>JAESVK010000811.1:1863606-1895938 GCA_017140935.1 Hamamelis virginiana
AGCCGTTAGATACATTATTGAGCAACGTGGCGCTATCCTGTTGTAATCCAAGTGAACCCAAGTAATTTATTTCCAAGCAGAGGATCCGGATTCGAATTTTTCTCGTCCGTTTCATAATGATCGCATTTTAAAACCAGGTCAAGACAATTTTATTATAATAAAATTCATTTCTCATGACTAATGTATAGCTTTTTAGCAAGGTAAAAATGTATGTATAAAGATAATAACGACCTATTTTGGTATTTCATATTTGCTATTTAAAAAGTATCACCAACAGGTAACTACACAAAGACCTTAAAAAAGTTCAAATTCAATTGTTCAACAAAAAAATTATCGATCAATCGATCAATATGTCAACAATCAATCGATCAACACACCAACCATTGATCGATTGTGACCAGTTGGTCGATCAATCAGTGTGTAAGTTTTAGAAATTGATTTCCCAAATTTACATATTAACCTTCCTACTAATGCCAAATTAACTTTTAATGCTCTTATAAAACATTAGGATACTCATTGTTCTTAATGTATGTCACTTCTTAGGTTCACAACCATCTAGTAATATATATAGACATCTATAATGCCACAAATAGAGTTATTTCTATTTTAGGGTTAGTTAGAAATCTTTCTTTCTATTGATCCTTACATCTAAGAATTAATTACATCACTATAACTTTCTTTCTATTGAATCTACATCTGTTATGGCAGCCACTAATAAGCCAATTCAAAATTCACATAATTTTTTTTTTTTTTTTTTGAAAAATACATTGCAAACTATTTTGTGTCAGAGTAGAATCATATTACTCTGTGCAAATAAAAGTGAGGTGACTCCAATAATGTGGATAATCTTTTTCCACTAACGTTTTTTACTTCTTTTCATGTTGATTTTTATCAAAAAAGGCATATGAAATAACTCAAGACAAAAAATAATTAGTGAAAAGCATAGCTTGTGTATTGTATTAATTTTTAGTTATTACTTTAAACTATTTTGATTTATGGTGTCATTTGTAGCATCGTGGGAGCAATTTTGGTAGTTGCAGGTCTTTACCTAATTCTATGGGCAAAAGCTCATGACATGGAAAGAATAGAGATGGTGGTTGATGATTCCATTGATTCGCCCTTGATTCAACCATGAGAGAGAAGGGGAGCATATTCTAGTACAATTGGCCCCTCGTCTGTAATTCAATCTTGAAATGTAAGACTTAAAGGTGCAATGTGTTTCAGGCTAAAGGACTTAGCCAAATCTCAAAGAGTGCATAGTACTGCATCCTCCACTCTTACAATAGGTAAATGAAGTCTTTCTACACATAAGATGCTACCTTTGGCTTTGCATTTATGACTTTTGTACTGATTAATACTTGAAACTAATTGGATTTAAGGTATGAAACTAATTGGATTTAAGGTATACATGTCTATGAACCATCGGACTTCGATGCAATCCATAATAATGGAATTGAGTTTTTGAAAAGACAAGGAGTCACCATCTTATTTTTAAGGAATAAGGAAATCTTAAAAAATATTTTATTTTATTCAAAACAAAACAACTCCGTATTTTTGGAAAGACAAGATCAACGACCATAGAAGAATTCGGGACTAAGTTATGACATGAGAAGGTTCCAAGAATTCAATCTTGTAGGCGGGTACTTCACCCTAATTACTTCACCCTAATTAAAGGTCTCTTATTTTACTTGGACTATTTAATATCTCATGCACATAACTCCTAACTAACTAAAACAAGTAATAAAATGAAAATCAAACAAAATCATAAAAACCTAGGAAACTTAATATCCTGGGGTGGACTTGAGCTCTATTAGCGCCTACGTATCTTACTAGTTTCCTAATAAGCTTCAAAGTCCACGTAGTTCTTATTACCTAGTAAACGTCCATACAAATCCATTGAAACATGTCAGGACGAATTCGGAGGTCATTCAAAAATTATACAAGAAAAAAGGCAATTCTGCTCCTCAAGTCACAAAAGTTCTTATTACCTATCGAGCTTCGACCGGAATGACATGGACATTCTTAGAATCCCTAAAAACCTAATGCAAGAAGAATGAACCTAAAATGGATTAGAAACCTACATGCGATAATAGCCTCTATGTATGTGAGGTCCTGAATCCCACATTGGGAAAAGAAAGAGGGAGTGACTAGGCTTATAAGTAAACGTCGTACATCTCCAAGTAACAACGTGTTTTAAGGGGCAACCCAAGAAAGTAAAGCCGTGCGCTTGTCACGTGGACGTGTGTGTATGGGCGCATACGTTGCTCGTGCAGGCAAAGCGGACAATATTATTACTTGGCGAGGTGCAGGGTGTTACAAATGGTATTAGAGCCGACTCTCGTCTGATCCGAGCTTGGGTTCCTGCCGTGCTCGCGTATAGGTGGGCGGGCTGGAGGCTGGCAAGCTACTGCACGGGACGTGCAGCCCTTTAAAGGGGGTGGATTGTGAGTTCCTGAATCCCACATCGGAAAAGAGAGAGGGAGTGACTGGACTTATAAGTAAACGCCGTACATCTCCTAGTAACAACGCGTTTTAAGGGGTAATCCGAGAAAGTAAAGCAGTGCGCTTGTCACGTGGACGTGCATGTATAGGCCCGTACGTTGCGCGTGCAGGCAAAGCGGACAATATTGTTACTTGACGAGGTGCAGGGTGTACAATGTACCTAAAGAAAAAAATTAATTTGCGAAAATAAGGTTTTGAGGCCTGTTCCTCCATAAATGATTGGTCATTCTTGACCAATAGGTCATGAAAATGATGACTCATATTCTATGAGTAAAAAATGGGATGTCTACAATGTCATTAGTAAATTAGTAAGATATATTCCGATCATAAAAATTATTGGTTGTGTAACTTGTTTTCCCTTCTTAATGGAATAGTAATAAAGGGTGTGCATTATACTAACTCTTTCAATGTTCGGTAGATTATCACAGGAGAAATACTAACAAATTGAACATAGAGCATAAGGAAAAAAAAACTTGACGTAGTGCAAATCATAGTAGAATCAATGATTGAAGCCAATGTCTTTAACCTAAAAGAACCCCTACTCCACTAGGGCTTTGAATATACAAAGAAATAAAAGAGGATCTTAAATATTATTAACGGGTTTTAACCCCTAGTGTATACATCATATACCCAAAAGCCCCCGTTAAAAAATCGGTTCCTAATAAATACAAAAATTTTACATTCTGACGGAATTGCCCTATTTTATTATAGATAGTGTTAGCCTTATGGCTTTCACACTTGTTGGTTGATTTTGATGATAACAATCATTGTATTGTGATTCTATTTGATTTGCATCTTGTGTAAACTTGCAAGCAAGAATTGTGGTAAAATTCATGATAATCTTGGTATCTTTATATGATGAACTTATTCTTGCATCATGGATTTGTTTTACCTAAAATATGCATATGTTTTAAATTATAATCTTTAGTATCTTTATATGCATATTGCTAGGGGGAGCCACAAATCATTGATTGATTAATTTGTTTCATTAATTGATTTATTTATTCTACATGCAAATTGTGCTCAATATTTGATGATAACAAACATTGTTCTATATTTATTCAATTGTGCATATGACTACTTTGTTATACACTCTTTATAATTGTCAAACTTTATAAAGTGATTATTTGGCTAATCTTGTTGATTCATTGACATTATCTTATAATTCTTATATATCCATTATAGTATATATATGCTTATAAGAACATGATTCATGTTGTCAATTGAAGAAGGCTCAACCTCATTAAAGTTAAGCTCAAGTGAACTTATTAAACATTCACTAAGGAGCATGGAGCAAAAAGCTACAACATTTTTGAAGTCAAATATGAAGCTAAGCACAAGCCTAGCACAAGTGTTGAAGATCCTTTATGAAATCTTGCTTTCTTTCTTATGTGAGAGTGCTTAGGATTTATATTGAAAATCTCTCTTTAGGATGAACTATAATTGGCTCAATTGACTATGACTTAAAGATCATAGGTTTTAACTTTAGGAAATCACTTTTTGGTCAAAAATTGATTTAAACTCATAGTGGGCTATATGGACTCAAAAGACAAAATGTTTTATACTTATTGTTTTGGCTTATATGTCTTTTGGAAAACATTTTGAACTAAGCTAAGACTTAGTGGGAACAAGTGGACGTAATGAGACAAAGTACGTTGCAACACTTGTAAAAGACTTGTTTTGAGTCTTATCACTCAAGACAGTCGATTGTTTGGTCACCTGTTTGCCCTGTACTCGACTGTCTAGTCGACCTCTTGAGACAGTCGCTGCAACATGATTTTTAGTAGCAAGACAGTCGACTGTCTGATTTAAAGAGTCGACTGTTTGCCCGAGTCAGCTCATAACGGCTAGTTTCTGCTGATTCCAAACTGCTCTATTTTTGCCTCTAACGGCCATATTCTTTGATGGATCTATTTATACTCATTGTATGAATCCCGAATCAACTAATGATCATACACAAACATATACAAAATTAGTTTACATCATTTTGTGTGATATTAGTAAATTGATTCATCAATCTCTCTTGAAGCCAAATTAGTTAATATCTTTGAGAGATATTAGTGAGAGCTTTATTATTTGTACTCCATCTACTCTTGAGGAGTTATTCATTGTTGTACACAAATAAATCTTGTATTTCTTGATTGAGTGCTCTTGGTTAGCATCGGTTCTTGGTGAGCATTGGGGAAGTGTTCTTTGTGAGCACTGTTGAATATTCTTTGTGAGCATTAGTGAGAGTCTTCCACCCTTGAAAGAAGGCTGTGTATAAGTTTCTCCACCTTAAAGGAGTAATCCTTAGTGGATTGAGGAATCATTGGTCTGAGTGCTTAAGGCGTGGATGTAGGCGGAGTCCGAACCACATTAAATCGTTGTGTTTGATTTCTTTCTCTCTCTCTCTCATTTCAATTAATTACTTATATATTTGTGCTTTTGCTGAAATTAATTGAATCATAATTTTATTTGGTAATATTTACTCAAAGTTTGCCATAAATCCTATTCCCCCCCCCCCCCTCTAGGGTTATATATTTGGGAGAACATATAGATTTCAAAATTTACCAAAATTAGTTTAAGCAAAAATGGAAAGTTGCATTCAACCCCAATTGGAAAGTTGCATCAACCCTATTTTCAAAATTTTAGAATATGTGCTGCCAAATCGTAGGAGCTCGTTAGCATCAAAGAAACACCTTGAATATATCGGCTACAATGGTTAAACCTCAAATCCCAATCTTGACAAATTTGATTTGAAATTCCAAACATTTTGATTTTTTTATGTTCCCAATAACTATATTCAGTCTTCATATATAATAAGTATTATGGAATAAACTCCATAATCTAGACGTTTTGATTTTGACGAATCTGCCATTAACACCTGCAACATGTAAATTTAGAACTTTCATTATATATAAAAAAGGTAAATATACTTAACTCGTATACATACACCTAGATGCATAGATTTCCATATATATATCTTCAAATAAGTAAATTTATATATATTGTATAGTATATATCAAATCTGATTTTCAAATAAGTAAATTTACCTAACTTCTATACATGTGCTGGATGTGTATATTAGTGTATATTTTCAAACAGGTAAATTTATATATCTTTTTTAACATAAAACATGTAAATTTATATAAAACTATAATGTATGCAACTATTCTGATTCTTAATAAATCCAATAATAATATTAATAATAATAATAACATCTATTTTGATTTTCAATGAAAATATGAAAATGTATGGTTAAGTAATTGTACATTATCATTGGTTAGCCACCAAGGTCACCGAAAATCTCGAGGTTGCTTGCGGGATTCTTGAAATCGTGAGGTGGCACTGATGGAGTTCTCGGGACACAAAGATTTGAGGGGATGCAAGGGTTTGATGGTTACTACGATGGGGTGCGAAATTGTAGATTTTGATGGAGGGATGGGGTTGCTTACAAGGGTCAATAGAACTGTTAATTAGTACACTCACAATAGATTGCTGGGACTTTGTAGTTGGTATGTATGTGTAAACTAAGATAGGGTTGTGGAGTAGGTGATAAAGGACGAGATAGAGATGCCCATGATGGCTACTGTAATGCAAGGGATGGAATGAGAGTAATATATATATAAATTCAAATTTTGAAATGAATGTAATCTAAAAATTTACCATTAGAGTCCGATAGGCTTACAAACTCTAAATGGAAACCACAATAAATATAATTTCACCAAATGAGGACAATTATTTCAATATATATAAAATAAAATTTAACTTTTGAATATCTTAAAAGGATCTCATGGTAAATCTTAGAGAATTTTGGGTCTCATGGTATGGAGTTTAAATTATAGGAAAATCTGGATAATTTTCCCAATTGTTAATCAAGAGGTATTGTTCCAATTCTTACACTTTAAAACCCTATCTATGTTACATATACCTGTAGTTTCATAGAGTAAAAAGACACAATTACACATTTTTTTATTGACCCACTTTCTAAACGAATTGGTGCGTGCGGAATTGAATATACGCATATTAAGCTTTTTTACAAAATTGGAATTCCAAACAGCGCGACTTCCATTTGTTAGGTATGAGTCATGTATCTCTGGTTCGACCATATAGTTAGCGTTTTAAAATTTTTTGATATTTAGTTTGTTTTCAAAGGGGGTTATACATGGAAAAAAAATTTGTTTCCATGGTCTATATGAGTCATGTATTTCTGTTTGTGTTATAAAAATTGTTTTATAATTAAGATGGTAAGAGCCATGTATCTATATATGGAGTTTTTTTTTTTTTTTTTTTTTTTTTTTTTTTTTTTTTTTTTTTTTTTTTGGTTTTTTTTTTTTTTTTTTGGGGTTTTTTTATTTTTTTATATGTTTTATGTTTTGTGTGGATATATAGGTTTCAATGGAGGTTTTACAAATAAAAAAAAATAAAAAATAAAAATTAATGATTTGTTTCAATGACACATGGGTCTCTGTTTTTTTATGCTGGGCATTTGGTACCCATGAAGGTTTCAACGAAATTTGTTTAGTGTGGCAGGGTCATGTAACTTTGGTGTGGGTTTTGGGTTTTAATTGTCTAATCTGCTCATTTTTTGAAAAATAAAAATAAAAAATTGTATTGTAAACTAGAATGAGTCATGTATATTTGAAAGTTTTGATGTTTGGAGACCAATAGAGTGATATCATAATTAGGGGTGCAATTCGGATTGGATCGGACCGGATTGGGGGTAAATGATGATCAGTCCGAACTAATTCGGATTAGGCTTTCAAGAACTAGAACCAATCCTAAATTGAATTCGGACCGGTTCTGAATCAATCGTAATTCAATTCGGATTGAACCGGATTGGACCACGGTTCTTCATTAAAAGAAAAATGAACTAAAATTTTAGAAAGGAGTAATGCTATACATCATTACAAACAATCGCTACAAGAGATAAATGAGAGTAGTTTTGGAAAATCACAAATGGGTAGTTTTGAAAATTCATAGCATTTGTCTCTTGTAGTAATAATTGTAGCGATAACTTGTAGCGATTTCCTTTTAACAAATCCCCTAATATTCAATTCAATTATAGCTACATAAGAACTTGATTTTTTTTTCCTGTTATAACAAGTAACAATATAAAATTCATACTTCCACATAATTAAGCAATTGAACAAAATAACAATTAAGTATTAACCATTATAGAAAGTAACAATAAATAAAATAAAAAATAAAAAAGTTTAATCCAATAATCCAAAATAATACTCCAAAAGAAGAAAATTTTTTGATACAAGAAAACAAATAAAACCATAATAATTACTATATATTTATATATATGTAATTTGAAATACTAATAAGAAATTAAGTACCCTACTTGTGTAAGTCATACATACCAAAAATAAAATTAATCCAACGGCCATATTGTAAAATATCTCACTATTAAAAATTCTAAATATTTCTTAAAACAACATAGTATAATAATTTCTCACAGTGACATTTTTCGAAAACCGACCATTGGATCATTATGATTTTTGGCATTCATGACATGCATAAGTAGATAATTAAATTCGAATTGAATTCGGATTTCGGATTACATTGGTTCCCAAAAGGCCAAATCCGAGGACCGGTTCGAATTGAATTTGGATTGAAGAATTGGAACCAGGACCAATCCGAATTCAATTCGGACTGGTTATGATCCAGTCTGAATTAATTGGATCGGACTAGTTCTCGATTTGACCCGTTCCGAGTTGCACTCCTAATCATAATATACCTTATCTGATGAAAGAAATTCAAATGAAAAACAATCCCATATTTAAATTTGTTCAAGTTATAAATCATATTAGATAACTTCCTAAAATTATGGGCATTAAAATTGAAAATATTATGATAGCTAAATACTAGTCGAAAATATAGAAATGGTATATTTGTCAATCTCTCAATATTAATTTACTTTAATTTTAACCTTAAGGAGTCTCTCAGTAAGGGAGAATCAATGAAAATGAAGGAAATGAAAGAATCAAGGTCACAAGATGAGAAGAGAATGAAAGAGGGAAAGAGTAAGAGAGTACCATATCAGTGAATTGCTATATATATATTAGCAAAAATAATCCTATCAGCATATGCTGGCTTTCGCGAAAGTTAGCATAAAGCTCATAGGTGATTATCGAAAGCATATTTTGAAAAATTCACCATTAGATTAGATACTATGCATATGTATTTCAGGCATGCAAAAAATCACAGTAATCCAACGGTCGGTTTCTTAGATATGTCAATGAGAAAAACTGTTATAGTTTTCAACGATCAGAATTTTTGACGGTCTGTATTTTGAAATGCTTACATCAAATCACTATGATTTTTGGTAGATGTAACATCCATAACAAGGGTATCTAATGGTTGATTTTTCAAAATGTGTATCCCACAATTTCCTATGAACTTTATGCTTACTTTTGCCAGGGCCGGCCCTGAGGTTTGGGAGGCCCTAAGCAAATTCCTAAACTGGGGCCCTACTAGTTACTTACAAAAAAAGAAAAAAAAATTGCATGTTATATATTAAACTACATAGTATTCTTTTAATTTTCTTTGCTAGTAATCGCACAAAAAAAAAAAATTTTGCATGTAATATATTAAACTACATACTATTCTTTTAATTTGCTTTGCTAGTAAAAAATGTCAATCTCAAAACAAGCTGTTGGCCCAAATATATACCTCTAGAGGGGGGGTGAATAGAGGTATTGCAAACTTTTCAAAATAATTACCAAATAAAAATTATGGTTCAATTAAATTCAGCGGAAGACAATGTTTGAATCACAATGAAACAATTGATACAATAAGTATATGAATTGAACAACAATTAATATATCAAGTATATGAATTGAAATGCAAGAGAAGAGTTAGAGAGATTCAAACACAAGAATTAACGTGGTTCGGTCTCCGCCTACGTCAACGCCTTAAGAGCCCCGTTTTGAGGATTCCACAATCCACTATGGATCACTCCTTCAAGGTGGAGAAACCTTTACAAGTTGCCTTCTTTCAAAGGCGGAAGACACTCACCCACAATCTACTTTCTAGGTGGTAGATTCTCACCTACAAGGGTTACACTCAACCCTTACAACTCACAAGATTATAATATGAGGTTTGAGTACAATAAAGAACACTCCTTAATGAGTAGAAGATGTACAATAATGAAGCTCTCACTAATATCTCTCAAAGATTAAGAACTATTTAATGGCTCAAGAGAGAATGATGATTCAAAGAGATTAAATCACACAAGAATGATGAATACTAGATAAGCTTGAGTTTGTGTATGATCATTAGTTGATTCAAGACCCATAAAAAGAGTATAAATAGGTTCCAAAACAAATATGGTCGTTGGGGGTCAAAATAGAGCCGTTATAAATTTTGCAGAGCCATTAGTCGATTAGGACAAGCCTATTAGTCGACTAACAAGGTTTTTTCAAAAGCATTTTTCATTCCCGGGCACGGTTAGTTGACTAGGACTAAGGGGTTAGTCGACTAGCTCATGAAATATAGTTTAAACGAATTTTCTGGGTTTGTTAGTCAACTAGGCACAATGGTGTTAGTCGACTACCAACTTAAAAACACATTTGGAAAATTTCTCCGGGATCGATTAGTCGACTAGCCAAGGGCTATTAGTCGACTATCAACTTTGCAACAAAAACAAGGCTTCTGTACCTGCCATTAGTCGACTAGCAAGACAAGATTAGTCGACTAGAAAACCATTAGTCAACTAGACCAGGGTGCTTAGTCGACTAACTCAAAATTTCACAAACCATTGCATCATGACTTCTCTTATTCGACTAGGACTAAATTGGTTAGTCGACTAGGGAAGTTGCAATGTCAATTTTTCGAAATTTCTAAGTTAAAATCAACATACAACACTTGGGCAAGTTAACTAAGTGTTTCAAAACATTTTTGGGCAAGTTTAAAATGTTTTTCAAAGATGTTTAGGCCAAAACAATAAGTATAAAACATTTTGTCTTTGAATCCATAAAGCCCATTGAGAGTTTGAATCAACTTTTAATCAAAATATAATTTTCCAAATTAAATCAAAGTTGAGGTCATTAATGCATGTTCTTTTGAGCCAATGATAGTTCATCCTAAAGAGAGATTTACAATGTAAATCCTAAGCACTCTTACACAAGAATAAAAGCAAGATCTTCATAAAGGATCTTCAACACTTGAGCTTGGCTTATGTTAGGCTTGCTTGGCTTCATCATTACACTTCAATAATGTTGTGGCTCATGATAGGATTGCATCAATGCAATAGCTCTTCAAAGTCTTTAAGTGAATATGCAACATATTCAAATCCACATAAGGTTTATTGTAGTACATGAGCTTCATGATAGCTTGATCCTTCTTCATTGACAACTTGAATCCTATTATATTCTTATAAACACATATACTAAAATGGATATACAAGAACTATAGGATAATGTCAATCAATTAATAAGGTTAGCCAAACAAACATTAAATAAGTATGACAATGTTAATCAAGTAACTAATATGACATTGTCAAACAATAAACATTCATTCAAAAAAGTTTGGCATTAAACACGAATGAGCATCAAAATATTCATATGCAATATATCAATATATTCATATGTAATACAACAATATTATCATGTGCAATACAACAATGTATTCATATACACATGATAGATCAAAACATAATGTTTGTTATCATCAAAATCATTTAACAAATATGGGTGGAAGCCAGAAGGCTAACAATCTCCCCCTTTTTGTTGATGACAAACATTGAGCACAATTTGCATATAGAACAAATAAATCAAACAAAGATTTGTGGCTCCCCCTAACAATATGCATATATGCAAAACATTACTAAAGAAACATATAACATATTTTAGGTAAAACAAATCAATGATGCAATAATAAGTCCATGATGCAAAGATCATGAAACCGCAATTCATACTTGCAAATAAACACAATATGATAAACAAATAGAATCATAAGACAATGATTGTTATCATCAAAATCAACCAACAAGGATGGAAGCCATAAGGCTAACACAAGCTAAAAACAATAATACATTTATACAAACATGCATATCACATAAAGCTCTAAATAAAAAATCTCAAATAATAACAATTATAAAATTCATGCTACCATATATACAAGCATATAGCTCTAAAATTAAAACCCTAAATCAAAAATCTCAATTTCACCACAAATGCTAATAAATAGATTTATACTGCAATATAAAGATCATGCCTAAAAGTCTTAAATCAAAAGTCTAAATAAAAAATTTCACTCTCAGAATAATTAATAACAATAATAAAAAATTAATAAAAAATGGTAGAAACTTAAAAATACATGTACAGTGTTATGGGGCCTTTGATGCTCAAGGAGAGAGAGAGTGAAAAACTAAAAGTGGGGATCGTGGGGACCAATCCTTTTGCACCAAGATAGAGAGAGATGGGAGAGCAAGAGAGAAAGGTTCGAAGTCGGAATTGGGAAGTCAGAAAATGGTTTTACTTTTCAAAATAAACTCTAATCAATAAAGTGAAGACTATTGTAAATTTGGTGGATGACCACCCATCTTCTACCTATGTAACCTCTATAGCTTTAAGGCTTGTAACACCCCCTCTACCTTTAAGGTTTGTAACCCCCTCTAGCTTTAAGGCTTGTAACCTATACCCATTTGTCTCTCCATATTCAATCTTGTAAGCCTATAAAAGGAGGACTTAGGCCCCTTGAATAAGACACATGCAAGACACAATTTTCTTCTCCTATCTCTTTTATTCTATTCTTCTTACTTTTACAATACGTTATCAGCACGAGGTTCTAACCAAGCACGAGTTTCTAGCCAAATTGTTTTAAGGTAATGAAGAACGTTTGGTGGGTATATATATTTTTACTATGGTATTTTTTTTTCAAGAATAATTGTAGTCTTTTAATTTTTATACTAGTCATGAAAAATCCTCTCTTCCTGAAGCAAGAGAGTGATTAAAAATAAAAACTAGAAGTTTTATTGTTCATGAAATTCTTCTCTTCCCGAAGTAAGAGAGACTTATCAAACAAATAAAAAAAAAAAAAAAAAAAAAAAAAAAGGTCACGACTTCCCATTTTTTATTTGATGCTAATAATATAATTATATATTATTGTATATATATATATGTTGTTATTATTGTTATTAGTTTCTGTAATAGTATTCATATGATGAAGTTTGACATCAAATTAATTATTAAAAAAAAATATATTATTTTTGTGACACTGTCAATTATGCTTCAATGTTAATTATAATCTATATGTGACTCTTAGACTATCTCTACCATTTTTTTTCTATTTTTTATTTTTAACGTTACTCATATTATTGTATTTATCATTTTTTAGAAATTCAAGAATGACGAATCTTACGAAGCTTAAGTTTGTTGCTCTTGATATATCTGGGAAAAATTATTTATCTTGGATCCTTGATGCTGAAATCCATCTTACTGCTATGAATCTTGGCAATACAATTCAAGAGAAAAATCAGGCATCCCAGCAAGATTGCGCCAAGGCAATGATTTTTCTTCGCCATCACCTTGATGAGGGCTTGAAAAATGAATATCTTACTGTAAAGGATCCCCTTGTCCTTTGGAAAAATTTAAAGGAAAGATATGATCACCAAAAGACAATGATTCTTCCTAAAGCCCGTTATGATTGGATGCACTTAAGGTTGCAGGATTTCAAAACAGTTGCAGAATATAATTCTGCACTTTTCAAAATCAGCTCTAAATTGCAATTATGTGGAGAGAAAATCACTGAAGAAGATATGTTGGAAAAAACATACTCCACATTTCACGCCTCGAATGTGCTCCTGCAGCAGCAATATCGAGAGCGTAGGTTTGCAAAATATTCTGAATTGATTTCATGTCTTCTTGTAGCTGAACAGAATAATGAGTTGTTGATGAAAAATCACCAATCACATCCGACTGGTTCTGCATCTATCCCTGAAGTGAATGTGGCATCATCTAGTGGTCATGGTCGTAACCGTGGCCGTGGCCGTGGTCGTGGCCATGGGCGTGGACGAGGCCGTGGTCAAAATAATTATCGACCACGGGGACGTCATAACAATACCACACAAAACCACCAGAAGTGGTCTAACAATGTAGCAAAGCAAGGCAAAGAAAAAAATCAGCCTTCTGCGAATTATGAAAATAAATGTTATAAGTGTGGTATGAAAGGGCACTGGTCACGTACATGTTATACGGCCGACCATTTGGTTAAACTTTACCAAGCCTCGCTCAAGGAGAAAGGCAAAGAAAAAATAGAAACAAATTTGATTGATGGTGAAGATCCGGTGGATATTACTCATCTCGATGTTTCGGATTTTTTTGAAGATCCAAATGGCAAAATTGATCATTTAATTGGTGATGGAAATGTCCACATCGATTAATATTTTTCTTGTTTGGAATTTTATATGCAATTTTTTTTAGTGTGAGTTTTTATTTATTTATTTGAAAGCTATCATTAGTGTATTATTTTTCTTTTCTTAAATGAATGAAGTTAAAAAAAAAAATGCATTTTATTTCTTCATATTTTATATTGAATTTATTTAATATTTTTTTAAAGGTATGGATCTTAGTATTGGATCGCTCAGTTCCAAGATAAATGGTGGAGAGATATGTCTAGCAGATAGTGCTACTACTCATACAATCCTTCGGGATCAAAAATATTTTTCCCACATGACATTAGTTGAAGCTAATGTAAATACAATATCAGGTCCTGCAGACTTGATTGATGGTTCCGGAAGAGCCACTATAATGTTACCATGTGGCACGATATTCCATATTAACGATGCCTTATATTCAGTCAGATCCAGAAGAAATCTGCTAAGTTTTAAAGATATACGTCATAATGGATATCATATTGAGACCACATGTGAAAATAATAAAGAATATTTACATATTACTCATATTGTTTCAAGCCAGAAGCTTGTAGTGGAAAAATTGCCTGCTTTTTCTTCAGGATTGTATTATACCACTATAACAACAATTGAATTAAATATGGTGATGAGCCAGAAGCTCTCTAACCCAAACATTTTTATGCTTTGGCATGGTAGACTTGGGCACCCAGGATCAACAATGATGAGGCGAATTATTGAAAATTCACATGGACATCCATTAAAGAACCAGAAGATTCTTTTCTCTAGTGATTATCCATGTACTGCTTGTTCACAAGGAAAATTGATTATTAGACCATCTCATACAAAAGTCCTTGTTGAATCCCCAACATTTTTGGAACGAATCCAAGGGGATATATGTGGACCAATTCATCCACCATGTGGACCATTTCGCTATTTCATGGTGCTAATAGATGCCTCATCCCGATGGTCACATGTTTCATTGTTATCTACTCGCAATGTTGCATTTGCCAGGCTCCTTGCTCAGATCATTCGGTTACAAGCACATTTTCCAGATTATCCAATCAAGAAGATCCGCCTCGATAATGCTGGTGAATTTACATCTAAAGCCTTTGATGATTATTGCATGTCAGTAGGCATTGAGGTGGAACATCCAATTGCTCATGTACACACACAGAATGGTTTAGCAGAAGCCTTTATCAAAAGACTCCAACTGATTGCTCGACCTTTACTTATGAGGACAAAGTTACCTATTTCTGCTTGGGGACATGCCATTTTACATGCTGCAGCATTGGTTCGCATTCGACCGACTGCTAATCACCAACATTCACCATTTCAACTGGTACTTGGTCAAATTCCAGATCTTTCCCATTTACGACTATTTGGATGCGCAGTACAAGTTCCAATTGCACCTCCACAACGCACAAAAATGGGCCCTCAACGTCGATTAGGAATATACATTGGTTTTGATTCACCATCAATCATCAGGTATCTTGAACCATTGACAGGTGACGTTTTAAGAGCAAGATTTGCAGATTGCCATTTTGATGAGGTCAATTTCCCGTCGTTAGGGGGAGATAAGCTACCAAAAGAGGAACGACGTGAAATTATTTGGAATGCATCATCCATGTCTCATCTCGACCCGCGTACTGCTCAATGTGAAAATGAAGTACAGAGAATCACTCATCTCTAGAAGATTGCCAGCCAATTGCCTGATGCATTTACAGATACAGCTAAAGTAACCAAGTCTTATATACCGGCTGCAAACACACCAGCAAGGATCAATATACCAATTGGAAAAGCTGCTATTATGGCAGCTAATGAATCATCCATGACACGCCTGAAGCGTGGTCGACCCTTGGGTTCAAAAGATTTAATTCCCCGGAAGAGGAAAACAAATGGGCAACAAAACACAAGTCTTAAAGAAAAAAGCACTCCTGAAGAGGCTATTCCAATAATCTCTAAAATAATAACCCCCGAAGAGGAAATTGTCATTGAAGTAACACATGCCCCTGAAGAGGCAATAGTCCCTGAAGAGATACAAAATCATGAAGAGGCACAAGTACTTGCAAATGATGAAATTTCCATAAATTATGCATCCACAAGGGAATTGTGGGACCGTACAGAAGTGGTTATTAATGATGTATTTTGTTTTGCAGTAGCCACAGAAATTTTAAAAGATGATGATGATCATGAACCACGCAATGTCAATGAATGTCGCAGTAGACATGATTAGCCAAAGTGGAAAAGAAGCAATCCAAATAGAATTGGATTCTCTAGCAAAACGCAAAGTATTTGGGCCTGTAGTCCCAACACCCAATGATGTGAAACCTGTAGGTTACAAATGGGTGTTTGTAAGAAAACGTAATGATAAAAATGAAATTGCTAGATACAAAGCACGTTTAGTGGCACAAGGTTTCTCACAAAGACCTGGGATTGATTATGAAGAAACGTATTCACCTGTGATGGATATTATTACGTTTCGATATTTAATTAGTCTGTCAGTCTCAGAAGGACTAGACATGCGTCTCATGGACGTAGTTACTGCATATTTGTATGGCATGCTTGAAAAAGATATTTATATGAAAGTCCCTGAAGGATTTCAATTGCCTGAAGTAAATACATCACAACCACGAAATATGTACTCAATTAAGTTGCGACGATCATTATATGGATTAAAACAATCCGGAAGGATGTGGTATAATCGTCTCAGTGAGTATTTGATCAAGGATGGGTATATTAACAATTCTATATGCCCTTGTGTTTTTATAAAGAAATCAGAATTAGGATTTGCCATCCTTGCAGTATATGTTGATGATATAAATTTATTTGGGACTCCTGAAGAGCTCACAAAAGCGGCTAAATATTTGAAGGATGAGTTTGAGATGAAAGACTTAGGAAAAACTAAATATTGTCTCGGCCTGCAAATCGAGCATAAGTCTAATGGAATTCTCATTCATCAGTCAACATATATCGAAAAGGTCTTGAAGCGATTTAACATGGATAAAGCACATCCATTAAGTTCTCCAATGGTTGTTAGATCACTTGATGCTAAGAAAGATCCTTTTCGTCCAAAGGAAGAAAATGAAGCACTCCTTGGTCCTGAAGTACCATATCTTAGTGCAATTGGTGCTTTGTTATACTTAACGCAGTGTACAAGGCCAGATATTGCATTTTCAGTTAATTTGTTGGCAAGATTCAGCTCTGCACCAACTCGACGACACTGGAATGGCGTAAAACATATCTTACGTTACCTTCGTGGGACTACAGATTTGGGTTTATTTTATTCAAAGGAATCAACACTAAAAGGATATGCAGATTCTGGATACCTTTCTGATCCTCACAAGGCCCGCTCACAAACAGGATATGTATTCACATGTGGCAATACTGCAATTTCTTGGCGATCGACCAAACAGACTTTGACTGCCACTTCCTCTAATCACTCTGAGATAATTGCACTTCATGAAGCAAGCCGTGAATGTGTGTGGTTAAGATAAGTGGTACAACACATTCGAAATGCATGTGGATTATCTTTGATTACAAGCACTCCAACAACAATTTATGAAGACAATGCTGCGTGTATTGAACAAATCAAAGAAGGATATATCAAAGGTGATAGAACGAAGCATATCTCACCAAAGTTTTTCTTCACTCACGAACTCCAGAAGAGTCGTGAAATTGAAGTGAAGCAAATACGATCCAGTGATAATGTTGCAGATTTATTTACCAAAGCTTTGCCATCATCAACATTCAAGAAATTGATATATGATATCGGGATGCGTCGTGTTTGTGATCAGTCAAGTTGATACTCATCAGGGGGAGTATTATCATCAAGTCTACAACTTATCTGGACATATGCACGCTGTACTCTTTTTCCTTCGTCCAGGTTTTTTCCCACTGGGTTTTTACTGGCAAGGTTTTAATGAGGCAGTTTCTTTAGTGCGTCCAACATCACTCTAAGATTTACAAAATGTTGTACTCGTTTTCCTTTGCTACATTTTTTCCCACAGGGTTTTTCTAGCAAGGTTTTAATGAGTTACATTATCTTAGCATAGTGGACATCCAAGGGGGAGTATTGTAAATTTGGTGGATGACCACCCATCTTCTACCTATGTAACCTCTATAGCTTTAAGGCTTGTAACACCCCCTCTACCTTTAAGGTTTGTAACCCCCTCTAGCTTTAAGGCTTGTAACCTATACCCATTTGTCTCTCCATATTCAATCTTGTAAGCCTATAAAAGGAGGACTTAGGCCCCTTGAATAAGATACATGCAAGACACAATTTTCTTCTCCTATCTCTTTTATTCTATTCTTCTTACTTTTACAATAAAGACAAAAAAATAATAATAATAATAAAGGAACCCACATATTTTTTTTAGTGAGAAAAGAGGCAAATGGGCACACAATTTTTTTTTCTAATCCAATAAAGGCCCAATCACAATTTGCATGAGAAAAGAAGGAGCCTTTTTTGTTACTACTCTCACCTATAGGCAGCCAACTTGGGTGCCTTCATTTTCTGCAAAAAAAACTGGGGCCCTAAGCGATTGGTTCCCTGGCTTATAGTCAGGGCCAGCCCTGACTTTTGCGAAAGTCAGCATATGCTTACTAAATCGGGACTTTATATATGAGGGTAGATTCGTGTTATTTTGTAGGGTGGGAGAAGGAGCAATCTCATCAAATCTGTAAAATAGGATAACCTAAACCGGAGCAGGGTAATCCCAGTCCATAACAATACTACTATCCCACTACCCAAACGTACAGATCCTCAGTAAACCCCAACTCTCCCACTCCCACTCATTCAGAACTCGGGACCCTCAAAGTCCTAGAATTCATTCAACCCAGAAAGGATTCAGAGAGAGGAGAGAGGGAACGAGATCTATTCAGTGAACCACGATGCCACCCAAATCCGAAACCCTAACCACCGCCACTACTGTCACCGATTCCACCACAGACTCTATAGATCCAATCCTCTTCTTCCTCAAACTTCTCCCATTCAGCTTCCTCCGCGTTCCTCGCCTCCGCCTGAAGCTCCCAAGCCTAACCCTCCCCTCTCCAATGACCGTCTTCTCCCTCGTCCTCCTCACCTATTTCATGGTCGTCTCCGGCATCGTCTACGACGTGATCGTGGAGCCTCCCGGCATTGGTTCCACTCAGGACCGCCACACCGGAGCCGTCCGCCCCGTTGTCTTCCTTCCCGGCCGCGTCAACGGCCAGTACATCATCGAGGGCCTCTCTTCCGGCTTCATGTTCGTGCTCGGCGGCCTCGGCATCATCCTCATGGACCTCGCTCTTGACCGTAATCGCGCCAAGAGTGTTAAGGTCTCCTTCGCGTCCGCAGGGATCTCCTCGGTTGTTATTGCGTATGTTATGAGTATGCTCTTTATTCGCATTAAGATCCCGGCTTATCTTCATTGAATTTGAATTTTGGTGGCGATGATTCTGATGACAATTGACAATTTGTGTTTCACAAAATGGATTTGTATGAAATTTTGGATCTTTATAGTTTAATCTAATGCTAGCATATACATTGAGGTTATGTATTGTATCTACTATTTTGTGTTTTGCCTATTGTTATATACATGCATATGAATAGCCTGTAAGCTTGGTGAATCTTTAGTCGGTGTTTGGTTGCTTAAAAACTAATGGAATGGAAAGGAAAAGTAAAATTTGAACATTATAAGAATTAATCGAATACCTTGCGATGGATTTGGGGGAAGATTTAGTATATGTTTAGTTGCATGGAATTGGAACCTTGGAAAGGAATTTGGAGGATCCAATTCCACATCGACAGTTTGGTAGCAAGACTTTTAAATTTCATGGAATTAAAATACTATATGAAATCTGACTTTTTGCAACCAAGTTCAGCTTCAATGGTTTTCAATTAGAATCACTATTTTACACATTGATTATTCCCAATCTAAAAATTACTTTGACAAACACCAAATATGCATGAGCTCTTGTAGTTTGCTCTTATTTTTCCCACTTCATTTTCTATTAGTTTCTTGTGAATATTGGACTTGCAGTATTTATGTGTTTGTATTTTGTTGTTTACCCTGTTTTCCCCTTGTATGTCTGAAAACCCAAGACCCCATATTTAAACCCAAGACCCCATATTTGATCTTGAATTTGAGTCTGCTATGTGTCGGTGTGAAATGTTAAATTATTTTTATTTTGGGGTTTTTTTTTTTTTCCTTTGACGCCAATGTTGCACTGGTGGACATACAGATTGTGATATTTAAAAAAAGTTATAAGTAACTTAGGATTTGGGTTAACTTATTAATTAATTTAGATTTAATATTTACAATTATTAATTGTTACATTCATCGTATATCTAAGAGCTTGGGCTTAAAGAGATTAATAAGATTATGCTATTCACTTACGAACTTTATCGGAATATGTTCCCAAATTAGCATTGGTATCAAAGATTCAAAGGAGTACCAAATGCCATAACTCAAAGTCCCACTTACATATCGAATGATACGTTTGACCGCGTGTAGATAAGAGTCTTTAGGACATGCTTGAAAACGAACACATGCACCTACATTAAAAACTATGTATAGACGGCTAGTTGTAAGATACAACAAGCTACCTATTATGCAGCGATATAGTGTTTGCTTGACATCCACGCCTACTATGTCCTCAGCAAGCTAAGTGCTAGTGATTATTGGAGTTCGAGCATCTTTATCCGACTCTAAGCCAAACTTCTTAACTAAATCTCTAGCATATTTGGATTGAGAGATAAAAATCTTATCATCTATATTTCTAACCTGAAGACTTAGGTCTCATTTGCATTAGCTTTTCTTAAAATCACTTTTGGAGCTCAAAATTCCACTTGTACTAAGGGATGATAGGATGGTTGGCAAAATTTTCATACTAGAACTGATTTTGGCAAAAGTTGGGGATGATAGGATGGTTTGTTCCATTTTTAAACAAAGTTGCGTGTTTCTTGGTGGGAAGTTTGAAGGGTTGGGTTATGGGAAGGAAGATATTTGATGTGGGCACATATTCTTTTACGCTTGACCTTTCTAATTTCTCTAGAAAAACTGCAATAGTGAGTAATCACTTTTATTAATTAATTATTTCCCTTTTTAAGTCGAAAGTTATCTGGTCTCCATTGTTTGAAGAGGAATTTTCAGGATTGGAGGTTGGGTCTCTAAAATATCTATAGGAGGAGATTGATATTCTAGCAAATTTAGTTTTTTTTTTTTTTTTTCAGTTGGTTCTTCATTCAACTAGTATAGTTAGTGATGAAGGGAACTCCTTACCAGCTGCAGTTAATTGGAACTTGGAAGGATCTTCTTCCATCTAAGACTTTAAGTTATCATTTTTATTTGCTTATTTGGATGATTGCTTAGAATAGTAATTTTAGTCTAGAACATCTAAGTTGTGAGACATTGTTGATTATTAAATAGTCTATTATGTGTAAAATTGTTGGCGAGTGATTGGACCTCCTTTTAATACAATTTTGTTTTTGCTAGCCCCATATGGTCTCAGGTTTTACTAGGGATTGTAATGGGGTGGGTTTGGGATGGAGCACTCCTTTCCAAACCTCGTCTATAAAAAGAACATAACCAAACCTTTTTGATACCCACATCGGGGTGGGATGGGGTGGGGTGCGAAAATATCATACTTGTGGGGGTGCCACTAAATCTTAAGATAATTTCGTACTTGTATTTTGAACAAATAATATATTAACAATAAATTCCAAAACTTTCTAAGACATATCAATCTTATGTATGTTGGTTTTTTGTTTTGGTGGGTGGGGGGAAGAATCCTTATATAGAGCACCTAAATCCCTTTGCTTTGATAACTACTTGATGTGGGATGCCAATAACTTCAAAGCTTCAAGTTTAGTGGTCCAGAATGGTACTAGGGCTTCCTTATGATAAAGTAAAACAATATAGTTTTGATCGTTAAAAAGTATCCTAACTCGAACGTCTTCTCACGAGTCCCACATCAGCAAAACATGAAAACGTGAGGTTTCTGCCTGTCTATATAAAGGTTTTGTCACCCTACTCTCAATGATTGGTAGCTGACATAAAAGGGTGGTTGTGACAATTCTAACATATAATAATCATACAAAATTTACTGAATTTCAATATAATTGGGGCAGGGAAGGGAAAATCCTACCCCATCCCAAACTGGACATGGGTTGAGGTTTTTCATGCCAAACTCATACCTACCTTGAATCGTAGAGTCTCATCTTCATCCCAATAGGGTTACTCAAAAAAATAAAATAAAAATTAAAAAGACCCATTTAACTGCCATCCCTAGTTTTGGTTTGTGCAAAGACATGACTACATGAGATACCAAGTTGGATGTTATTACTCTTTTGTGCTGTGTCTTTAAGGGATGTATTTTCTCTTTTTCCAGCGTTTTGAAGGTTATAGATAGAGAGGAACCACATAGCCTTTTATAATGTTGATTGTTGATTATCCAATCTTGCTTTTTAATAGCTATTTATTGCGGTTGGAATATTTTCCTGTTTTTGTATAATTTTTATTTTTTTAAATATATATATATATATTTTTTATTCACATAGAGCATTCTTTAAATTTTATTTAGTCGTTGTATAGTATATGAGTGCTAAGTTTTTGGTACTCATTTTGTGTACCATCTCATATTCTTCTTTTCTTTAAATGAACCATTTTTGCTTACATGAAGAACCCATATTGTGTTTCGGAGTGCAATGGTTAAAGAAAAAACTATTATTTTTTGACTTGCTGGGATCTTGAACATTGATGGTTATTTATTTATATATTTTTCCATCGATTAGAGAACATTGGAGATCTTCAATTGATTAGTTTTGTGGGCAGTGCTCATATGATCTTGCCAAAGGTTTTTGGTGAGAAGACTAAAGTGCAACTGTATTATATCTAATTTGAGGATTGCACTGAGGGGTCGGATGGAGATGTTGAACTGTTGAACAGGGTGGTGTATTTCAATTGAATCCTTCTTTATGTTGATTTATTGGGTCTCTTAAAGTTTATTTAGAAGTTTGTGTGGCATTCCTTTTCACCATTATTGGTGGAGTTTATGTCAAATTTATCAAGAAAGCAAAATTGGGATGATGCTTAAGCTTTTCCTATCTTCAATCCACAGAAGACATCTTGTTTTTTATGGAACAGTTCTCATGCCTAGTTGGATGTATCTTAAACATCTTAATTGACTGGGTAAATATCAGGCCTAAGAAATTATTGGCCAATAATGAACTTTCAAAAGTCACAGGTGGTTGCCCAACATTGAGGAATTAGGGTCAGATTAGGGTTGCAGAGTTGAATCTTTACAAAGCTTCTGGTAGGGCGTCATGGCCTTCATCATTAGTATCTCCCTTCAAATTTTTTTTTTTTTTTTGGAGCTGGTGGTGGAGCACTATAAGAAAAGACTGCCATAGCAAGGGACATAAGTTCGAAAGTTGATTTTAATTTTAGTTAGGAACTCTTTTTAACGTTTTTACTTCCCAGTTTGATAGCTTAGAAATTTGAAAGAATGTTGAGGGAAATCTCATGGTGAAGAAAGGAATTCAAGTTTTTTGGACTGGAGAAGGTGCCTTTAAGATTAGGGAGGATTTGTACAGTTCATTGATGGATATTGCATTATTAAGCAATTTCCTTTCTAAATTTGTGGAGAGCCTAATGGCCGACTTGTGTTCTAAATTGATTGCCTCAGGACTAGACTAAGATCATATTATTTCAGATTTGAGTTACAGTGTTAAAAGTTCAAACCCATTTTAATAATGCTGAAAGCTTCTTTTGACCTAATGAATTTGACATGTTCACAACTTATAGTGGGACGTTTATAAGGCTTCTCAGGATTTGTATGGTGTGTGTTTTGTAGATGGTGATAGCATGTGGTGCATTGAACATGGATTTTATACAATGCAAGGCACAGGTTTTTGAAAGCAAAAGTAGCTGTGTTTTGGTTCCTTTGGAAAAACAGTTGGGCATGTTTGGGTGTGCAAGTCACCTTATATTTCAATATACTTTATTTTAAATTAGCTTAATGCAGATTGGTCATTTGTAAATGATCTGATTTTCATTCATGCATTTTATTTATTTATTTATTTGGGTGACATATGGTAGGGTTTAGTATACTTGTATAAATTAAAAAAAAAAAAAAAAAAAAGGGCCAATGGCCTTTTAACCACATGGCACCTCTACCCTTTTTTGTAAGGGCAGTTCTCGGGTCTGAACTCACTGTTTATTTTGTACCAAAAAAAAAAGAAAGGTTGAAAAACAAAAACTCATTTCAAATCATATAATTTTTCGATATTTGGTTAGTAAAAATTTAGACGCTACAATAACACTTTTGGAGAGTGACAATTCACCATAATTTATCAAAAGAAAACACATAAAATGGTTTTTTTTTTTTTTCCCTACCATTTTATTCCTTTGATCAAGTTAATTGGAAGACCAGATCAGAACGTACTCTAACCAGATCCATCATTGATTGCATCGGATTCTTGATGGGGACTTTTTGAAGTTTTTCATTTATATGCCTTCTTATTTCCTACTTTAGATGCCACTTGCATTGCACTTAAAAATTAATTATTATTATTTTTTTTTTTGTAGCTCCTTAATTATGTATCATCAATTACTATAAAGTTGTAATATATAAGAAAAGATATTGATCTAATATGTAAGTTATTTCCAAAAACAATTGGCCTTAGGTGATGTTAAATAGAGCATTGCTATTGGTCCCGTGCCAATTCCTGTTTGATGTGGCAACATGACTTGGATAGTTGGATATGCCATGCAAGCAATTTTGATTGACAATCTTGATGTATTTTCACTGTCAACCCCGGGTGTATTTTTATTGTCAACCTTGGTGTATTTTCACTATCATATTTTTACGATATTGGAAGTCGTCATCGGCAATGACTCGGTCTTTTTCTATTTTCTGTCTTTTTTTAATTTTTACTGTGGTTTTTTTTTTTTTTTTTTTTCCACTGTCAGTCTATTTTTTTTTCATTAGTTGATAGTAATTAAGAAGGATGTTATTTTTGGGTTTTTACTGTCTTTTTTATTATTATTATTATTATTATTTTTTATTTTCACAGTCTTTTTTGGATTTTTACTGTAGTTTTTTTTTTGGTTTACACAGTCCTTTTTTTTTTTTTTTTTTTTTTGAAAAAAAAAAAAAAATTTTTTTTTTTTTTTTTTTTTTAGAAGAAGAAAAAGACAGAGAAGAAGATTACTATTTCTTTATGATAAAAATAGTATTTTTCTTTTTTTTTTTAATAAAAAAATATAGTAAAAACCCACAGTAAATACAATAAAGCACAATAAAAACCCATAAAAATGGAATGAAAACCAAAAAAACTCAATGAAAACCTAAAATAAACACAGTGAAAAAAAAAAAACACAATAAAAATCTAAAAATAGACAGTGAAAATACACCAATGACAGTGAAGATACACCCAATAGTGAAAATACACCAAAGATACTGAAAATACAAGAATAGTAAAAATACACTTCAAGACTGTGAAAATAGAAGACAGTAAAAATACACCTTTAAAGATGGTTAATGTGGTCCCAGAACATCCGACGTTATGTTGACAAATAGGACGAGAATGCCTAATGCAGGAAAAGTTACGGTAAAAGTAGCATTTTTCTATTAAATATGATTAGTTTACTGAAAAAATAGGCTTTTGGCGAGAGGGCCAGATTAAGAAGATCTTATTTCTAAAAGTTTAACCAAAAGTTATTTTGGCTCTTATTAGACAAAACAACCCTTAAATTAAAAAGTAGCAAAATCTTCCAGGATTTATATTTCACCTTATTTATTTTAGAGTAAAATGCATTGACCTCTCCCGAGGTTTGACGTAATTGCAGGAACGTCCCCTAAGTTTTGAAAAATTTCAATGACCCGCCCGAGGTTTGACAAAATTGCAGGAACGTCCCATAAGTTTTGAAAAATTCCAATGACACCCCCCCCCCCCCAAGGTTTATGTTTATGTGCAAATACCTTCCTTCTAGTGGTAGAACTAAAGCATAGGGAGGGGGGCCGTGGCCCCCTGACTTTTCAATTGATTTGTGTAAGAGTTATAAGGTTTAGGAAGGTTTGGGCGAGGACATCCCCCCGACTTTCACTTATCCTCTTATATTTGTTATGTCTGCCAAAAATCACAATGATCCAACGGTCAGTTTTAAAAAAATCATTTTGAAAAACTGTGACTTTTTTGTTCTTCAAAATATCACCATTTTTTCACGGTCAGTTTTTCAGAAACAACCATTGAATCATTGTGATTTTTGGTAGACATGATAAACATAAGATGGATATTTAATCCAATAGTCGGTTTTTCAAAATAATATTTGCAAGTACCTCTAAAGCAAGTGACTTGATGCAACTTGCATCAAGTCAACTTGATAATAGCATTCCTATCCTTTGGTATATATATTTTATATTATGGGAAAGTAAACATAATGCAAGCCACTTGAAATTTAAATAAAACTTCATAATATTTTATCAAATAAATACCAACCGGCTGGGCGCCTTTAGCAATTTGAATATATTTTATTATATAATAATAATATAAGGAAGGTTAGGCATGCTGGAAATTCTATTTGTGATTGATTGTTGTAGTATGGTTGTAGAAGGTTGGGGGTGAGCCAATTGAAACTTATGGTTTGATTTGGTATTTGATCTTTATTCTCAATTTCTTTTTGAATTTCATGTTTCATAAGTATCTATATATGTATGTAATTTGTTATGTGTATTGTCTTTTGAAGGCCTACTGTTTAATTAATAACTTTCTTGTAAAAGTGGATAAAAGGAAAAAAAAATTGGCCCCCCCGGAACCAAAATTCTGGTTCTGCCCCTACTTCATTCTGTTACATTTTCCATAAAAAAAAATTAGCGAAAATTGCTGACATCAGCCAATAAATTTCTAAAAATGCCAAAGTTGCCCTCATTGTTATTGGCAATTACCTCCTCTGAGGTTTGACATAATTACTGAGACTTCCCCTAGGATTCAAAAAATGCCAACAATCCCCTAATGTTTATGTTTATGTGCAAACACCTCCCTTCTGGAAGCTGCTAACATCATTCTGTAAATTTTTTGAAAATGCTTATTTTGTACTTACTGTTGTTGGATGTATGAAAAAAATGAAATTAACCTCAAATTTAATTAAACTTATAATTTTGATCACCAGCATATAAGAAAGCAAGCTCAATCCAACACCAGCGAAAAGCATGGGGGAAGACTGATCACCGGAGAAGCTCTGCGTGCTACTGACTGCCGGCAAGCCAAGCGATGAGATTAAAAGACTTATGCATCAATAGGTGATGCCTCAATGTGTGGAAAGACAATAGAGAATAGGGGTAAACCTTCTCAGGGCATCTCCAATAGTGCATTCATTTTTTTTCCTTCAAAAGTCAAATTTTGAAGGAAAAATGTGTTTTTCTAATTTTTGGCTTTGACTTTGATGGGAGTTGCTCCAGTAGTACGTCCATAAAATTTTGGCTCAACCATCTACTATCCACTTCTACCATCATTCTTTCTTATCAATTACATCAAATACCCTTCATTAATTTCTCTTTCTCCAACCACCAATAATTTAATTTATCAATTAAAATTAATATTAAATTGATATTATTAAATTAATACAAAATAATTATTACATATTTTGTAATCGTTGTACCTATTCCAAAAATAATATAAGAATAAAACTTAACAAAATTTTTTATAAATAAGAAAAAAATTTATAACCCCATATGTTTCATGGACTAATAGGATCGAAAGTTGTCGGCAACGGAATTGCACGAAATTTGGTAGTCTGAATGGAAACGGTGATACGATCACGTCGCTTTTTGCCCAAATTCCTTCGTTTAGGCCTCCGATTAAGAGATTTTGCTATTTATGGAAAGATTTATTTCTCTTATTACTTTCCCTATAGAAATCTGTTTAACGAACCGTTGACTCTGTGGATTTCCTTAGGGAATATATTAGCATATTTTGGCTTTATTCTGCATATTTCCATTTTTGGCAATTTTTTTCAGTTTATCCCCATTTCAGTAGTATTAGGGTTTAGGAAACGTAAAAGCTGTTCAAATCTGATTCTGTGAAGGGTGACATGTCAAATCACATTGGAGAAGTAAAAAGCCTGGCGGTTCCTTGGGAAATGAGAAAGCTGTTCCCATCTGATTTTGCTGTAATGACTTGTCAAATCACATGGGAGATGTAATAAAGGCTGTCGATTCCTTGGGAAACGAGAAAGTTGTTCCCATTTGATTCTGCTGCAATGACTTGTCAAATCACATGTGACATGTAAAAAGCCTGTCGGTTCCTTGGGAAATGTAAAAGCTGTTCAAATCTGATTATGTGAAGGGTGACATGTCAAATCGCATTGGAGAAGTAAAAATCCTGTCGGTTCCTTGGAAAACGAGAAAGCTGTTCCCATCTGATTCTGTTGCAATGACTTGTCAAATCACATAGGAGATGTAAAAAGGTTGTCGTTTCCTTGGGAAACGAGAAAGTTGTTCCCATTTGATTTAGCTGCGCTAACTTGTCAAATCACGTGGGAGATGTAAAAAGCCTGTTGGTTCCTTGGGAAACGAAAAAACTGTTCTAATTTGATTCTACTGTAATGACTCGTCAAATCACATGGGGGATGTAAAAAGCTCTTCCCATCTGATTCATCTATAAAAAAAGATTTCTACTTCCCTTACAATCACATATCTTCACTTTCAATTGCAAAGAAAATGAGTAATATGTACCAATAGTATGTTAATGGAGATTTTGATTCATCATCATCATCCTCTAATGAGGATTTTACAAACCTGATGATGCTTACGGCGATGGAGCATGATAGAATAGAAAGTGAAGGATGAAACCGTCGAAGGACAACTGTTGAAGAGAGCAGCCGGCGGCAATATAGATTTCGGGACAGAGTCGGTGGCAATAACTAACTCTTGAACGATTACTTTGTTCCTAATCCAACCTACGATGATAGGTTATTTCGCAGACAATTCTGGATGCATCGACCCCTGTTTTGTAGCATTTTGCATACGCTTCAACAACATGACACATACTTTGTACAAAGAAATAACGCTGCACGACAGCCAGGTTTATTGGGAGAACAGAAGATGACGGCCGCATTACATATGCTTGCATATGGTGTTGCCGCCGACTCAGTGGACGAATACGTCAGAATTGGAGAGAGTACAACAATCGAATGTATGAAGAGATTCTGTGAAGGGATTGTTCATATATATGGCGAAGAATATCTTAGATCGCCAAACGCTGCTGATATTTCCAGGCTGTTGCGCAAAGGTGAGCAACGTGGTTTTCCTGGAATGCTAGGTAGCTTGGATTGTATGCATTGGGAGTGGAAAAATTACCCAACAGCATATCATGGACTATACACAGGACATATCCATAGACCCACAATCGTGCTTGAAGCCGTTGCATTGTACGACTTGTGGATATGGCATGCATTTTTTGGTATGCCTGGCTCAAATAATGACATCAACGTTCTAGATGCGTCTGATCTATTAAAAAATTTAAAAGAAGGACGTGGCCCTCCAGTAAACTTTTCCATTAATGGTAACCAATATAATATGGATTATTATCTTGCAGATGGTATATATCCACATTGGGCAACAATCGTTCAAACGATTTCATAACCTCAAGGGGATATGAACGCTTTTTTTGTTCAGAAACAAGAAAGTTATCGAAAGGATGTGGAACGAGCATTCAGGGTACTGCAAACACGTTTTGCTATTGTACGAGGTCCATAACGTCTTTGGCATTGCGAAGATTTATGCTCTATCATGAAGGCATGCATAATTTTGCACAACATGATAATTGAGAACGAGCGTGATGATGACAATGCCACATTTGTAGCAGAACATGCACTCGACGAATACGGGTCAACATATACGAACAATCACGTTAAAGTATCGTGAGATCACAATTTACGCTTTGATGAGTACCCAGCTCATCATCGTGCCATTCGGTGTGAACAAAACCATTATGCACTCCGCAACGACATTATTAGGCATTTTTGGACTCTACGAGAAGGTCGTATTAAGTGATTATGTGTGTTAACTTGTATGTGCTTTTATTATGATTTGTGTCAACTATGAGGGTCTTTAACCAAAAATAATGTTGCATTTCATACCATTACAAATTTTATTGGAAAAAGTAAACTACAATACGACAAAATGAAATAAACCAAACAACAGAGCAAAATAAAAATACATAAGCTAATATTCTGGAAGATTGTCGAGGCTAAAGTTGGAGCTGCTCGAAACTTTCAATGCTTTAGCCATAATGGCATCTTTGTGAATTTGATAATATTTTTGCAAGTCTTTGGACATGGTAGAGGTGTCAAGATTTATAATCAAATCATCTTGAGTCTGCTGCTCCATATCTTCTGCATCCTTCATCCTTTCCTCAGAAACCTTCATCATTTCCTCAGCAGCCTTCATCATTTCCTCAGCAGCCATCTGTAATTGTAGTTTTGTAATCTCCAACTGTGAATTCTGCTGCATTATTTCTAGCTTTTTCTCCTTAAATAGAGTCTTTCTCATTTCACGACGATCTGATATTTTCTCTATTTGTTCATTATATGAACTCGATGATGGACTTGCCTTCTTATTTTGTTATGTTTCTTTTGTAGCTTTCTGTCCCGGCGGCCTTTTATGTTTACCTCTAGGAGAGCTAACACTACCATGACTAACTAGATCTTGATCCGAGTCTAGAGATATTGGCGTCTCAGGAACTGGGAGAAGACAGGGGATTGGGGGGTATGGTTGATTGGATGCCCCATAATCATCCACTTATCAGAACTTTTAAGGATCTCCCAACAATGCTCATAAATGAACGGTTTTCCAGTATCTGACTGATATAAATTTTTAGCTTGATTAGCCTACACATAGATACAAATGAGAAAATTAATACGGTTGAAAAATAAAAACTGTGAAAGTATAAATCTCACATGGTCAGCTATCCCATATCCACTTTGTTGTCTATGCTCGATCTGTGCGAGACACCCACGATATTTGCTACATTATTATCTAATTTTGTCCCAACGGTTTTGGATTGAGCATAAAGTTCGATCCTCGCATCCAGTCGTGTGTTTCGAAAAATGAGCGAAAATTCGATTCCAAAAAGTATTATCTTTTTATGCAATACCGGTCACTGGATCTTGGCTTATGGTCAACCAAGCTATGCACAACGCCTCATCTTCTTTCACTATGAATGCCTTTCCCCGCTTAACCCGTGTTTGGGAAGTTTGTCATTTTTTTTTTCTGGCGAAGATAATAAAACAAACTAAAATTCATAAATAACATAAAGTCACAATTTTTCATATTATAAAGTGCACCAAATGCAGTGATGATTTTGAAAAATCAACCGTTGGATTAGATGACATGCTTATGAATTTCATGTTCGCCAAAAATCACAATGATCTAACAGTTACTTTTTAATAAAATCAATGGGGAAATTTTGGTGACAGTTTATAAAAAACATAAAGTCACAATTTTTCATATTATAAGGTGCACCAAATGCAGTGATGATTTTGAAAAACCAACCGTTGGATTAGATGACATGCTTATGAATTTCATGTTCGCCAAAAATCACAATGATCCGACGGTTACTTTATAATAAGTCAACGAGAAAAATTTGGTGACAGTTTATGTTGTCCCAAATATATAACCCTAGAGGGGGTGAATAGGGTTTATGGCAAACTTTTGCAATTAATTACCAAATAAGATTAGAGTTCAATTACAAGTAGCAGAAGCAATCAATATTAATGCAAGTAATTGAAAGAGAAGGGAAGAGAAATCAAACACAAAGATTTAACGAGGTTCGGACTCCGCTTACTCCTCGCCTTGTGCCTCAGCCCAAGGATTCCCAACAATCCACTAAGGATTAGCTCATTCAAGGTGGAGAAACCTTTACACAATCTTCTTTATCCCAGGTGGAAGATGAAAGGTTCTCTGAAAAACCACAGACATGGATTCGCAGCGGAATAGGTAAAACAAAAACTTTTTCGGTTTATAAAATTAATCCATGTTCACAAAACCTCCAAGAATGATTCAAGCATCGGATCATGTATATAAACAAACACAAATAATCAATACAAATTAAATCTTACTTGATTGTGTTCTTCGGTGTAGCTTTCCTTCGAGTTTCAAACGTATGAAACCTCCAAAGCGTATCCACACGAGAGCGAGACTCCTCAAGCTTCCTAGCCTTTCACAACCCTTGTGAGCAAGCTAGCACGGAGAGGGAGAGGAGAGAGAATTCGGCTACTAGGGTTACACCTTACCTAGAGTGTGTAAAACACTCATATAAATAGACTTTCTCCTCTTTTGGGATGTTTGGTTACTAGTGCTAGCACGACCAAACATCCTTGAATAGAGTAATCCTATTCTCGGTTAGTTTTGACTTTCAATCAATTAACTTTTAATAATTAAAATCAAACATAACTCAATGATAGGATTCCCCTCCCACAAGCTTAAGGAACTCACTTACTCTCT
>JAESVK010000811.1:1900938-1915305 GCA_017140935.1 Hamamelis virginiana
AAACTTAATATACCCTTTAGGATTGGTTTTAGGGCATACTTCTAACAGAAGATCCTTACCTAAGCTCACAAAGAACTTCACAAATGGCTCACTAAGAACCCCCAAAAGGTACTCACAAAGAACACCCCTTCAAGTCTCAGAAAGAGCACTTTAATCAATACAAGAATACAAGAGTAGGTGTGTACAATAAATGCTTCAAAAAAGCTGATTTACACAAGTAGAATACAACTAATGGCTTCTCAAAGATTGACTAATATAGCTCAAGAGTTTGGTGGAGAAAAACTTGAACAATGAGTGCTTTCACAATGAATGATAATAACTAGAGTTGTTGTGTTATAAAATGAGGAACTAACCTCTTAAATAGCTCTCATGGTCTGATATGGCCATTTGATATGAGCTTCAATGCTATTGGATGAGAGGAGAAGAGCAGGCCTCAGTAAATGCTCGAATTTCTCGAAATAGAAATAGCCATTTTTAATTTGCAGGTCGATTAGTCGACTAGGCCATTGGTGGTAGTCGACTAGACAGTTCAAAAATCAAAGCATTTTTGTTCCCGGGCTCGGTTAGTCGACTAGGCATATTTGGTTAGTCGACTAGACAAGTTAAAATATGTTTTCAAAAATTCTCGAGCACGGTTAGTCGACTATGAGGATTTGGTTAGTCGACTAGACTAGTTAAAAAGTGTTGGAAAAAATTTCTCGGGCACGGTTAGTCGACTAGGCAAAGATATTTAGTCGACTAGCTCTTCTGCATTTCCAACTATGGCTACTGGGCTGCCTTTAGTCGACTAGGGAGGAGTGTTAGTCAACTACTGATTACTTTAGTCGACTAATAAATATGTTTAGTCGACTAAACTCAGATTTTTCAAGAACTCAGCTACTATACCATAGTTAGTCGACTAGACATGCATTTGAGCTAAAGACTTGAAATTTCTAAGTCTATTTCAACTTAACATATCCAATATAGTTCACTAAATTTTTCAAAGGCATTTTTGCAAGTTTTCTAAGGTCAATGAATGCTAATGCAACATGAGAAAATTATTGATTGAGCTATACAAGGTTTAATAAAATGAGTAGCCTTACAACAATGGTTCCTAAACATCTTGATCTTCAAAGGTCTTCAATGATTGACTTCAAGATGTCCTCCTCAAGCTCCATGATTCAATGTCTTGCATATTTGCACAGTTTGGAAGCTTTGAATGTGTTAATGAGCTCCAACAAGATATGACTTTGATACTATGGAGACAAAAACACTTAACCATTTGTTAGTGAATAAAGTAATGTTTGTTGATCATCAAAATATGGTCAATGCAATTGACCTTAGGGCTAACAGTTTATAAAAAACATACAGATTTCACAATTTTTCAATGTGGTTGTTTTAAGAAACTGACTGTTAGATCTCCATGATTTTTGGTGAACATAAAATTCATAAACAATCTTTCTAATCCAATGGTCAGTTTTTTTAGAAAATGCTCTACATTGGGTCCTATGTAGCATCTTATATTAAATTTTTTGTTACAAATATAATTTTAAAGTACAAATGTTAAATTATATTCAAACTATAGATAAATATAACATGATTCTTAAAAAAATAAAATAATAAAATAAATCTAACCTTACAATTTGTGCTGAAATTCCACAAAGGATTGTTGATAGCAAATGAGAGAAAGTTGAAATTAAAATGTGAATGAATGAATGAGAAAATGTGAGTATTTATAGGAGAGAAGAAAATTTATCCGTTGAAATATATCCGTTGGGGCGAAAACCAAGCTGGGCTTGTTAGAGATATGCCCTAAAACCAATCCTAAAGAGCATATCTATTTCATATTATATTAATTAGAAGGTATAAATTGTCTTGTATATTTAATTATAGGGTTAATTCCGATTTAGTATCACAAACTTTTTACTGATTTTCAATCTAGGCCACAAACTTTTTTTTTGTCTCGATTTAGTACCAAATCAACAGTTATAAATTCATTTTGAGCCAAATCAGTGACTCCATTACTCAAATTTGACGGAAATATCACGTGCCATCTGTGAACCAGCCAACCTGATCGGGAGGCCTCTCGTTCACTTTGAGGTTCTTGAATGGATTGTGGATGAAGTTTATCCGTCTCGATTTATCGTTCTCTATTATCCACATTTATCTTTCTTTATTATCCATTATCCACATTTATCCTTCTCTATTATCCACTCAAGATTGGGTTTTTGAAAAATGATGAGAGTTTGTAAAAAAAAAATTGGGAGTCGCCACCTTATTTTTAGGGAACAAGGAAACCACCAAAAAGAGTTTTATTTTCAATAAAACATTGACTCCATATTTTTAGGAAAAAACATGATCTTTGAACAAAAGTAGGATTCGGGGGCTAGGTTACGAAGTGGGAATGTTCCAAAGAATTCCTTGTAGGCACCCACCTCGCCCCAATTAAAGGTCTCCTAATTAATTTTGGGCTTTATCAAAATCTTATCATGACAATCCTATTTATCTAATCAACCACAAAATATGATATATAATACTAAAATAATAATAATAGATAGTACAAAAGTATACACAATCCTAAAGATCTTAGGAGACTAGAGTCAACCTAAGATTGGACTTGCGCCCTATTGACTGCCTACGTACCTTACCAATTGCTTGATAAAGATCAAAGTCCACGTAGTTCAATTACCCTAGGACTCTCCTATTGTAATAAACCACATAATCTCCTATTGTAATAAACCACATAATCGTAGAGATTCTATCTTATCTTGGACTCTAGCTTCGAGAGTTTGAGTTTGATCAAAACAATTGTTATGAGAGATGGAATTTCATTCCATTTTGAATTCTTTCAAAATCACTTTTTAGACTTGTTCTCGAAGTATATTCCTAGGTAAAATAGAACTCTATTCTTATTGTAATTTTTACAACAAAGAAGAGTCCTAAAGTGGGGTCAAGTGACCCCCCTAATCCTAGGGTTTCTAACTAGCCCTAAGTTAATCTAAACACCTAAAACACTAAGATATACATGCTGGAAAATTCTGGAAAATAAATAAAAAATGCATTAAAGAATATAAACAATGCATGAAAATGTCCTAAATGCAATCTAAGTTAATTATGGGAACCTAGGCATGTTTCTAAGTTAGTTTGGGCCTAAAAAATGAGTTTTAATACACTTTAAAGCCACTTTAAATCCATGGACAGATTCGAAAGTAGTCTTGAAGTGTACTTAAAACCCTAAATTAACAATGAATAAAAATGGTAAAAAAAATGCACTAAATGCAACCTAATAATGACATGCATAAAATACCATAAACTCAAATAATGTTTATTCTAATTGACACAAGGAAGAGACTTACCTTTGCATGCTCCCTCGAACACAATTTGTATATCATCCCAAGCATCAATATTTAAAAGACATGATTAAGAATAAAGGTATAAAATAACATGCATTCTCTAACATGGAAAAAGACTCAAACTTTTATCATGCATTCGTATAAAGAGAAGATCATAAGATTAACCTCTATCATGCATATTAGTAAACTAAATCCTATTATATTCTAATCCTTATCATTAAATCCTATCATGCATACTAAAGAAATAAACTAAATCTTATTATGCATACTAGAGAAATAATGATTTAAATCCTATCATGTATACTAACAATGAACTAAATCCTATCATGCATACTAACAATGAACTAAATCCTATGCATACTAAAGAAATAAAAAAAAAATAATCTAGCATGATCATAGAAGAAGAAGAAAAAGAAGAAGAAGAAAAGAATGCAAGAAAACTTTAAACTACATAACTTACTAACCTCTTTCTTTGCTTCCTTCACTTGCTCCAAGCCTTCTCTTCAAGCTCCAAGGACTCCAAGGACCTCAAGGAGTTTAAAACTTTAGCTAGAGTGCTATGGGGGAAGCTTGTCCAATTGCTCAAGCCTCTACTTTCCAAGCTAGCTCTTTAATGCTTATTCTCTTTGTTAAAACTGATTTCAGGGCAATCTATTTATAGGGAGACCTGAATTTGATCAATGGCTGAGTTTAAATCTCTTAGGAATGATCCAAGGGCTCAAAACCAGCCTTCCAAGGTGTTTAAACTCATCCCAAAGTCTTCATGGCCGAACTGGACACATGGCAAGGTTTGGAAGAGTCCCGGGCAGAAAAATCACTTAAGCTGTGCAATTATTGGCTAAAGTGATCGATGGCCATCCACTCTAGGACGGTTGACCATCCCTCATGGACGGTTGGCCATCCCTAGGTGGACGGTCATCGATCCTCCATCCCTAAATTTGCCCTATGTGGGCCTATCTCAACCCGTTTCGACCCGGTTTCGACTTTTTTCGGCTTTTCGGGCCCGTTTTAAGTCCAAATTTGACGATTCAAGTGTCGAAACGATCGTGATTCGATTCTCCATGTTTTAAGAAGTGTTTGAAGTGAAAATGCATTGACCAAGGTCAAAGGTTTAGGGAAAAGTCGACCGATTAGCTGTTTAGGGCCTGCCGGGCCCAAATTAGGGTTTTGAAATCTGCTAACCGATTGCTCTTGAAATCATTTCTTCTTCTCGAAACAAGTTTTAAAACGTTTTAAGAAAGTGTTTTGAAGCCTTTGAAGGCTTTGGTTTGATAAAAATATCGATCCCGGTTGTTTCCGGTCGAAACCCTAATCTGGGCTTAAAAGGGCCTTTTGAACCTTAAGAACCAAACATGAGCCAGAAGGCTCCACAGACCTTGTCACTGATCAACTTAGCTACCAAACACACTTTACATTTCTATGCCAAAGCCTCGACACCATTCGAGACAAGATCGACAGTCATTCAGGGCTTTTGTGATTCAAAAGACAATACTGCCCTTCAAGTCACAAAAGACCTTATTTTCTATCAAGCCTGGCCTAGAATGCCATGTAATTTTGCAGGGATGTTCCTAGACTCTCTAAAAACCTAATGCAAAAAGAACCGACTCAATCTGACCTAAAAATATACATGCGATAATGACCTCTATCTAACTACTCACAAGGGTAAAACTGGGAACTTAGGGTTTTAACACCCTATTTCACCTCTAATTAAAGGAAACTGTTTAGCACATAAAACCTTCTATTTTTACCTTCGTTTTCATGCATATCGTATGCTTTTGAACTCTAGTTTGGTGCAGAACAGGTATTTTTTATTCTTCCATTGTTTTTTATCATTCGCAGGTAATTTGGCGTATTTCCTACCTTGTTGATGCCTTTGAATGAAGTTCGGAGTCGCCGGTTGCAATTTGATGCCCGCAAGTGTGTTTTCTCGAGCGTTTGTGATGTTCATGCTTGATTCTTCCCCGAAGCGTATCCAAATTGTGTTTCTTCTCTCATCTAAGCTCAAGGAGCCCTCCATTACATTCCTCGGTGTCAACCAAAGTTGCGTGAGTGCGCGGATGAAGCAAAGCTCGATGTTTGAAGGGTTATTAGCTCGAAAGTGTCAAAAATGCAGCAAAATGGGCAATTTCAGCATGGGAGTATCGGTACCACTTCACCAGAAAGTTTAGTACCGGTACCACTTCTAAGTAGTACCGGTACTAGGTTCGAGAAATCAACTGGTTTTGAGGGAAATCCCTTGTTTCACTTGGGCAAGCTAGCCTTTTCACCCTAATTTCGAGGGTGCTTTTTTGGGAGGTATAAAGGAGGGACTTAGCAGCCGAGAGAGTTCTTCTCTTGTTCTTGAATGGTTCTTTAGGGTTTAGTTAGGGTTAGCTTAGTTTTCTTCATACTCTTAGTGTAATCTTGGTAGTTTAGCTAGTTTCTTCCCATTTTCTTGTTGTTTTCACTTTGTAACCCTAGTGTAGGTTGTTTATCTTCATTTTGATATCAAGTTGTAAGGTACTTTGGTGTTGGATCATTTAATAGAAAGCATTTATTTCCTTTCTAGCATTTATTTCATGTGTATGGTGATTTCTTCCTCATTTATGGCTAGCTAATCAATTAAAGAGGATTCTATGGTGGAGTTCTTCTCCAACCCTAGGTAAAATGAGTATTCTCATCTTCAAAGTTTCATTGATAATGGAGTGTGGCATTCTCTACTCTCTTCTCTTTTGAAACCATATGGATGCATATTCATAACCAAAATACGACCGGTGAGAAGTTGTGTTTTGGTGATGAGCACATATGCACTCCATGTGTTTGTGAAAATGTCAAAGTGAGTGTTATGTTGCATCCTACCATTTGTTTTACTCTATTGAACTTCTATTGTTAAATATTTCATTCAAAACCATTTGTCACATGGATTATTGAATGTGTATCATTGAGAGACCATTAATCCTAGGTGAGGAAAGAATGAGACCATAGAATCCATCCTCTCTTTTACTTGCAAGTTACATATCAAATCTTTGCCATTGATTTGGCACAAATCTCAACACCAAATCAAAACCCCATGATTTTACACTTGTTTTTGCATTCAATTGGGTAGCATGTCCTAAGTTTCACTAGAACCTATTCCACTCCCTGTGGATATGACCTAGGAACTCCCTAGTTTATTGCTTGATGACCATTAGACTCCTACGCTTGGGAATCTCTTGCACACAATACATCATTTTACGTTCAAGCAGCAACCATTCATGACCATACTTATGGTAAAAAATGGATGTCTACAGAAGCCCCTCGTTGATGTTCATGGCTTCGCCAGTGAATATCAACGAAATAAAATGACATCCCATTTTTGCCGTAACAAGAAAGGGATAATTAAACCAATTACTTAACTATCAAAATCATCTTGAAAGCTTCGCTTCAAATTCTCTCTTCCTAGAAGTCTCACTTCTAGTTATCTTAAGGATTTTCAATCCTTTTGGAAATTTCATTTCCAATTAACTCGCCCTAGAAATTTCATTTCTAGTTATTTCAATGATTTTCAATCCTTTTGGAAATTTCATTTCCAATTCTCATTAAACTCAGAAGTCTTCGACTTGCCTTAGAAATTTCATTTTTAGTTATCTCAAGGATTTTCAATCCTTTTGGAAATTTCATTTCCTAATATCTAAAAAACTTGGGAGTCTTCGATCACTCTAGAAGTTTCATTTATAATTATCTTAAGGATTTTCAATCCTTTTGGAAATTTCATTTCCAAATATCTAAAAACTTGAGAGTCTTCGACTCACTCTAGAAATTTCATTTCTAGTTATCTTAAGGATTTTCAATCCTTTTGGAAATTTCATTTCCAATCATCTAAAAACTTGAGAGTCTTCGACTCACTCTAGAAATTTCATTTCTAGTTATCTTAAGGATTTTCAATCCTTTTGGAAATTTCATTTCCAATCATCATGTCATATCTTAACATCATCCACATTACTTGATATCATTCTTATATACATTTCATGTATACTTCATCAATTTCACAAAGTCTTATGGATTTGGGCCTCCAAAATGGGCTTTTCTCATTAGCCACCCTTCATGGGTTCACTCACTTTCACAATCCCCTTCATGGGTCTCATAATCTCATTATGTCAAATATACTCGTAATCATTTCATGATTACAGACTTGTTTACTCATTTATTTTCATTCATTTATTTCTAAATCTCATGGTTTTCAACCAAAAATTCATCATTTTATGTGAACCTCTCTATTCACAATTGCTCAATCCTCATCGTTGTATGCACCAATTCTTCTTCATTTCTCATTTACTCATCAAATATCATTCAATCTCAATCCAATGCACTTTTCCTAAATAAAAAATTGAAAGGAAATGAGTCAAAATTGATCAAAATAGGCCAAAAAAGTCAAAATTGGGCTTAATGGGCTTCAAAAGCCCACAAAAAGTCAACATTGGGCATCAAGGATGGTGTAGACATCCATTTTTTACCATGAGTATGATCATTAATGGTTGCTTGTGATTAGAAGTGAAATAGGGTGTTAAAACCCTAAATTCCCAGTTTTACCCTTATGGGTAGTTAGATAGATGTCATTATCACATATATGTTTTTAGGTTAGATTGAGTCGGTTCTTTTTGCATTAGGTTTTTAGAGAGTCTGGGAACATCCCTGCAAAATTCCATGGCATTCTGAGCCAAGCTTGATAGAATATAAGGCCTCTTGTGACTTGAAGGGCAATGCTGTCATTTGAATCACAAAAGCCCTGAATGACTGTCGATCTTATCTCAAATGGTCTCAAGGCTTTGGCATAGATATGTAAAGTGTGTTTGGTAGATAAGTTGATCAATGGAAAAGTCTGTGGAGCCTTCTGGCTCATGATTGGCTCTTAAGGCTCAAAAGGCCCTTTCAAGCCCAGATTAGGGTTTCGACCGGAAACGACCGGGGTTCGATATTTTTATCAAACCAAAGCCTTCAAAGGCTTCAAAACACTTTTCTAAAACATTTTAAAACTTGTTTCGAGAAGAAGAAGTGACTTCGAAAGCAATCGGTTAGCAAATTTCAAAACCCTGATTTGGGCCCGACAGGCCCTAAACAGCTAATCGGTCGACTTTTCCCTAAACCTTTGACCTCGATCAATGCATTTTTACATCAAACACTTCTTAAAACATGGAGAATCGAATCACGATCGTTTCGGCGCTTAAATCGTCAAATTTGGACTTAAAACGGGCCCGAAAAGCCGAAAAAAGCCAAAACTAGGTCGAAACGGACTGAGACAGGCCCACATAGGGCATTTTTGGAGATGGGGGATCGATGGCCGTCCACCTAGGGACGGCTAACCGTCCTTGGGTGGATGGTCATCGATCACTATTCCCAATAACTGCTCTTCTTCAGTCTCTTTTCTACTCGGGACTCTTCCAAGCCCTGCCATGTGTCCAGTTCAGCCATGGGGACTTTTGGATGCGCATGAACACCTTGGAAGGCTGGTTTTGAGCCCTTAGATCACTTCTAGGAGATTCAAACTCAGCCATTCAAACTCAGGCCTCCCTATAAATAGAGGGCCCTGAAATCAGTTTTAAGACACAGAAATAAGCTTTAGAGAGCTAGCTTGGAGAGTAGAGGCTTGAGCAATTGCACAAGCTTCCCCCATAGCACTCTAGCTTAAGTTTTAAAGTCCTTGAGGTCCTGGGAGTCCTTGAAGCTTGAGGAGAAGGCTTGGAGCTTGAGGAGAAGGCTTGGAGCTTGAGGAGAAGGCTTGGAGCAAAGAGGCAGAGGTTAGTAGCTTTTAGTTTTCTTCTTCTTCTTCTTCTGTAATCATGCTAGGTTAGGCTTTTATTTCCTTAGTATGCATAGGATTTAGTTCATTTTTAGTATGTATAGGATATAGTTTATTATTAGCATACATAGTTTCCATATTTTTTTAGTATGCATGATAGGCTAGTTTAGTTTTTCTTTTAATATGTATGCATATCTCTCTTCTTCCATTCTTCTTTAGTGATACCATATTAGGATTAAAAGTTAGGATTAGATATTCATATTTAGAATCTCTTTTTAGTATGCATGATAGGATTTTCAATATGTAGGAATGCATGTTTAAGTCTTTTATATTAGGTTATTAATCTATCTAAGTTTAGTACTAGTATTATTCTCATCATAGTTCAATTTTTTTTTTTTATCATTTGAAATGTTTGATTGATATATAAAATATGTTCGAGGGAGCATGCAAAGGTGAGTCCCTTCCCTTGTGATTAAATAAAGTATGATTATAATGCTATGTCTTGATGATAGTTTAGTATGCATACTAGGTTGCATTTAGTGCATTTTTTTACAATTTTTTATTCATTATTTTAGGGTTTTAAGTACACTTTTTGATTAATTTCAAATCTGTCCATGGGTTTAAAGTGACCTAAAAGTGCATTAAAACTCATTTTTTAGGCTTAAATCAACTTAGAAACATGCCTAGGTTCCCATAGCTAACTTAGATTGTATTTAGGACATTTTCATGCATTGTTTACATTCTTTAAAGCATTTTTTTTATCTATTTTCCAGAAATTCCAGCATGCATTGTGTTGATATTTAGGGTTGCTTTGATGACTTTAGGGTGTAGTTAGGGACTCTTAGGTTAAGGAAGCCACTTGGCTTCACCTAGGACTCCCCTTTGTTGTAAAAATTACATCTAAAAAAGGGTTTTTGGCTTGTTTAAGAGTCTATTTTTGAGAGTTTTCAAATGAAAATAAAAGAAGTTATTTTGGGATGAAACTCCCATTTTGAAAGATGAAACATTTCAAACAAACACCAACTCTCGAAGATAGAGTCTTACATAAGGTAGAACGCCTTCAAAGATATAGTTCATTACAATAGGAGAGTCCTAGGGTAATCGAACTACGTGGACTTTGATCTTTGTCAAGCAATTGATAAGGTACGTAGGCAGTCAATAGGGCGCAAGTCCAATCTTAGGTTGACTTCTAGTCTCCTAAGATCCTTAGGTTTCTTGTATACTTTTTGTACTATATATTATTATTATTATATATTATTATTCATATTTTGTGGTTGATTAGATATGCTAGGATTATTTTGAAAAGATTTTGATAAAGCCCAAACTTAATTAGGAGACCTTTAATTAGGGCGAGGTGGGTGCCTACAAGGAGTTCCTTGGAACCTTCCCACTTCGTAATCTAGCCTCCGAATCCAACTTTGATTCGAAGACCAAGCTTTTCCTTAAAATATGGAGTCAATGTTTTATTGAAAATAAAACTTTTTTTGTGGTTTCCTTGTTTCCTAAAAATAAGGTGGAGACTCCTAGTTTTTACAAACTCTTATCATTTTTAAAAAAACCCTAGCTTGAGTGGATAATAGAGAAGGATAAACGTGGATAATAAAGAAGGATAATAGAGAAGGATAAATCGAGACGGATAAACATTATTCACAATCCACTTAAGATAACACTCCCCAAAGTGAACGAGAGGCCTCCCGATCAGGTTGGCTGGTCCACAGATTGGCGACTCCACTGGGGATGTCGAGGGCTAAACTCAAATTAATTATTTTTGGGCTTTTCAAATTCTTAATTAATAAAATCAACCACTTGCATTTGTATGACTGTGTGACTTGAATTCTTCATTGTGTGCGCATTGACTTGCATATTTAGGACGTTGTATGCTAAAGCCAACGATGAGCCTAGCCCTGGGCCCAGTTTTCTTTGACTCTCGGGTTCCATGTATGCGAAAGCCATCACCCTTCTTGCCAAGTACCTTCGGGTTTATTAATGGACCAATCACGTACTGTTGGACCCACGCGGCATTCCTGATGTCACATGTGGTTAGGTATATCGATTGGACCAAGCGAGTAAGGGACACTCAGCCTACCCTTTGCATTAGTCCATGTAAAATGTCTTTAGGACACATACCCTACATCGCCTGTCACATCACACACCATTATAAATGTTATGCTGCCGGATTTTCCCACCAGTTTTGTATTGAGCCTTGACTGTGAAGTGTGTAGAAACCATTAGGACCTGGATCTGTAGAACTAAACCTTTATGAAATGCCCTAAACTCTTAAGGGAAGTGTCTCTAAAGAGTTAAGGTACTTAATGAGGGCTTAGTACCCTACATATCTTTGGACTTAGGCCCGTGGTAGTGTTATGCTGTCCGAATAGTGATGTCCGGTTATAGGCCTTAGGTGAGTTTGGAGTGTGGGCTTTACGCCCATACTCTTTGGATGAAAGGTATAGGCCTGCGATAAGATTGGGATGTGAGTTTAGGAGTTTTTGATGAGATTTTTGCTGGGGCTTTAGGCTCACTTTCATAAGATAGAATGTGAGAGAGAGAGATTGATGTGTGGGGCCTTAGACCCATACTCTTGTGAGCATGTGAGATTGTCCTTATTCATCCCTTTTCACACTGGAAGCTCTTAGTTGATTCAAATCTTTTCACTTTCCGAGCATTTTGGCTTGGCGTCGTGATTCTAGCGGTCGGTTGTTTAAGGGCTTACCTGTCGATTCAAAGATGTCTAGTAACGAGGATCATACCCCTATTGCCATTGGAACTAATGGAAAGACGACTGATGAGAAGATCGAGGCACTCTTAAAAGTGGTCCAAGAGTTAGTTCACCAGAAAGAAGAGGAGGATAAGGTGCGTGAAAGGAATCGTTCGAAATACATGGAATCGCAGCGGAAGACAAAATAAAACTTTTTAAAATTGATGATTCCATCATCGAATATCCTAACCATGATCGTACAAGCATAGGGACATATGATTTACATATAAGCATATATATTTATCAAACATAAATAAATCTTACTTGATACGCCTTTCGATTTGCAATTGTTGATCTCGAACTTCAAACGGATGAAGTCTCCAACGAAGTCCACACGAACACAAAACCGCTTGAATCCTTGAAGCTTCTCAACAATGGAAGAATCAAGCTTGAGAGAGGGAGAGAAACTTTTTCTCTAAAGTGAGGATGGAGGCTTAGTGCTAGCATGTCACAAGCTCTAGTATTTATAGAAAACCCCTAGGGTTTCTATTTAATACTTATTTCCAAAAGTAACTTAATTCCTTTTATATATTACTAATTAATATATAACTTAAATCCTTATATATATTCACAAATAATATATAAGGTTATTATTGGAATTAGTTTTAGGAAATTCCCTTCTCTCTTTAATTCAAGAGACTCTCTTATGTTCTTTGTTTGTGTGTGACCCATTGGGTTCACCCCAACCTAGCAGTGACTAGGGACATCTCCATGTCTCCTAAAATAGAAACTTTCTATTTAAAGGTTTAATTGAAACTATTCCAATTATGCCCTTATTGATAACACTTATCAATAGGCTTTCACTGGTCATGAGTGACGTCTAGCAATGTGTCATGACGTGTCCTAGGTTTGGGTGAATAGCAGAACTATGTGAACCCTTCTTGTTACTTAATCCTTCATCCCCTAATGTCACAGTTAAGATATTTAGGGTATGGATATAAGTCAAAACCCTATCTTAACTTTCTTGTCATATGTTCTTCAAATTATAATCTCAATAAGATGAACCCTATGAAACCCTTTCATATTTCATCTATCACTCTGGCTAGAGATTCACATTGAGAGTTATATTTGAGAACTGACCCAGACATTCTCTCTCATAACACTGAGAGTGATGATTCCTTATTGACCACTCATATGCCTTCATGCAAGACCTATTAGAGCCAATGAGTGCCGACTACAACCTTATGATCAAGGCTGTATAAAACACTATCAAACCCTAACAACTCAGGCATAAGACATCCATGGTGTCTCAGGTCTTAGGATTACCAAATGGACGTAACATAAGAATATTCCTTTAACTTAATATCCATAGGAATATTCTAGTAGATCATGTTCAGTGTACATATTCTCTAATATGCACCCACAGATTAACCTAAGTGTCACTACACTGATAGGAAAGACTACCTATCCTCCCATTGGAGTTAGTTTAAATCTGTGCTACTCTTGTCGGTTTAATAAATGTCCTCTTTAATAAACCTATGAGCAGGAACACTTTTAGAATAAATGTGTATGAGAAATATGAGTCTTCATATCTCAACAAACTTGAGATACATATTTCTCTTGTCATTTATTCATGGACATTATCGTATATATAATTGAATATACAGACGATAAGCAGTACCTTCTTATCCTAATATGAAATAGATATGCACTTTAGGATTGGTTTTAGGGCATATCTCTAACAGTGCGAGCCCGTACTAATCATTTGTTTGAGAATATTGATGAAAAGGAATGTTTCCTTAGATCGAAGATAGTTGTTGAGCCCACTAGGCCAGGTGCAGAATTTGTTCAGCCTGTTGATCTGGAAAAAGAGTCCAAGCCCAAGACCCCTGCTTTCTTTTCCACTGAGCCTATAATGTTGAGTAGCAAGGTCGAAGACCTGGAAAAAGCATTGAAAGGTATTAGGAAGTCTGATGATCTGGTGGACATGTCGTCATTATCTCTGTTCCATAAGACCCGTATGCCCACTCATTTCAGAATGCCCGAGTTCGAAAAGTTTGATGGAATAGGTTGTCCTAAGACCCATCTGAAGATGTACGTGAGAGCCATGCACCCACGAAGGGCTGATGATGACCTGCTAGCCCAAATATTCCATGAGACATTAGCTGGATCTGCTTTGAAATGGTTTTTGTCATTGGATGAGTTTAGAATGAAGACATGGGAAGATGTATGCACTGAGTTCAGCAATCATTACCGGTATAACACAGAAGTTGATGTCACTAGGAGGGACTTGGAGACTACAAAGCAAGAATCAAGGGAAACTTTATCTGCTTTCCTCACCCGTTGGAGAGCCAAGGCTTCTAAAATGGCTAACCGCCCTGAGGAAGAAGAACAAATCCGTATGATGTAAGAAGTATGCCCTAAAACCAATCCTAAAGGGTATATTGAGTTTCATATTATCTATATATGGAAGGTATAACTTATCTAATATGTTCTAACATATATGATAAGGTCCATGAATAAATGATAAGAGAGATATGCATCTCAAGGAGTTGAGATAGAGAGACTGATATTTCTCATAT
>JAESVK010000811.1:1980305-2005157 GCA_017140935.1 Hamamelis virginiana
CCTAAAGCCCACATCTCAAACTCACAGTGGATCTAAATCTTCTATCCAAAGGACATGGGTCTAAAGCCCACGTCTCGCGTCTCACGTCTTTTCCTAAGACTCACAAATCAATACCACTATTTGGGCAGCGTAACACTACCACAAGCCTAAACTCATGAACCTATAAGGTACTAGTCTTTATTAGGTACCTTGACTCTTTGAGGACACATCCTTTAAGAGTTTAGGGTATTTCATAAAGGCCTATTTCTACAGACCCAAGTCCTAATGGTTCTACACATTTCACAGTCAAGGCTCAATACAAAACCGGTGGAAAAATCCGGCAGCATAACATTACAATAGTGTGTGATCAGGCGATATAGGGTATGTGTCTTAGAGACAGTCTATATGGACTAATGCAAAGGGTAGGCTAAGTGTCCCTTACTTGCTCGGTCCAATCGATATACCTAACCATATGTGACATCAGGAATGTCGTGTGGGTCCAACAGTACGTGATTGGTCTGTTTGATATACCCGAAGGTACTTGGCAAGAAGAGTGATGGCTTTCGCATACATGGAACCCAAGAATCAAAGAGACTGGGCCCAGGGCTAGGCTCATCGTTGGCTTTAGCATACAACGTCCTAAACATGCAGAGTCAATGCGCACACAATGCAGAAATTTAAGTCACACAGTCATACAAATGCAAGTGATTGATTTTATTAATTAAGAAATTGAAAAGCCCAAAAGTAATTAATTGGAGTTTAGCCCTCGACATCCCCAGTGGAGTCGCCAATCTGGAACCAGCCAACCTGATCGGGAGGCCTCTCGTTCACTTTGGGGTTCTTGAATGGATTGTGGATGATGTTTATCCGTCTCGATTTATCCTTCTCTATTATCCACATTTATCATTTTCTATTATCCACTCAAGATTGAGTTTTTGAAAAAGGATGAGAGTTTGTAAAAAAAACTGGGAGTCGCCACCTTATTTTTAGGGAACAAAGAAACCACCAAAAAGAGTTTTATTTTCAATAAAACATTGACTCCATATTTTTAGGAAAAAGCATGGTCTTTGAACAAAAGTAGGATTCGGGGCCTAGGTTACGAAGTGGGAAGGTTCCAAGGAATTCCTTGTAGGCACACCCACCTCGCCCTAATTAAAGGTCTCCTAATTAATTTTGGGCTTTATCAAAATCTTATCATGACAATCCTATTTATCTAATCAACCACAAAATATTATATATAATACTAAAATAATAATAATAGATAGTACAAAAGTATACACAATCCTAAAGATCTTAGGAGACTAGAGTCAACCTAAGATTGGACTTGCACCCTATTGACTCCCTACGTACCTTACCAATTGCTTGATAAAGATCAAAGTCCACGTAGTTCGATTACCCTAGGACTCTCCTATTGTAATAAACCACATAATCGTAGAGATTCTATCTTATCTTGGACTCTAGCTTCGAGAGTTTGAGTTTGATCAAAACAATTGTTATGAGAGATGGAATTTCATTCCATTTTGAATTTTTTCAAAATCACTTTTTAGACTTGTTCTTGAAGTAGATTCCTAGGTAAAATAGAACTCTATTCTTATTGTAATTCTTACAACAAAGAAGAGTCCTAAGTGGGGTCAAGTGACCCCCCAAATCCTAGGGTTTCTATCTAGCCCTAAGTTAATCTAAACACCTAAAACACTAAGATATACATGCTGGAAAATTCTGGAAAATAAATAAAAAATGCACTAAATAATATAAACAATGCATGAAAATTTCCTAAATGCAATCTAAGTTAACTATGGGAACCTAGGCATGTTTCTAAGTTAGTTTGGGCCTAAAAAATGAGTTTTAATACACTTTAAAGCCACTTTAAATCCATGGATAGATTCGAAAGTAGTCTTGAAGTGTACTTAAAACCCTAAAACAATGAATAAAAATGTAAAAAAAAAAAATGCACTAAATGCAACCTAATAATGACATGCATAAAATACCATAAACTCAAATCATGTTTATTCTAATTAACACAAGGGAAGAGACTTACCTTTGCATCCTCCCTAGAACACAATTTGTATATCATCCCAAGCATCAATATTTAAAAGACATGATTAAGAATAAAGGTATAAAATAACATGCATTCTCTAACATGGAAAAAGACTCGACCTTCTATCATGCATTCATATAAAGAGAATATCATAAGATTAACCTTTATCATGCATATTAGTAAACTAAATCCTATTATATTCTAATCCTTATCATTAAATCTTATCATGCATACTAAAGAAATAAACTAAATCTTATTATGCATACTAGAGAAATAATGATTTAAATCCTATCATGTATACTAACAATGAACTAAATCCTATCATGCATACTAACAATGAACTAAATCCTATGCATACTAAAGAAATAAAAAAAACTAATCTAGCATGATCATAGAAGAAGAAGAAGAAGAAGAAGAAGAAGAAGAAAAGAATGCAAGAAAACTTTAAACTACATAACTTACTGTAGACATCCATTTTTGACCATGAGTATGGTCATGAATGGTTGCCTTTGATTTGAGATGAAATAGGGTGTCAAAACCCTAAGTTCCCAGTTTTACCCTTTGTGGGTAATTAGATAGAGGTCATTATCACATGTAGGTTTTTAAGTCAGATTGAGTCGGTTCTTTTTTCATTAAGTTTTTAGAGAGTCTAGGAACATCCCTGCAAAATTTCATGGCAATCCGAGCCAGGTTTGATAGAAAATAAGGCCTTTTGTGACTGAAGGGCAGTTTGGTCCTTTGAATCACAAAAGCCCTGAATGACTGTCGATCTTGTCTCGAATGGTCTCGAGGCTTTGGCATAGATATTCAAAGTGTGTTTGGTAGCTAAGTTGATCAATGACAAGATCTGTGGAGCCTTCTGGCTCATGATTGGCTCTTAAAGCTCGAAAGGCCCTTTCAAAACCCAGATTAGGGTTTCAACCGGAAGCGACCGATATTCGATATTTTTATCAAACCAAAGCCTTCAAAGGCTTCAAAATACTTTCCTAAAACATTTTAAAACTTGTTTCAAGAAGAATAAATGATTTCGAAAGCAATCAGTTAGCAAATTTCAAAATCCTAATTTAGGCCCGACAGGCCCTAAACAGCTAATCGGTCTACTTTTCCCTAAACCTTTGACCTCGGTCAATGCATTCTCACTTGAAACACTTCTTAAAACATGAAGAATCAAATCACGGTCGTTTCGGCGCTTGAATCGTCAAATTTGGACTTAAAACGGGCCCGAAAAGCCGAAAAGCCGAAAAAAGCCCAAACCGGGACGAAACGGGTTGAGATAGGCCCACACAGGCTAAAAATAGCATGGAGGACCAAGACCGTCCACCTAGGGACGGCCAACCGTTCATGAGGGACGGCCAACCGTCCTAGGGTGGATGGTTGTCGATCCCCTCAGTCAATAAATGCCAGTTTTGAGTGATTTTTCTGCCCGGGACTCTTCCAAGCCCCGCCGTGTGTCCAGTTCGGCCATGGGGACTTTTGGATGAGTATGAACACCTTGGAAGACTGGTTTTGAGCCCTTGGATCATTCCTAGGAGATTTAAACTCAGCCATTGATCAAACTCAGGCCTCCCTATAAATAGAGGGCCCTGAAATCAGTTTCAACACACAGAATAAGCTTTAGAGAGCTAGCTTGGGGAGTGGAGGCTTGAGCAATTGTACAAGATTCCCTCATAGCACTCTAGCTTAAGTTTTAAAGTCTTTGAGGTCTTTAGAGTCCTTGGAGTTTGAAGAGAAGGCTTGGAGCTTGAGGAGAAGGCTTGAAGCTTGAAGGCTTGAAAGCAGAGGTTAGTAGTTTTCTTTTCTGTTCTTGTTCTGTTTCTTTTTCTTTCTTAATCATATTAGGTTAGGTTTTTATTTTCTTAGTATGCATAGGGTTTAGTTTATTATTAGTATGCATAGGATATAGTTTATTATTAACATGCATAGTTTAGGTTCTATATTAGTATGTATAATAGACTAGTTTATCTTTCATATGTATATGCATATTTCTCTTCTTCTATTCTTCTTTAATCATATCATATTAGGATTGGTTATTTAGGATTAAGTTCATGCATGTTTAAGTCTTTTAGGTTAGTAATCATGTTAGGCTAGTTTATAAATCATATGCTAGTTTTTTTAAGATGGATTTGTATTGTTCATATTAGGTTGTTAGTTTATTCAAGTTAAGCATTAGTATTATTCTTATCATGATTTATTTTTATCATTTGGGATGTTTGATTGATATATAAAATGTGTTCGAGGGAGCATGCAAAGGTAAGTCCCTTCCCTTGTGATTAAATGTCAAGTTTTGATGGTAGTTTAGTATGCATACTAGGTTGCATTTAGTACATATTTTCATCACTTTTTATTCATTATTTTAGGGTTTTAAGTACACTTTTTGGTTACTTTCAAATCTGTCCATGGATTTAAAGTGACCTAAAAGTGTATTAAAACTCATTTTTTAGGTCAAAATCAACATAGAAACATGCCTAAGTTCACATAGTTAACTTAGATTTGCATTTAGGACATTTTCATGCATTATTTGCACTCTTGATTATTTATTTTATTTATTTTCCAGAAATTCCAGCATGCATATTATAGTATTTTAGGTATCTAGACTAACCTAAGATTAGCTAGAAACTCTAGGATTAGGGGGGTCACTTGACCCCACTTAGGACTCTTCTTTGTTGTAAGAATTACAATAAGAATAGAGTTCTATTTTACCTAGGATTCTACTTCGAGAACAATTCTAAAAGTGATTTTGAAAGAATTCTAAATGGAATGAAATTCCATCTCTCATGAACAAGTGTTTTGATCAAACTCAAACTCTCGAAGCTAGAGTCCAAGATAAGATAGAATATCTACGATTATGTGGTTTGTTACAATAGGAGAGTCCTATGTAATCGAACTACGTGGACTTTGATCTTTGTCAAGCAATTGATAAGGTACGTAGGCAGTCAATAGGGCGCAAGTTCAATCTTAGGTTGACTTCTAGTCTCCTAAGACCCTTAGGATTGTGTATACTTTTGTACTATATATTATTAGTATTATATTATTATTTATATTTTGTGGTTGATTAGATATACTAGGATTGTTTGGAAAAGATTTTGATAAAGCCCAAACTTAATTAGGAGGCCTTTAATTAGGGCGAGGTGGTGTGGACCAGCTTCCGGGCGGGCTTGATTGTGTCCACATCATTACCAGGCGATGTGATTAGGGGGATTTAGAAAACAACAAAACAAAGGAGTCGCCACCTTATTTTTAAGGAATAAGGAAACCATAAAAATATTTTATTTTCAATAAAACAAACTCCATTAATGGAAAAGCAGTCTACAAACCAGAGTTGGATCCGGGGGCTAGTTTACGACGTGGGAAGGTTCCAAGCTTTCACTTGTAGGCACCCACCTCGCCCTAATTAAAGGACTTCTAATTTATTTGGGCTATTTAAATTTCTTATTACAAACAATCCTAAATAATCTAATCAACCAAAAAAAAAGTGATATAAATGCATTATCTATATTAGTTATATTAATAATAATAAAAAAATACAAATAAACCCTAAGAACCTAGGGCGGACTTGAGCCCTATTAGCGCCTACGTAACTTACTAGTATCACCTAGCAAGTATCAAAGTCCACGTAGTTCGACTACCCTAGGACTCTCCTATTGTAATCAATCACATCATCAAAGGTATTCAACCTAATTCAAGACTCTAACTTCGAGAGTTTTTGTTTGTTTAAAATCATTTAGAATTAAATTCCAATTGAAAATCTTTTTCAAAGATATTTCAAGAAAACAAATCATATTAACAGGAATTTCATTCCAAAGTAAAAATCTTTAAAACATTTCAAATCTTTTTGAAAATCATTTAATAATCAAATATCTCATAAAATCATGTTTATTTCATAAACATTGCATCAAAAATCTTTTTAGGAAATCTCTCGAAGATTGACTCTTAAATTGATTAAAATACTCAAATCTGAGTATGACTTTTACAACAAAGGACAGTCCTAGGGAAGGTCAAGTGACCTTCCTAAGCCTAGGGTCCCTAACTAGCCCTAAAGTTTATCTAGAATCCTAAAATCCCAATGCAATGCATGCTGAAATTTAAACAAATAAGCATGTAATCAATTCTAACAATGCATGAAAATGCTCCTAAATGCACACTAATTACGCTATGTGAACCTAAGGCTATTTCTAAGTTGGATTTGGCCTTAAAATGATTTTTAGAAGTGATTTAAGGACATAAACAAATCTGGACAGATTTGAATATTAACCTTAAACTACTCTAAAAACCATGAAAACAAAGAATAAAAAATGTGAAAATGTCAAAAATTACACCAAAATATGCTTAAACGATTAATTTAAACACAAGGGAAAGATCTAACCTTTGCACGCTCCCTCGTACACATTTTATATATCCAAACCATCAAATTGATATCACAAGGGAAGGATCTTACCTTTGCACGCTCCCTCGTCCACATTTTTTATATTCAAACAATCAAATCCATGGCAAGTGTTTAAATAATCATAAAAAGCATAAACAAAAAGACTCAAGACTCATCACATGTCAAAATAACATATTAACGTACTCATATTACCATTAAAATCACCAATCAATTATCATGAGATTCAAATAACAACATGAATATATCAACATTTACTCTAAACATGCTTACACATAAAATAATGGAAAACTCATCCTAAACATGATTACTAGCATAAAATAATAGCAAAACTAATCCTAAACACATCTAATCACATAAAATCATGATGAAAAATATCCTAACATGCTTGCTAAACATATAATCATAATAAAACTAACCCTAATCATGCATGTTCACATAAAACAATGATAAAACTACTTCTAATCATGCAAGCACACATAAAATAACAAGAAAACTAACCCTACTCATGCATACTTACATAAAATCATAAAAATGCTAACCCTAATCATGCATACTCACATAAAATCATAAAAAAGACTAACCCTAATCATGCTTGCTAACATACAATCATAATAAAAAACTATGCTAATCATATTTACTCACATAAAATAACAATAACAGATAACCCTAATCATGCTTGCTAATATATAATCATAGTAAAGCTAACCCTAGACATGCAAACTATATTAAACAAGCCACCTACAACAACTAATATCATTCTAACATATGCAAGCCACTAAAAATCCATACATATAATACATATTAAAACATGGAGATGAAAGAGAAGATCTACATCAAAATAACAAAACTTGAACTGGGATAGAACCCTTACATTTTCTGCCTCCTTCTTGGCTATGTTCCTTCAATCCCCAAGCCTTGAATTCCTCCTTCCTCTCCCTCCTTAGCCTCTGGTTTTCTCTCAAATGATGAATCAAAAAATGAAATTCTAAACCCTAGACTCTTAGTCCTTCCTTCTCTAACTCTATCATGGCATATTTATAGAGTTAGGGTTTTAAATCTTGAATGGTTGGGATTAAATGCACTAAAACTCATCCTAGGGCTTAGAATGAATCCCTCTAGGGTTTACAATCTGAGTTCCCTCGAAAAAACTCCCAAAAAATCGAATTAAATCGGCCAAAATAGGTGAAAACTTCCAAAAATGAAAAATGGGGTCGACCATCCTGGTGGAAATTTTGTTCCATTTTCAATGGGATTTCATATTTTGGCTATATTTTGGTCAAATCTGATCCAAATTCGATGGTTCAAGGCTCAAAACGATCGTGTTTTGATCCTCCACATTTTTAGAATGTTTTTAGGTTAAAAATACTTGACCATGGTCAAGGGTTTTAGCAAAAATCTAGCCAATTGACCCTGTTGTGCCAAAATTGGTCATATGACCATTCTTTGTTTTGTAAAATTGATCAATTAGGCTTGCACCACTTCTAAAAACATGGTTTTAATATGAAATTGGTACTTGAAAACATGTTTTGGAAATCTTTCATTTTGGTAAAAATGACCAATTCACGGTCGATTTGAACAAAACCCTAATTCAGCTCATTCTTACCCGTGGGATCGATTTTGGGCGAATCTATCCCAACCATTCAAAGGCTCAATTGACACTTCAAAAACACTCCCCACATCCATAAAAACCTCATGAGGCAATCCGTTTCGAATTCGGAGGTCATTCGGAAATTATACGAGAAAAATGACAAAAATGCCCTTCAAGTCGCAAAAACCCTAATTACCTATCGAGCTCTCATCAGAATGCTATGAAAATTTACAGGGATGTTCTAAAACACCTCAAAAATCAAATGTAATACAAATGGGTTGATTCCAATCCAAATGTACACATGAAATAATGAATTGTCCTTTTCCTCAGAAAAGGGCAATTTGGGCAATTTGGTCTTTACAAGGCCAATTTCTCACCAAATGATCAGCTATTCTAGTTAATCATTTGCATGAACATATGGTAGAAATAATTGGTAAAAATGGGGTGTCCACAGGTGGGTGCCTACAAGGAGTTCCTTGGAACCTTCCCACTTCGTAACCTAGCCCCCGAATCCAACTTTGATTCAAAGACCATGCTTTTCCAAAACATGGGGTCAATGTTTTATTGAAAATAAAACTCTTTTTGTGGTTTCCTTGTTCCCTAAAAATAAGGTAGCGACTCCTAGTTTTTACAAACTCTTATCCTTTTTCAAAAACTCTATCTTGAGTGGATAATAGAGAATGATAAACATGGATAATAGAGAAGGATAAATCGAGACGGATAAACATCATCCACAATCCACTCAAGATAAACACCCCACAAAGTGAACGAGAGGGCCTCCCGATCCAGGTTGGCTGGTTCATAGACTAGCGACTCCACTGGGGATGTCGAGGGCTAAACTCCAATTAATTATTTTTGGGCTTTTCAATTTCTTAATTAATAAAATCAATCACTTGCATTTGTATGACTGTGTGGCTTCAATTCCTGCATTGTGTGCGCATTGACTCTGTATGAATAGGACGTTGTATGGTATAGCCAACGATGAGCCTAGCCCTGGGCCCGGTTTCTTTGACTCTCGGGTTCCATGTATGCGAAAGTCATCACTCTTCTTGCCAAGTACCCTCGGGTATATCAAATGGACCAATCACGTACTGTTGGACCCACGCGGCATTCCTGATGTCACATGTGGTTAGGTATATCGATTGGACCAATTGAGTAAGGGACACTCAGCCTACCCTTTGCATTAGTCCATATAGACTGTCTCTGTAGGACACATACCCTACGTCACTTTTGAGCACACTATTGTAATGTTATGCTGCCAGATTTACCCCCCGATTTTGTCTGAGCCATGATTGTGAAATGTGCAGAACCATTAGGACCTGGGTTTGTAGGTCTAGACCTTATGAAATGCCCTAAACTCTTAAAGGAAGTGTCTCTAAAGGGTTAAGGTACTTGATGAGGGCTTAGTACCCTACATATCCTTGGACTTAAGCCCGTGGTAGTGTTATGCTGCCCGAATAGTGGTATTGATTTATGAGTCTTAGGAGAAGACGTGAGACGTGAGATATGAGACTGGGCTTTAGGCCCATGTCCTTTGGATACAAGAGCTAGATCCGCTGTGAGTTTAGGATGTGGGATTTAGGCCCATGTCAGTTGGATAGAAGATATAAGCATGTGGTAAGATTGAGATGTAAGCTGTGAGCTGTGAGAATGAGATTCGTACTCAGGCCTTAGGCCCATTTTTCATAAGATAGAATGTGAAGGTTGATTTGTAGGCTTTAGGCCTATATTATTGTAAGCATGTGAGATTATCCTTATTCATCCCTTTTTCACACTAGAAGCTCTTAGTTGATTCAAATCTTTTCTCCTTCCCAGCATTCTGGCTTGGCGTCGTGATTTTAGCGGTCGGTTGTTTAAGGGTCTACCTGTCTATTCAAATATGTCTAGTAACGAGGATCATACCCCTATTGCCATTGGAACTAATGGAAAGACGACTGATGAGAAGATCGAGGCACTCTTAAAAGTGGTCCAAGAGTTAGTTCACCAGAAAGAAGAGGAGGATAAGGTGCGAGCCCGTACTAATCCCTTATTTGAGAACGTTGATGAAGAGGAATGTTTTCTTAAACCAAAAATAGTTGTTAAGCCCACTAGGCCAGGTGCAGAATTTGTTCAGCCTGTTGATCTGGATAAAGAGTCCAAGCCCAAGACCCCTGCTTTCTTTTCCACTGAGCCTATAATGTTGAGTAGCAAGGTCGAAGCCCTGGAAAAAGCGTTGAAAGGTATTAAGAAGTCAGATGATTTAGTGGACATGTCGTCGCTATCTCTGTTCCCTAAGGCCCGAATGCCCACTCATTTCAGAATGCCCGAGTTGGAAAAGTTTGATGGAATGGGTTGTCCTAAGACCCATCTGAAAATGTACATAAGAGCCATGCACTCACGAGGGGCTGATGATGATCTGCTAGCCCAAATGTTCCTGGCTGGATCCGCTCTGAAATGGTTTCTGTCATTGGATGAGTCTAGAATGAAGACATGGGAGGATGTATGTACTGAGTTCAGCAATCATTACAGGTATAACACAGAAGTTGATATCACTAGAAGGGACTTGGAGACTACTAAACAGGAATCGAGGGAAACTTTCTCTGTTTTTCTCACCCGTTGGAGAGCCAAGGCTTCTAAAATGGCTAACCGCCATGAGGAAGAAGAACAAATCCGCATGATAGTGAAGAACTTGCTCCCAGTGTATCACAAGCACATGTTTTTCCAATATCTCCTAAATTTCCGAGCACTAGTCGCTGCTGGTACCCAAGTAGAGGACGCTCTAGCTAACGGAGCTCTCCGAACTGATGAACCATACAAGAACCACCGACCTATCATCAATGGGAAGGCTACCGAAGTCAATGCCATATCTCAGCCTACTCCATTTACCCAACCCTTTTCCTTAGGAAATAAACCATCCAGAAATTCACCGAGCTCTATATGCCATTGGAAAAAGTCTTTGAGAAATTAAAAGCTCGAGGCTTGCTCCAACCTCTGGAACCCAGACCTACACCCAACCCATTACCCAAGAACTACAATGAAAATGAATACTGCCATTTCCATCAATCCAAAGGCCATATTACCAACCGTTGCTTCCGTCTCCGCCATGAAGTCCAAGACCTCATAGACAACAAAACCATTTCCCCACCTTCTCAACCCAATGTCACCCAAAATCCACTTCCTACCCATGCAGTCCCACCACCAGCAAATATCAATGTTATCCATGCCGACCCTTATATCCACTGTGGGCCTATCCACCCTCACCCTTCATTCCCTACTTCCTTAACTGAAATGTTTCATCACTGTCAAGGCCGTGGGCTCATTACTCCGTACAAGCCAAGACCCAAAAAGTTTTACTGCCAATACCATGCCACCCATAGCCATGACACGGAATCATGTGATATATTGCGGAATATAGTACAAGGGTTCATTGATCAAGGTCTGATTGAAATCCCTCAACCCTTCACCAGCCCAAGGGGGCTTTATCGTTCATGGAGACAGTTTGAAAAAGATACATTCCCGAATTTTAGTTCGAATGGGCTTCCCGAGCCTCGCAAAGTGGATCAGTAGTCAAAAAATGGTACTAGTCAGTGGGCTCTCAAAGAAAGGTTTGAAGCTAGAGATCCTTGTGTGGATTTATTAACAGAAAGAAATGGGAGGTTTAGTTTCTACGTTCTCTGCCCTGAAAAGTCTTGTGAAGTTGAGATGACAAAGATTGAACCCATTAGATCTAATGCTAGAACCAAGAAAGCTTTTTCCAAGACTGGAACTAGCCAGTGGGAATTGCGAAAGAGATATGAAGCCGGAGATCCCGAAGTAGGCCTGTTAGGGGAACCTAGTGGGAAGTTCGACTTGTATGTCCTTTACCCCAAAATGAAGAAACCCACATTCGAAGAACCCATTGCTCCTTCTGGTTGGGGTGATAACTTTGACTCACTTAAAGAAGACATTCTTGTGGCTCAGGTTGAACCCGAAGATCCAAACCTCATCTATTTTGAGAAAGCTAGTCAGAGTATCCTCAAGAAGTATTTCACAACCAAGGTCATCCATATGAATGGAGACACCCATCACCGAACCGTTTATCCAAGGCAACCATGGGTCACCCAGAATTTCGGATCAAGTTCGACTTCCACCGAGTCTACCATAGATGATGGGTCAGGGAATGAGATTGATATCATAGAGTGGGAAGATTTGATGAACACACCCGAGGAGATAGCAGATATTTGGGCCAGTGATGAGGAAGATGTTAACCATGTCACTAGAGGATGTCGTCATTTCAAGCCCGCCAACTTGGAATCTGACAATCCTTTGGGAGAGTTAGAAAGATCTCAACGCACTGAAGTTCAAGAGGAAGAGGAAGAGATATTGAAACAGCTCAAGCGTACTCAAGCCAATATCACCATCTGGGGACTTTTAATGGCTTCTCAAAAGCACAGGCAGACAGTACTCAGGCTACTCAACCAGGTTCAGATTCCCATCAATACTTCACCCGAGGGTTTAGTCAGTCTGGTCAGTCCAGTTCAACATGGGCAGTCAATATCCTTCACAGAGTCAGACCTTCTGAAAAAAGGACCTCATCATTTGCAAGCTTTGTATGTCACGGTGGATACTATGGCCAAGAGAATTCCTACAGTGTTGATAGATAATGGGTCAGCCTTGAACGTATGTCCTCTCAGCACCGCCACTTCCTTGGGCATCGAACCGTCGGAATTCAAACCGTCAAGGCAAACTGTGAGAGCATACGACAACACTCGAAGAGAAAGAGTTAGGATTGTCACGTTATCTCTAGCTATTGGGCCTGTAGAATTCCAAGTAGATTTCCAAGTACTAGACATGCCTACTTGTTTCAATCTTCTACTTGGTAGGCCTTGGATTCATCCAATAGGGGCTGTGCCTTCTTCCCTCCATCAAAAGGTTAAGTTCCCCTACAAAGGCTCAGTGGTGACATTGAAGGGAGATTCTGAGATCACTCCTACCTGTGTACCTATCTGTGAGATCAAGCCAGAGATCGAAGAAGTACCATTGACAGGCTTTGAATACATACACTGTGTAGAGGTTGAGCCAGGATGTAAAGAGAAGATGGTGCTAGATTGTAATATGTATGGGAATATACAAGTAGGCCAGATCATGAAAAATATGGGCTTCTTTCTAGGAATGGGCCTAGGACGTCGTCATCAAGGCACGCCTGACTCTATCGAGTATCCCTCAGCAATTTATCCATTCGGGTTGGGCTATCAAAGTACCAAAGTTGACAGAAAAGAGATGGCACAGAAAAGAAGAGAAAGACAGTTAGCTAAAGAAGAGGGACGAGACCCTAACCTCACTTTGAAACCCTACCGGCCCACTTTGAATGGAGCTTTTGTCAAAGAAGGGGATGATTTCCCTTATTGTGGGTTCCCTGAGCCCATTTACCTCGAAGATCAGAAAGCTAGGGTTCCTAGGTTTGAAATTTTCTTCAACACTCCATTACATCTCTCTCCAACTACCATCACAGCCAAAGAGCATACAGAGTTTGACTGGGTCGACTATATCGATGAAGTCGCCATAAGGGCTATGTTCAAAGAGATCGCCTGCATCGAAGAGCATGTTCATGAACCCGATCCTATCCACTTCATTGAAGATACCATCAGTCCATTGACCAACTGAAGCCTTGAGTATGAGCCTCGAGTTGAAGACTCAGTTGCGGAAAGTTCACTACCATCAGATGATAGCTTGTAGGATTTCTATACTTTCTTTCTATAGGATTGTAGAATAGGACTCTTGTTTTTCCATTTTCAATAAAATCATCCCTTCTCTGTTAGGAGGCGAATGATAGCTTAGTTTTGTTATCCCACTTTCTTCACGATTAATAAAGTATTCATTTTTCTTCATTCTTTACATTTGCAGCTTATCCCTTCTGTCTTCTATGGGTGTATATGGCATGAACATAGATCCTAGAGAGGATGTTCCCCCTAAGTTTGAACAATGAAGGGAAATGGAACATGCTCGACCTAATGTGGATGAATTAATATTAGTTAATTTAGGATCCGATGAATCGCCTAAAATAATTAAAATTGGGGCAACTCTGTCACCACAAGAACAAGAAAAATTGGTAGGATTATTGAGAGAAAACATAGAAGTATTTACATGGTCGTACAAGGATATGCCAGGGATTGACATTGACATAGTACAATACTTTATCCCTACTAATCCGGGAGTTAAGCCAGTTAAACAGAAGTTGAGGAGAATGAAGCCGGAATGGGCACTGAAAATCAAGGATGAAGTAGTGAAGCAGATGAATACTGGACTTCTCCAGGTAGTAGAGTACCCCGAGTGGTTAGCTAACATTGTGCCGGTACCTAAGAAAGATGGGAAGGTTAGAATGTGCATAGACTTCCGAGATTTGAACAAGGCATGCCCTAAAGATGATTTTCCGTTGCCACACATAGATATTCTGGTAGATAGTACCGCCGGTCATGCTCTGTTATCCTTCATGGACGGGTTCTCAGGTTATAACCAGATAAAGATGGCCCCTATAGATATGGAGAAAACCACTTTCGTTACTCAAGGGGGACCTTCTGTTATCGAGTTATGCCCTTTGGCCTAAAGAACGCTGGTTCTACCTATCAGAGAATGGCAACCACCTTATTGCATGATATGATTCATAAGGAAGTGGAGGTGTATGTGGATGATATGATCGTGAAGTCTAAGGATCGAAAAAGCCATTTTAAAGCTCTAGGCAAGTTCCTTCAAAGAATTAAGCAATTTAACCTGAGATTGAATCCTCAAAAGTGCGCCTTTGGAGTAACTGCGGGGAAATTAATGGGATTTATGATCACTCAAAAAGGAATAGAGGTTGACCCAGGGAAGATTAAAGCCATCACGGAGATGCAGCCGCCAAAGACAGAAAAGGAGTTCGAGGATTCTTAGGCAAAGTTCAGTTCATCAGTCGATTTATAGCACAGCTGACCATGATTTGTGAGCCTATCTTTAAGTTTCTTAAGAAGGATGTGCCCACGAAGTGGAATGACGCGTGCCAAGAGGCCTTTGAAACCATCAAGAGGTACTTGAGCAATCCACCAATATTAGTTCCCCGCGGCAAGGTGAGCCTTTGCTACTTTATCTAGCACTCACTGAAACTGCGATGGGAGCTATGTTAGCTCAATATCTCCCAGAATCTCGAAAGGAGAATACGGTGTACTATTTGAGTAAGAAGATGACTGACTATGAGGTTAAATACGACACATTAGAAAAGACATGTGTGGCACTGGTGTGGGTTACCCAAAAGCTCCGCCATTACATGCTGTCTTTTCAAGTGCAACTCATTAGTCGCATGAACCCCCTGAAGTACTTATTGGAGAAGCCGGTGTTATCCTATAGGATAACCCGTTGGTTATTGCTATTATCAGAGTTCGACATTCAATATGTGGTGCAGAAATCAGTGAAAGGGAGAGCGATGGTAGAGTTTCTAGCAGAATATCCATCATCAGTAGAAAGACCGTCTGAGTACCATTTTCCCAACGAAGAGATTCTAGAAGTAAGTAAGAGCCTTGGAAAGTTTTCTTCGATGGGGCTTCTAATAAGAGAGGATGTGGAATAGGCGTGTTGTTAGTTACACCGGAGAATAACTTGATACCATTATCTGTCAGGTGATCCTTTGATGCCACTAATAATATAGCTGAATATGAAGCTTGTATCCTAGCATTGGAAGCTGCCTTGGAATTGGGTGTGAAAGAATTAGAAGTATATGGGGATTCCGCCTTGATCATATGTCAGACTAGAGGAGAGTGGAAGACTCGGGATAAGAAGTTGTTACCCTACCATGAGTACTTAGAGACTTTGGTAAAAGAATTCCGTCGAATCGACTTCTTTTATCTGTCTAGGTTAAAGAATAAGTTTGTGGATGCCTTAGCCACTCTAGCATCCATGGTAGATATCCCTAAAGATGGAGGTGTAACTCCTCTCATTATTGAGTCCTGAGAAGAACCGGCCTACTGTTGTGTTATCCAAGAAAGAGAGCCGAATGATGGAAAGCCGTGGTACTATGACATCCAACAGTTTGAAGAAAAAAAGGAATATCCGAAAAAGGTGTCATCCGTAGACAGAAAGACTATAAGAAGGTTAGCCAGTCAGTATATTCTGTGTGGGGGGAAGCTGTACTGGAGATCACATGATGGAGTGCATCTGTTGTGCGTAAATGATAAAGAAGCTGAAAGAATAGTGTTGGAAGTGCATGAAGGGGCTGGGGCTCCGCATATGAATGGATACATGCTAGCTAAAAAGATCGTGAGACTAAGGTATTATTGCTCAACCATGGAAAGGGATTGCCATCTACATGTCAAGAAGTGTCATAAATGTCAAGTGTTTGCAAGTGGAAAACATCAACCCTCGATGCCACTCACTACTATGTCTTCGCCATGGCCATTTGCAACATGGGGCATTGACATCATTGGCAAGGTAACCCCTACAACCTCGAATGGGCACGAGTACATCCTGGTCGCAATAGATTATTTTACCAAATGGGTAGAAGCTGCATCCTACAAAACGTTGAATGCCAAGCAAGTAGCGAGGTTCATACAGAATAATATCATCTATCGGTATGGAGTGCCCCACGAGTTCATCTCCGACAATGGACAGCATTTCCGAAAAGAAACCGAAGCACTTTTACAAAAGTATAGTATCAAGCATCACCGCTCATCTCCTTATAGACCATAGACGAATGGGGCTGTTGAGGCAGCAAATAAGAATTTCAAATTGATCTTGAAAAAGACCACCGAGACTTACAATGACTGGCATGAGAACTTACCACTAGCACTGTGGGGATATCGTACTTCCATTAGATCATCGACCGGGGCTACACCTTTTTCACTCGTATATGGAATGGAAGCGGTATTGCCTATAGAGTTAGAAGTCCCGTCGTTAAGGATTGCCATGGAAAGTCAACTGGCAAAGGTAGAATGGGTAAGGAATCGGTATGAAGAGTTAGCTCTGAAAGGTTGTGTCAAAAACATGGATTCGCAGCGGAAGTAGAAAACAAAATTTTTCTTTTATAAAACAATCCATATACACATCCTTCAAGAATCGATTCAAGCATAGGGTTATGTATTAAAATAAACAAGAACAAATATTAAACATGCTTACTTGTAATTCGTATGCAGTAGCTTTCCTTCGAGTTTCAAAACGATGAAACCTCCAAAAGTATCCACACGAGTGCAAGACTCCTAGAACCTCCTAGTCCTCCACAACCCTTTGTGAGGAGCTAGCTTGGAGAGGGAGAGAGGAGAGAGAGACGGCTAGGGAGAGTGAGAACCCTAGAATGTGATGCTTTCAATTTAGGGTTCCCTCTCTTCTTATTTATAGACTTTCTCCTCTTTAAGGAGTGTTTGGTTACTAGTGCTAGCATGACCAAACATCCTTGTATAGAGTAATCCTATTCTTGGTTATGATTGACTTTTAATTAATTAACCATTAATAATTAAAGTCAAACATATTTCAAAGATAGAATTCCCCTCCCACAAGTTCAAGAAACTCACTTACACTCTATTGTGTGTGACCCTATGAGTTCACCCTAACCTAGCAGTGGACAGGGACATCTCTATGTCTCCTAAAAATAGAAACTTTCTATTTTAAGGTTCAATTGGAACGATTCCAATTTTGCCCTCATTGATAACACTTTATCAATAGGCTTTCACTGGTCATGAGTGACATCTAGCAACATATCATGACGTACCCTAGGTTTAGGTGAATAGCAGAACTATGTGAACCCTTCATGTTATTTAATCCTTCATCCCCTAATGTCACAGTTAAGATAATAGGTATGGTTTTAGTCAAACCCTATCTTAACAACTTGATATATGTTCCACAAAATATAATCTCAATAAGGTAATCGCAGTGAAACACTTTTCACTGTTTACCTATCACTCTGGCCAGAGGTTCCCTTTGAGAATTATCTTTGTGAACTAATCCTGACATTCTCTCTCTCATTAACTGAGAGTGATGATCCCTTATTGCACACTCATCCATCTTCATGCATAACTCATTAGAGCCAATAAGCACCGATTACAACCTTATGGATAAGGCTATACAAGATACTATCAAACTCTAGCAACCTATGCATAAGACAGCTATGGTGTCTCAGGTCTAAGGACTACCAAATAAATGGACATAACACTAAAATATTCCTTTGACAGAACTACCATAGGAACATTCTTTGTAGATCATGTTCAGTGTACATATTCTCCAATATGCACCCACAGATTAACCTAAGTGTCACTACACTGATAGGAAAGACTACCTATCCTCCATAAGAGTTTGTTTAAATCTGTGCTACTCTTCAAACGGTTAATTAAATATCCACTTTAATAAACCTTTGAGTAGGAACTCTTTTAGAATAGATGTATATGAGAAATATCAGTCTCTCTATCTCAACACCTTGAGATGCATATTTCTCTTATCATTTATTCATGGACCTTATCATATATGTTAGAACATATTAGATAAGTTATACCTTCCAAATAATAATAATAATATGAAACTAATATACCCTTTAGGATTGGTTTTAGGGCATACTTCTAACAAGCTCTACTGGATGAAATGCGATTGAGGGCACTATACCACATTCAGGGCTATCAAAGAAGAATAACCAAGGCGTTTGGCAAAAAAGTGAAGCACAGAGGTTTGAAGAAAGGGGATTTAGTACTAAAAGAGATCCGAGCACCGATCCATGACCCGCGAGGAAAGTTCAAGCCCACATGGGTAGGCCCTTACATCATCAGCGAAATATTGTCAGGCGGAGCCGTGAAGATTGCAGACATTGACGGGAATGAATTCTCTCAACCTACCAATCTGGATCAATTGAAGAAGTACCACATATAAAAAAACAAAAAAACAAAAAAAAAAAAAAAAAACAAAGCCCGCTTGGTAGAAAACCCGAAAGGGCTGCCTAGGCAAAAGTTAGGGTATTCAAATAAAAAAAATATAAAAAAAAATCAAGCTCGATAAGTAGAAAACCTAAAAATGCTGCTTAGGCAAAAGTTAGAGCAAATAAAAAAAATAAAAAAAATAAAAAAATAAAAAAAAAAGTGGACTTCTTCAATTTGATTCATGAACTACGAAGACCTGATTCCCCAAATATCACAAAGAGTTAGAGAAAAATGACAACATTGCATCAAGGACGGGGATACGTAGGCAGCCCATAAAGTTACTTTGGGTGCGGTCTATTTCTTGTAAAAACACCAAGAGTTTGGTTCATTTGTAATTATTAAGGGATATTTGTTGAGATTTTAATAAAATTGATATTTATTCATCCATAAAGGGTAAAACCTTTTGAAAGATTTATTACATGCCATATGTGTCCATATTTCCTACTTTCTTCAAATCCTACATTGCTCAAAAAATAAGAAAATCCTTAATCTACTCTAAGTCCTTCTTGCTCTGCGGGCTTGGGCTTCATTCTCATTTCCTCTGTTTCTCTTAGTTGTGCTAACTCGTGACGCATTTGGTGGAAGTGATGAACTTGTCGACTAAGCTGTAACTCGAGAACCATAAACGAGGCTTCGAACCTTATCCTTCATAGCCTGCACCTTTGAACCCAAGTCTTGTTTAAGCCAAGCCCGGTACTCCCTATCGAGCCTAAAAAGCCCATTGTGATCCATTACCTAACTCTTACATAAGCCTGAAGCCCATTTCTTCATAGCCCAAGATACCAAAGAATGAGTAGCTACCTCTACCCCATGAACATGCCCTTTGATAGGAGGTTTGTTTGAGCACGGCCCATCTGGCGAAGCACACGAGAAGCCCAGTAAAATGATGTATGCTTTAGGCCCATAAGCTTCACCTGACAACATCCTGAAGTGTGTAGTATATACTCTTCACCACAGTCCCATATAGCCACATGCCACTGAATATCTCTCCAAGTCAGAGAAGAGAAGAAGATAATCATGTCCTGAATTGAGCGACGCTCAAGAAACAAAAGCTTACGCAAACAATAGGTATGGGACAAGTGTTTGGGCCCATCAAGAGGAGTGATCAGCCTAAGTCTCTCAACCAACCACATCTGAAGAAGAATGGGGCTACCCCTAATGCAAGAAGCAGAGTTGGAGTGAAAGTGGTCAAGCCCATTCAGAGTTTCAGCTAGCACTAGAGGGATGATGTTATGAGACTTCGACAATGGCAAAATAAGTTCACATGTTTCAATGGGTATGAAAATGGTTCCGTTCGAAACAAGGAAACAACCCACTATGCACATGGCGAGTGCGTACTGGTTAGAGCTATGAAGAGCTAGTGGTTTTCCCCTTTCCCTCAAGAAAAATGAAGCTAGTTTGAGAATATCAATGGAGTTTTCATGAATATATGAAGAAGCTTCCATAGGCGAGAGGTCAAAGAGAGAAGAAAAGGTTTGGAAGTAACCTCGACGGATGGTAGGAAAAATGAAGGGACCATTAACAGAGACATTCATCAAGGCACAAAACTCTTCAAGTAAAGGACATACCTCTTCACAGTTGAAGCGAAACACATGAAGATCAGAGTCCCAGAAGTGGATCACAGAGTTGAGAAGTTTGTCTTCAAGCTTCACATGACAGAGAAAGAACCACGAAGTCAGGCCGAATCGTGCAAACACCTTCTTGTTTTTTGCCCTCATTCTTGCTATGAATAGGTTGATGATCCACTTAAGAGCTTCCATTGTGTTTAGTATGATGAAAGTGAGCCTAGAGGTGTGTTTTTATAGCTTTTTGGCAAAGAAATCGAGTTAGAAGCGAAATAGAACTCTCAAAACGTCAAAATATTCAAAAAATGAGAACCAGGGTCGATGACCATCCCCCAAAGGATGGCCAACCATCCCCTTGGGATGGCCAACCGTCCATGGAGGGATGGTCATCCATCCCTGATCTCAAATTTTGCCTAATTTTGACTTTTTCGATACTTTTTGACGCCCAGTTTGACTTTTCGCTCAATTTTCGTCAGTTTTGACCTATTTTCGGGTTAAAATTGAACCAAAAAAGCAATTGAAACATATTTTTATTCTCATTAGGATATAATTACATGCCAATTAGGGTTTTTAGTGCATACATAGAGAAAAGTTACATAGAAAGCCCTAAACAGGCCTCATATAGGCCTAATGATACAAAATCATCTCCGCCGAGATGATTTCCTCGTTCCCCGTGAACCCGATGCCTCGTGATCCCCTCTTGATCCATGGTGCTCCTGTGAAGGATGGCTTGAAGCCTGCAAACCCAAAGATTAGGTAAGAGTGGTGAAGAATGAGATCACTAGTGATTGAAAGAGTAGAGAGAGAATTACCTGTGCAGCTATGTTCACATTGTGTGCATCAAGATTCATGCTTTGAAGTTCCCTAGTCAATGATGCACTATATGCCAGCCACTCCTCAGTGTATGATACAGGCACCTGAAAGGTAGAAAGATTCAAAATGTTAGGAGAAAGAAAGCTGCATATGACAAAAGGTGAAAGTATGATAATTACCGAACTGTAAGAAGGATCAATGTGTGGATATTCATTATAAGGCACTCGAGTGATTGGTTTTTGAACAAAGCTACCATCCTCAATGACTTGCACCTGCCAGGGAACAGGTGGCAAAGAAGGAGCAGAGGATGAAGACTCGCCTTCACTAGGAGCCGCTGTAGCTGTAAGATGGGAAGCATGTCCTCGGGTTCGACGACCCTGCCAAATAAAGAGATATGAAGAATAATGTATAGAAAAGAGGCAAGGCTGTCAAGAGAAAGTTTGATACCTCAGCAGGTGGAAATCCTGATACAAGTGGACGCATCAGATAGCGCTGACAGAATGTACGATAATCCCCATGCGGACGATGGAAAGCATCTGCAAATACACCAGCCATGGCGTCTGCTAAAGCATGGTCTGTCAATTTATCAGCATGTCTCATAGAAGAAGGAGGAGCATGAGGCACACGGGCAACTGAATAAGACCCACAAAGCTAGGCACGCACTCTTTCCCCAAGGTACCAGTACCTGCCAGAGGGCCCTTCAAACAAGATTCTCTTATGTGACATCTCAATCACAGAATTAAGTCGAGTATGCATGGTACCCCTCCAACGGCGCCAAGGGTTCCACCTAACCTAAGGACAAAGTATATTAGAGAAAGTTTGAGCATTGAGAAAGGTAAGCAGGAATGAAGATTGTTACCTTATTAGAGCGCAATCCTGCAAGAAAGGCACGACTGTAAGCATAATCATGCCTATGGGCAATGGCATTCACCCGTTTATCTGGGGCATATCTAGCAAGGGTTGGCCAGGAAAAGTCATTAGCAATCAGTATGAGGCTATTCAAGTCGAGGTACTCATGAGCCCATACCTGCAGAACAGATGCATTATTAGAAGATGAGTGAAGGGAAGTTTATGATATTTTCTAAAAATAAGTGAGTATACCTCCCAAACGAATCTCATGCCTCCAAAGTCGGTGCATACCCCTCGAGACCGACAGCACATGGTCCTGTACATGGTGGCCAAGGCAGCGCCACCCCAGTCATACTGAGGAATAGTGTCAATGTCTTCCAAACTGGCAAGAAGGCCTAAAGAGGCCAAATCAGCAATGCCTGCAAAAAGAGTGCAGGAAAACAAGTACAAAAGGAAAGCCCGCACGATGTGGTCAGGATCTCCTCCTTCAAGCATATTACTGAATGTGGTAAGAAGAGTGTTTCGGCGAACTGATCTCTTCACGATCTCAATATCGCCTGCCCCAAGAAAAGTATCCAAGTAAGTCGAGTTCTTGCTTGCATCTTCATAAAAATCCAAAGGGTGACCCCCAATGGAAAGTCCTGTGATCATGGTGAAATCATGGGGAGTCATAGTCATCTCCCCAAACTCGAAGTGGAATGTGTTGGTGGTGTCCCACCAAAGCTCAGATAAGGCCATCAGAGCCTGTCTGTCCATAGTATCAACCCACAGTGAGTCGATGAAGTCTCCGAAACTAAGTTTTCTGATAGTGGCTTTGACATAAGGTTGGAGAGTGTCCATCCTAGTCCACCATCCAATAATGCCCTGAAGGGATGACCGAGTCCTGATGTCGAACTCTGGCTGTAAAGATAAAGATTAATGGATTAGAGGTATAAAGATAAGTTATGCTAATTCTTTGAATCAATAATACAAAATTAACTCACAAAATGACACATTTTCAAAAAAAAATGTTCAAATTTTATTTCTCAAATGGTTTGTCAATTGTGAGTTATTCAAAAAAATATATACCATGATTAATGTAGTTAATTTTGGTATTTTCAATTTTACATCAAGAATTAGCATAATTCATTTAAAATGCCATATGACTTCTTTTCATGAAAATTAAATTGGAAATAAAGATACTAAGAGAATATAATTTTGAAAATCATTAAATAAAAACTTAGCAAAAGTTTTAAAATAAAAGTCATGAAAATGACACTTTATGCAAAATAAGCTAAGTCTTAATTCATGCAAATTTTTGATATGTGCATTACTTAAAGTGTTTTGAAAACTTATCATGATATGATTATTTTGAAAAAGCATGATATGATGAATTGATTTGAAAAATTGAAAATTGTCTCCTTTAGGCATTTTATCAAACACCTAGTATGCACATTTTTGAAAAAGATTGTAAAAACTTGTCATGAAGCTTTTGGAGGTATCCAAAGGATGTTTGAAACATATTTGAATCATGGCATGAGAAATTTAAATCAAAAAAATCACATTCTAGTCTCTTGGGAATTTTATCAAACACTTGGTGGGCAACATTTCAAGCTTGTGAAGCTAGTAAAATGGGGCTCCCAAGCTTTGCCAAATACAAATTTCATGAACACAAGTCATCGAACAATATCCAAAGATCAATATCAAAGCATCTAGACATCAATGATTCAATGAAAGAACATGGAAAGTAAGCTTACTTCTTGAAGAGTATGGATGTGGGAGAGATGAGCATTAGGCTCCAATAGCAAGCTTGAGTTGTTGGGATCATGAGAAGGTGCTTTGTAGCTCTTCATTTTCATGTATGGGTATTTTGATTCATACCTATTTGCCATGAGTATAGGTAGAAGATGAACTTGAGAAAATGGGTATGTGTATTTGGGTTTTGAATCCCCAAATTGAAACCAAGGATGAAATCCTAGGATTTTGATTCACAAATTGGAGTGATTAGCAACACTTGAGGTGTTTGAGAGTTGATTTGAATGGAATGAAATCAAATTTGATGAATTCTTGAGAGAAATTGGGATTTCTAGAGAGAGAAAGTCTCAAAATTGGGTAAAATTTGAAGTGGTATGCAAATGGGTGTCAAAACACCTTAAGTAAGTGATGATGGCTCGGGTGACCGTCCACCAAGGGACGGCTGGCCATCCTTGGTTGGATGGTCATCCATCCTTGATGCCCTATTTTGACCAATTTTGACTTTTCAAGCCCAATAGGCCCAATTTTGACTATTTTTGGCCTATTTTGACCAATTTTGACTCATTTCCTTTCATTTTTTGATTTAAAAAAGTGCATTTGAATGAGATTGAATGATATTTGATGAGTTGATGAGAAAGGAAGAAGATTTGGTGCATACCAAAATGAGAATTGAGCAATTGTGAATAGAGAAGTTCACATAAAATGATGAATTTTTGGTTGAAAACCATGAGATTTAGAATTGAATGAATGAAAAGATTGTGTAAATAAGTTTATAATCATGAAATGATTATGAATACATTTGATTTGATAAGCTTGTGAAACCCATGAAGGGAATTATAGAGATGAGTGAACCCATGAAGGGAGAGGCTAATGATAAAAGCCCATTTTCGAGGCCCAAAACCTTGAAACCATGAAGTATTGATGAAGTATACATGAAATGTATGTGAATAATATTAAGGTATGATATTATGATGATTCGAAATGCAATTTCCAAAAGGATTGAAAATCCTTAAGTTGACTAGAAA
>JAESVK010000811.1:2008573-2036815 GCA_017140935.1 Hamamelis virginiana
AAGTCAGTTTAGTGTGATGATATGCATCCCTAAGCTCGCGATTAGGGATTATTAACTGTTAATCTTCACGATTTGGACACAGACTTCAGCAATCTGGTCTTGGAACGTGAAGGTAAGTGTTTTATTTATGGTTTTGTCCTTTCATACATAAACCAAGAAATGATTTTTCAGTTTTTTCTGTTTCTGTTTGGTTGAATCAAGTTGATTTATATGAAAATCATGAATGTGATTGCTGGCTGAGTAGGAGTTTGTTGAAGATGCGAATTTGGGGCTTTATAGAATATTGATTAGGGTTTTTGTATGTGAGCACATGTGCATTGACCAAACTGTATGTGGTCCCCGACCATAATCAGTTGAGGGTTTTGTTTATTACATCTATACATTAAATTATAATGGACTCCATTTATGATAATTGTTTATGATTTTGTTTGTTTGTTTGTCTCCCACTACATATAGTAACCATGGATCCCACTACATATAGTAACCATGGATTTTTTTGCTATTTGTGTGTTAAACAACAGTGAGAAGATATGGAAGGGACCATATCTATTGCAATGCACCACGGGGGTTCATTTATAGGCAATCCTCTTCGAGATTACGTAGGTGGAGAAATACAAATTACACCTGATATGGATGTAGATTACCTTTCAGTACCTCACATCAAAAAAACTGTATTATCCTTGGGGTATATGAACCTAAAAAATTGGTGGTATCTGATGCCTAGGTGTGAGTTTAGCAAAGGCATCAGGATATTGAAGACTGACCAAGATTTGATGTATATGGTTTTATCTATTCAACCCCAGGATAAAGTGCTGCACATTTATGTTGAACATGGCATTGATGATGCGTCTCAGGTTATAGATCCTTTGTTAATTGATATACAGTTTGATGAAGGTGGGGAGAAGGTTAATTCTGATATTGCTAAAGAGGTAGATGAAGATGAAGGTGAAAATTTGGAGGAGCCTACTATTATTGATGATGAGGGTGTACACTTGGGGGGAGATAATAGACCAAATGAAAGAATCACATGGAAACGTGCGGAATAAAAAATTTTCTCCATGGAATGTGAACCAAGATCACATGATGATTGTATAAGCTATATAATCAATACATAAAACAATATAAATAACTTACATTGAAAGCCTTAAGAGTAGGATTAATGAAGGTGCAGCCCCTAACTTGAGAGCCTCCAAGAGTAATCCACACTAGTTGCAAGCTTCAAAAGATGAGAGAGAGGGAGGAGATAGCTAAAGAATAATTCAAAACACTTTTGAACCTCTTCTTGTTAGTATGGCCGGCCACCCCTCTAGTTCCTATCTATATGATGAGTGCCAGCTCACATATAGGTAGATAATAACAATATTTCAAATTTGAAATAAATCAAATTCAAAATATGAATGCAATCTTAGATAATTTGTTATCTTATCTATAATTTGAAACCATTTCAAATTTAAATTTCAACTAACTTGAAATTCAATTAACTATTTGAAATCTTTAATTATCTTGTCATCTCATGACAATTTCAAAATTCAAAATTTCAAATTTCAAATTTCAAATTTCAAAATTCAAATTTCAAAATTCAAATTTCAAATTTCAAATTTCAAAAAATTCAAAATTCAAAATTCAAAATTCAAATTTCAAATTTCAAATTTCAAATTTCAAATTTCAAAAACTTGAAATTCTAGTTAATTAATATTTGCATATTATTTTCTCTTCTTCTTTAAATGAAGCTACCAACTATATGTGTGTGACCTCTTAGGTTCATAACAACCTAGTAGTAGGAATTAGGATAATAAATTATCCTTCAAATAAAACTACTTTTATTTAAGGTTCAAATTAGAACTCTTCTAATTTCCTTTTTGAGAAATCAATTTCTCTTTGGCCTCTACTAGTCCTGAGTGACATCTAGCAATATGTCAAGACACACCCTAGGTTGTGTGAAGGTTAATCATAACACAGTGAACCCTTCAGTTATAATTTAAGATACAATTCGATCCTTCCATCAAACAATGCCTTAGTTAAATTACTTGGGTATTGGATAATATGTCAAACCCTAATTTAACATTTTGTATGTGATTCTCAAAATATAAATTCAACCTTGGGATACTCAAGAAATAGTTTTCTTATTCCCAACTGCTTTGGCCAAAGACTTATATGAATTATATCTTTGAGAATAATACGAAGCATTCCCTCTCTTTACTGAGAGTGATAGATTCCTTGTTGTACACTCATATGTCCCCATGACAGGTATACTAGGGCCAATGAGTACATACACAAATTCCATGGTTAGGATATGTACATTGTACTATCAAACCCTAATATCCCTAACACAGGACATCTATGGTGCCTCAGGTCTAAGGATCACTTGCATCATTGTAACCCTTAGTTGTTGTTTGACATGTAAGTAAAACTCCATTCAACAAACTCAATCAATGATCACATTCAGTGTACTTGTTCTCAAACAAGCACCCACAGGTTTGTCCTAGTGTCATTACACAAATGACTTGAGACTAGTCATTCTCCATATTGAGCAGACATAACCTGTACTAGTCTATCCGGATTATTAATGCCCCATAAATAATCCTATGACTAGGAATATCTAAGAAAGAAATCTTTAACAATATAAGTCTCCTAATCTCAACTCTTGAGATCTTATATTGACATTCCTTCTAAGGACTTATCATGAATATAATAACAGAAGAATACATGATAATCAAAAGCCCATATTATTAATGAATAATAATAATACATGAATCAACTTTATGTCCTAAATTACACCAGTGAGATTGGCTATTAGGGCATATTACTAACACCAAATAGTGGGGAAGATGATGGTCCAAATAGTGGGGAAGATGGCGAACACTTTTTTCACAAGGAAGATGAAGATACTTACAGCGGTGATAATGAGGGTGGGCAGGATGGTGATGTGGGAGATGAAAATTTATTTGGTGTTGGAGTTGGAGTAGTGGAAGAGAATAGTTCTGAAGACAGTTCTGATGGAGTTGGAGATGTGGAAGATAACAATTCAGATGATAGTACTGATGGTGAATGGCAAGATAGTGGACACAACAGTGTTGATAGCAGCAAAGAGAGTGAATATGACTTTTTAGGTCGTTCGTTTCATCGAGAACAGCCACATTTAGATTACTGTGACTCATCTAATCCTCCCAGTCCATGTAATAGTGATGCAGCTGATGGAAAACCAGTGGAGCATCGGTATTCTCAGTATAAGGAACCAGAGGATTTAAAAGATATAAAGCTAGAGGTTGGACAAACCTTTAAAGATGCACATGATGCTAAGAAGGCATTAAGGAACTATGCAATCACGGGAGGGTATGATATCAAGTTTATCAGAAATGCTTGCAGAAGGCTTACTGCAAAGTGTGCTGATGGATGTGAATGGTACTTTCACGGCTCATGGATGCAAAGGGAGCACACCTTCCAGTGCAAAGTATACAATGGTACTCACTCATGTGTGAGGACATTTGCAAATCGACAGTTGACTTCAGCTTGGTTGGCTAGAAGATATATACAGAAATGGAGAGACAACCTTGACTGGAGTTATAAACAAATTAAAATGCAAATTAAAGATGATTTTCTGTAAGGATTAGCAAGATCAAGGCCTATAGGGCCAAGACATTGTCACTTGAATTGATTTCTGGGAAACAGTCAAAGCAGTTTAACAAAATATGGGATTACACGCATATGTTATTGAAATGCAATGCGGGTAGTATAGTGAAGTTGTTAATTGAAACTACATCTGTCCCAGGATCAATTCCTGTTTTTCAAAGACTTTACATTTGTTTAGATGCTTGCAAGAAAGGATTTATAGCTGGCTGCAGGCCATTTGTTGGTATTGATGGGTGTTTCTTGAAAGGTCCAAGCGAGGGTCAGCTCCTTATTGCAATTGGCAGAGATGGAAATGACCAAATGTTCCCTATTGCATTTGTAGTCGTTGAAGGAGAGACAAAGGACTCGTGGGATTGGATTTTTAGGCTTCTTCTTGAAGACATTGGTCATGAACGGACGATAACCTTCATGTCTGACCAATAGAAGGTAAATGTTTACTGTCTTAATCTGCTGGAATGAAGTGCAATGATATTTTTTTTTGTTTTATTATGTTTATATTTAGACGTTATTCAATTTATTTATAAAAAAATTATATTGTGTTGATGATACAGGGCCTAATACCAGCTTTTCATGAGCTGCTCCCTGATGTTGAGCATAGGTTTTGCTCGAGACTCTTATATAGCAATGTAAGAGGCATCGAGGTAAACATTTAAGGGATGAGATGTGGTTAGCAGCAAAAGCATATACAGTACCTGACTGGAAGAAGCATATGAAGAAGATAAAGGCAATCAATTCAGATGCGCACGATGAATTATCGAAGCTTGCTCTAGCCACATGGACTAGATCTGCATTTAGTACATATAGCAAAAGCAATTCTTTGCTAAACAACATGGCTGAAAGTTTCAATGCCTTTATCATTGACTCTAAGGACAAACCAATTATCACATGTATTGAAATGATCAGAGAGTCTTTGATGGCAAGAATGCAAGAAAAGAGAGAAGAATTGAAGAATTATCGGGGTAAAATTTGCCCAAATATCCAAAAACAAATTGAGGAATTGAAGGTGAAGAGTGGGAGATGTGAGCCTATGTGGGCTAGTGATGAACTTTTTGAGGTGAAGTACTTGTCCGACAAGTATATTGTCAACCTAGCTGATAGGTCTTGTACATGCAGAAGATGGGATCTCACTGGTATTCCATGCCACCATGCAACTGCTGTAATTTTTTTTAAGAAAGAAGCTATAGAGGATTATGTCAGCCAATGGTATACAGTTGACACTTATAAGAGGATCTATGAGTGTATGATATATCGTGTACCTAGTGTCAAATTTTGGGATGAAAGTGGCTTTGGCAAAGTGGCGCCTACTAAGCAAAAAAGACAACCTGGCAGGCCCAAAAAATTGAGGCGGCGAGATCCTGAAGAGAGAGTGCAAGGATTCAAGGTATCTAAAGTAGGCACCAAAATCAAATGTTCAAAGTGTCTGCGGTATGGCCATAACAAAAGTACGTGCAAAAGACCTGCTCAACCTCATGTTACAGTGAGACAAACTCAAAAGCTCCCGATGAGTAAACATTTCCGTTTTATATTATATACTGAAAATCATGTTTCAGTCATCATTATGTCATGATTTATGAGAAATATTTTGGTTATCTTATGGTGAATAGGTTAGGAAAAAAAGAACAAGTGGGGCTAGTGAAAATGTTAGACAGAAGAGGCAAAATGTTGGCAGCACAATTGGTGCAAGGGGGGGACATGTAGGGTCTGCACCTGCCACATTCAGATCTTCACGTAGTGGGGTAATAGTACTGATAAGATGACTTGGTTTAATTTGGCTTTATTTTATGGTACATAGTGTTAGGATGTTAATAAACATTTTTATATTGTGACTTGGTTTAATTTGGACTGTTTAAACCATTTGCTTTTGAACTTTATTTTCTCAATTCAACATTTTGAAACAATTCAAAATGATTTCCAAAAATCATCAAATTGAGCTGATTTTGATTGCTCACTTGTGTACTAAATGAGACCCAGTAAATATGGTTGGTTTGGATGATTAATTCTCTTCATGCTGACATGGTGTCTTTTTCAGTTTTGTTCATATCACTATGAAATAAAAAAGGTATGGTTCACATTATGTAGTCATTAGCGAGGCTTTCTCACAGCTCCTTATTGCTTGAAGAAACATGTACAAAGAGTGTGGGCTAGATGGAAGTTCTAAGGCAAGCCAATGCAAAATTTGATATGGCAGTTTGTAATGAATAAATCTTATGCAATCTTGGAGTTGCTAAATCTTATTTAATCTTAGAGTTGCTTCTTTGGGTGAGGATTAAATCTTATTTAATCTTGGGTTTCTTGAAACATCCACTTTTTGGCATTTCACTTTCTAGTACTCTCTTATTATTAATCTATATATGGTATTATTAAGCTCTTTGTTCCATATCATTTATAATATTTTAGCTTTTATTGGCATTGATAATGATTAAATTTTTAATACATATCTAATTGATCTTGGCTGGTCCTACAGGTTAATACAAGTGGGGCCAATTCAACCCTATCCTTTGTCAGACCATCATCTTAGCCAGTACATAATCTAAGGAGTGTATATCAAAACCCAACAAGATGGTATGAGGGTTATATGAATTCAACTTCAAATCAAAAGAGCAAGGGAGGTGGGGAATCGAGTGGCAGCAAGTCCAACACACAACCATAGATGGCTTTTATGTTTTTTGACCAAACTATATGCATGGGAAAAGTTTACTTTGTATTTTTGGTTACTTTGGGACAACTTATAATTTTTGAATATATATGTTGCACAGGAAACATAGTTACAGAATCTTTTTTTTGTTCTTGGGATGTAGTTTGAACAATATTTGGGATCATATTTTTTTGAATATATGGGTTGCACAGGAAACATATTTACAGAATCATCTTCTATTCTTGGGTTGTAGTTTGAACAAAATTTGGGATGATTATTTTGAATATATGGGTTGCACAGGAAATGTTTACTTTTATTCTTAATGAACGTAAGGCATTTGATACAGGTGATATTGAGCAAAGCCACAACTTGCAAATGAATGTCATTGAAAAGTATACTTTGTAAGGGCATGTTTTCAATAATTGCAATGGATTTATAGACACCAAATTACAATCAAACAAATCTTATATAGGGTCCCATTTAGAGTCCATAAATGCACTAGGTTAAGCTCCAAAATGAAATCAAGAGAACAACTATTATGGTTTTGCACAATTGCATTTTGTGTCAATTTTCTTGCAATCAATATATAGTCCTCAATTAATAGTCCATACAGGCACCGATTTTGAACCAAAATTAAACATTCTAAAGGCCATCTAATGTTCAATACTTGTATTCTCATGAAAACATATGCATAGTTATAAGGTTCCCATTTTACAGTACTTCATGCTATTTGATGTATGCACTGAGATTTTAGCAAATATAGAGGAACCAAAACTAATTTATCTAATCACAAACATTTAGATGCTGGCTGCAAATACATATTTCCCATTAATTTATAGCTGAAATACACTGCCATTACATAATTTTGACCCATATACCAAAAAGAAACAAAAAACCAAAAAAGGTCTATATTTGGGTTAATTCCTGCAAAAAAAAGGTCAATATTTTAACCCATCCACTGGTATCATGCCAAAAAAAGCATGCCTCCATTAACGGTTTTGGTTTTCTTCACAAACAAGATTACCACAATGGTAATCAACCATGAAATTACAATCACTCCCCAATACACCTCTCTCTTGCACGGTAAACCTCAATCCTTTGCTGTAGCCTTGGGATTAGTTGCCTAGCTCGTGCACGCAAGGGCGGATCAACCCATCCAAAATAGCCATAGCCACGAGATGAATAATTTGCACAACCATAGAATCTGCGTCCCGGATTATTTGAGGTCTATGAAGTCCACATTTTTGCCCTAGCTCCACAATAACATTGGGTTGATCCATTACCATCCATTTGAAATTCAAACAACATCCATTGATGCAAATATCATTTCAAGATGGGTTAATTCTGTTTGCTTCAATGGTAGAGAGAGAGAGAGAGGGTATTATTTACCTTCAAGATTGCTTCAATGGTGGAAAAGTTGCTTCAATGGTAGAAAAGTTGCAGACCATTACCTTCAAGATAGCTTCAATGGTGGAAAGTTAGGGTTTTCGAGCAGCTTGGGAAGAAAATACTTGAGTTTAAGAGGGCATCAGCATCACGTGCAGCTCACGTGATTCATTTTGGAGGGAAAACACGTCACGCCATGTCACGTCATTGCCACATAGGATGGCACGTGAGCTCACATGATATTTCCTTCAAATTTGAGTAATGGAGTCACTGATTTGGCTCAAAATGAATTTATAACTTTTGATTTGGTACTAAATCGAGACAAAAAAAAAAATTTGTGGCCTAGATTGAAAATCAGTAAAAAGTTTGTGGTACTAAATCGGAATTAACCCTTAATTATGTATATGACTAAGTCCATGAGTGAATGATAAGAGAAATATACATCTCAAGTTGCTAAGATAAAGAGACTGATATTTCTCATAAACATTTATTCTAAACAGTTCATGCTCATAGGTTTATTAAAGATGACCTTTTATAAACCACTAAGAGTAGCACAAGATTTAAACTAACTCCAATGGGAGGATAGGTAGTCTTTCCTATCAGTATAGTGACACTTTAGTTAATATGTGGGTGCATATTAGAGAATATGTACACTGAACATGATCTACTAGAATGTTCCTATGGAGATTAAGTCAAAAGGAATATTCTTTTATTACGTCCATTTAATTGGTAGTCCTTAGACCTAAGACACCATAGCTATCTTATACATAGATTACTAGGGTTTAATAGTATCTCGTACAGCCTCCACCATAAGGATGTAATCGATACTTATTGGCTCTAATAAGTTATGTATGAAGATAGATGAGTGGACAATAAGGAATCATCACTCTCACTAGATGAGAGAGAATGTCAGGATCAGTTCACAAAGATAATTCTCAAAGTGAATCTCTGGCTAGAGTGATAGGTAAACAATGAAAAGAGTTTCACTGCATTTACCTCATTGAGATTATATTTTGTGGAACCTATATCAAGTTGTTAAGATAGGGTTTGCCAGATCACCATACCTATTATCTTAACAGTGACATTAGGGGATGAAGGATTAAGTAACAAGAAGGGTTCACATAGTTCTACTATTCACCCAAACCTAGGGCACGTCATGACACATTGCTAGACATCACTCATGACTAGTGAAGGCCTAATGATAAATGTTATCATTGAGGGCAAAATTGGAATTGTTCCAATCAAACCAAAAATAGAAAATTTCTATTTTAGGGAACATGAGATGTCCCGAACCTCTACTAGGTTGGGGTAAACCTAATGTGTTATATACAAACAAAGAGCATAAGTGAGTCTCTTGAATTAAGAGAGATGGGTATTTCCTAATTATAATTTAACAAAGAACCTTATTATTAATTGTTAATAATTAAGGAGTTAAATTGTATTTGGAAATAAGTATTAAATAGAAAACCTAGAGGTTTTCTATAAATACAACTTGATGGGACATGCTAGCACTAAGCCTCCCACTCATGATAAAGAGAAAGAGTCACAAATTAGAAGAGGAGACCACTAGGGCCGGCTCCCTCATTCCTCTCCTAGCCGTGAGCTCATTCTCTCCCCTCTCCAAGCTTGTCTCTTCCAAGGGTTGTGAAGTACAAGGGTTCTTGAGGTCTTGTGTTCGTGTGGATACCGTTGGAGGTTTCATATCTTTGAAACTCGCGAAGGAAAGCTACGCTAAGGAAATCAAGTAAATATATTTAAAAGTGTTTAAATATTTATATGCTTGTATGTATAAACTCATGACCCTATGCTTGTAATCGATTCTTGATAGTTTGTGATGAATGAATTCATTCTTTTATGAAAATTTTTATCATATGACTTCCGCTGCGAATCCATGTATATCACAACCTTTCAGGGCTCACTCTCTTTCTTTCTTCTGCCTTCATTCAATTTTTGATTTTTTATATCCGTTGGTCACTCTTTTCTATGAAGACTTTCACGAAAATATCTCACTCTCTCACCCTAGATTTATGTTCCTGCAGTTTATCCCAATTTCCACGACCCTCTCTCTCTCTCCTGATCTCTTTCTCTTCTGTTCCCATCCAATCCAAACCCACATTCATCTCTCACTCTTTCTCTCACAGAGTCGGTTTCTCTTCTCCCTCCAGCAAACCCCTTTCCACGATCCCCATCTCTCTCTCTCCTCATCTCTTTCTCTTCATGCAAATGCCGATCCCAACCCACATTCATCTCTCACTCTTTCTCTCTCCCTGTCGGTTTCTCTTCTCCCTCCAACAAACCCCTTTTCGCTGGGAAGATAAAAATAAATCTAATCAAATCACTGCTGCTCCCTATCTCCCTATCTCTCTTTCTTTCTCCCATCTTTCTCAAACCCACGTCGATCGTGGTGGTCTTTACGGCGGTGCAACTCTCTCTGGACTCACAAGAACCCATCTTTCTCTTCTGTGATCAGAACCCACGCCCATGATCAGCGGTAAAGATCACAAGAACCATGATCGTCGGTGAAGAGCTTCAGTCACAGTTAACCAAATGGATCTTATATGATACGAAGTGCTCCAACAGTGCGGATGGGTCTTATTTGCAAAAAAAAAGGTTTTTTTTTTTTTTTCTTTCTCTGCCTTCTTTGTATTCATGACGTGAATTTTTTTTATTTTTTTTTTCAGATTAGCATATTCTTTGATTGTTTGCTGTGATTATTAGATATGAAATTTGTTTTACAATCACCATGATTTTTTTTACAATTTTCTGTGGCTGTTTGTGTGCTATGAAAATTGGTGGAAAAGTGAGGGAAAATGATACCAACCGTTTCGTTGGTTGAAGATGGCAAAAGGTACTTTTGCTCCACTTTGCTAAGTTTGGTTGAGCTACAGTGAGCATCCATATTTGGGCAAATATGGATAGCTACTGTAGCAACTTCAAATTTAGAGGGGGGATATGGCTAGATTATTGGAGGTGTTTTTTTCCTTCAAAAGCCAAATTTTGGCTTTGAATGTAGGTTTGGATGCATTACTGGAGATGCCCAAAGTCAATTCCGTAAAAAAAAAAAAAAGAATTTTAATAAAAAAGGAACTTAGGCATTAAAAAATTTTAAAAAAAAAATTTTTAAAAGAAAAAAAAAAAAAAAAAAACTTTTAGTAGAGGACTTTATGAAATAAAGATTCTTAAAATAAGAGTTTTGGCCAGTTATAACTAAAAATATTAGGATCTCCTAATGTGTAATCCAAGAGCTCAAATCAAAATATAGCTATTAGAGTTGTGATGTCATAAACACAGATATGCATGAATTTATGTTTATATTTTGATTTCATTGATTAATTTATCAAATAAACTCATTTCAAAAGTTGGATTATCGATTAGGAGCAAATCCAGATTCCCAAATTTTGATCCAGCGTCGCATAAAATAGTGAAATACACTCGGAAACATAGAATTTTCCCTCCAAAATGGAACAACGCAGGAAACAAACAAATGTGTAGGCATTGGGCATTGGAGACAGACTGATCCTGGAGCACCCGCCATGGCGATGCTGCTCAAGCCGGCGTCTCTCCAAGTCTTCCAAACCCTAGAATTCAAGAAAACCAGGTCCCAAATCCCTAATCCTCGCAATCAACGCCCATCCTCTCTCAATCCCCTCTTCAATTCCTCTTCTCTCCACAACAACCCCAACTTATTCGAAGCTCGCACACTAGTCGATCAGTTTAATCCTAAAATTCCCATACAAGAAGCCTCAACGCCACCAAGCTCTTGGTACACCAATCCTTCTTTTCTCGCCCTAGAGCTCGATCTCGTTTTCTACAGAGGTTGGCAGGCCGTAGGTAAGCATCTGTTTGGTTGCCCAGAAAATTTAGCCGCGCTCTGTAATTTTAAATCTACTAAACTGCTACCGCTACTTGGTTTTGTACAGTTGACTTTTCTGATTTTTAGGAAACCAAAACGAAAGAAATCATATGATTCCAATTTTTTCTTCTTCTTCGTCTTTTCCTCTGTTTTCCCGGCTACCAAAGGGAGGATTGCAGAAACATTTATTATGCTCGAGAAATGACGCTAAATGGATTTTTTTTTTCGACTGCTCTGAAATATGTTGTAATACATAATTCTTTTTCCGCCGTTTCCTTAATGCTTCGTTTGGTTGCTGAGAAAATTTAAGAAGAGTACAAAGATTAAGGTTTTAAAAATTCTCTGGGAAACCAGAAAAATTTTAATCAGATGGTTCAAATTCTACTTTCATTTCTTTTCCGGGCCTCATTTTTCTTAGCAATCATCTGGTTAGAAATCGGGATATCATGCCAAATGGGAGTTAGTCTTATTTCATATTTCCTAGAGTTATTGCAACAGATATTATTTTGTTTGGTTGCCATCAACAAGTCTTAGATTTTCCACCGGCTCTTGATTATCAGGATACACTGAACAGATAAAAGATCCCTGTGACTTTTTTACTGGCAGGTGCGTATAGTGATGGTTAGTCATTGACCTTGTTATAAGTTATAACCTCATAAAATTGAAGTTTGCTTACATTTCAGTGTGTATATATGTGTACACACACATACTGGTAAAACAGCACGTGCACATGATGAAAAAACATCATAAGATATTCATTTCTGAGGCACCTATGACCAAAGAAACCATATATAGGACGAAATAATTTACGGGCATATTAGTTTCATGCGTACAAATTCTTTGATGTATCTCTCCACATTCATGTATTCTGTTCAGTATGTCGTAGCCAAGTAGATGAATTGAAGAAGATAAAAGAAGCACACAACTCTATTTGAGTACAATTTTAGATCTAAGGTGCTATATATATGTGTGTGTGTGTGTGTGAGAGAGAGAGAGAGAGAGAGAGTAAATACATAAGAGAACGCGTAACCTTCTTCCCATGGGTATAGTCATTATATAGATATGAAAGGGTGCATATGGTGGCTGCTTAGTTTCTATGCAAACAATCACCAATAAAATTATGAAAGAGTGCGTTGGTTAAATATAAAAGAATTAGTTAATATTTTGAAAGGATGCATTGGTTCAATATAAAATAATTAAGAAAGGGTATTTTGGAGCTGTGAATTTGTAATTTGTGCGGACTGATGGTAGAAATTTATTTTGATCTTTAATTAAACAAATGTATATGAAAAATAAAAATTGCATGTACTTTTATATAGTAGGATGAGATATTATATTCCATGCAAAAATTTGCTGATATGAATGAGAACTTTGGTGGATGTAGTAACATAAAAAAATTGAGAGTTGATATAGGGTTGCCATATATATATATATATATATATATATATATATATATATATATATATAGATATATATATATATATCAGCACATGCCGACTTTCGTGAAAGTCAGCATGAAGCTCATTAATGATTGTGGGATGCATATTTTGAAAAACTTACCGTTGGATTAGATACTATGCATATGTATGTCAGGCATGCCAAAAATCACAGTGATCCAATTGTTGGTTTCTCAAATGTCACTGAGAAAAACTTATGACAGTTTTCAATAATCAGAATTTTTCACAGTCTGTATTTTGAGATGTCTACATCGGATCATTGTAATTTTTGGCAGACATGACATCCATAACAAGGGTATCTAATCCAAAAGTTGGTTTTTCAAAATATGCATCACACAATTCCCTATGAACTTCATGCTGACTTTCGCAGAAGTCAACACATGCTTACTAGATCGGGACTCATATCTAAGACGCACAGACATATGTTTGGAGGCGTTGTGGTGGTGTAGACGAGTATCAGACACAACTCTCCTCCAATATGCCTCCAACACAACATCTCTCTCTTCGCCTCCTAAGTTTTCCTTCTATTTTATTTTTTTTTCCTATCTTCTTTGTGAACGATTTAGCTAGGATTTTAAAAATGATACGAAGGGATGCGTTTTGAATGATATGTGATGCTACATCCTACATGATATAATATTATTATATATATTTGTTTCTTTGGATAAGCAACAAAATATTATGAATTAAATAAAAAGGGAAGAGGACGAAATGTCCTACTTACAAATAGAGGGAAAGAAAATAGAAAAAGAGATACAAACAATAATCAACATCCTTCATGGCGTACAAACCACAACCCGATCTCCCCTAATAATGAACAAAGGTACACCCTTAAACTCCTTAGTAACCGAGGCCCATACCGAAGCCAAAATACAAACTTTATTTGTATAAAAATTGTGTATATGTTTTATTAATGTCTTGTCCTTGCCGTGTTGTATCCTAGATTTTTGAGGATTGGCTGTGTTGGATTGTTCATGTTGTGTCATGATTGTGTTGCATGTTCGTGTCTATGCTTCTTAGTACATATGTATGTAGATATGTTTGTTTGTATATCCCGAATATGTTTTTATTTGGTTATTGCTAATTAGTTAGATGCTGCAGGTTGGGAAATGTAGAGTATGTGGTGTGTCAAGATAATAATGGGAAGATTCATGCTTTTCATAATGTATGTCGGCATCATGCTTCTCTTCTTGCAATTGGAAGTGGGCAAAAATCCTGCTTTGTATGCCCTTATCATGTGAGTCTTTTATATTCCTTCATGTAGACTATCGGAAGGTTCTTTTGGAATTTCTATTACTATTCTTTGATTATGATTATAAAAAGAAAAATATAAAATACCTTGAGCCAGCTCTGTAAGACATGAAATCATGCATTATGCATCAAAGCATTTTAAATTGACTGAATTATTACCAAAGGGGATATTACATTTATATTGATGGGAATAGGTAAACAAAATTTTATTTAGATGTGCTTACCTACAAGTGGGGAATTCACAAGGACACTTTTGGTTGTTAGGAATCTAGTTTGAAATCCTATCCTGTTTTTGCTTGATTTTAACATTTGGAACAAATTATCAAGAAGGGGAATCCTATTGCACCCAAATTGAATCATGCAAATAGTGTTTATCTCATTTTCATTAAAGTGGATGGTATTCTTAATTCCGTCCTCAGTAATTAATAGTTATCAAAGAATATGCAAGTGAGAAGGTTTAGCCCCCATGTTTTCTGATCATTAGAGATGTTTTAATTGACGATCAAATCTTCGGAAAGATTCAGACATATCCATATATTTTGGCAAATTTTCCAGCTCTGATTTTAATTCTTATCCAATACCTAGCACATCCAAATATCGTAATAGCAACAACCACTTCGATTCCTCAATACCCATTCTTGATTCTCCATTTCGGTCACTAAATGTGCCTGTGGGCACTATGAAAGGCTTTAAAAAATTCTAAGATTTTAATTGGCTTTAGGCAAGTATAGTGGATAGAGTTACACTTGGGAGGACACTTGGTGTTGAGAGGATCATCTCATGCAAGTCATTTTAAGATTCTTACATAAACTAGTTTGGAATTTGGGAACTAGTTAAATAAAAAGTAGGGAATAGCTTAGATCAAATTTTAGAGCAAGAACAACATATATTGAGAAAAGAAGATTGCATATCATTTCCTATTTATTCTATCGGAATTTGTAATTGATTCACAAATATTGGGAATAGCTTAGATCAAATTTTTAGAGCAAGAACAAAATATGGTGAGAAAAGAAGCTCGCATATCATTTCCTATTTATTTAAAAGGAATTTGGAATTGATTCACAATTTTTTGTAATCTTTTGGAATAGTGTGAATGATTCTAAAATTATTGAATTATACCATGTAAGTTTGGGTTTGTTTGTTTGATGAAAAGGTTATGGAAAAATTTGAAAATACTAGGAATAATTCTAGAATTTTGTTAATAATTTTGAGAAGTTGTTGCCATTTGTAATGTGTGTATGATGTGATTGTAATTTTGTTACTAGTTACACATGTTGAAGCATTTTTTTTTTTTTTTTGTAATGCAAATTACAACAATAAATAGGATATAATCTGGAAAAACTTATTTAAGAAAGCAGGTGAAGAAAGGAAAAAGGAAAGAATTAACTTTAAAGGAAGCATCAAGTGATGAAGATTTGAGGAGTTTCATTAAAGCCAATATATAAATATGATTTAGCCAGAACAAGCCATTTGAAGTGCTCGTGGAAGGAATTCGGGCCTCCTTTGTGCTTCGGCATGTGCCCCGCACATGCGGAAATCATGTGCTCTGCATGTGATCTTGGGCCTCGAATTGCTTTAGTTACTTCTGTTAAGTTACCTCATCTTGGCGGGGCTGCCCGCCTCAAGGTGGATGCCCTCTATGAGAATGTCTACCAAGTGGATGCCCACCTCAATGGTGGAAGTTGGGGCCTACGAGCTTCCTTAGCTCTCCTCAGAAATGCCCAAGGCATTGCACCTCGATGCTATATGCCTGTCTAGATATTTGGTTGGGCCCAGGAAGCTCAAATAAGCGCTTGATGCTTGGGCGTGGTTAGGTTGGGGTTCTAGTGTTTTACCCCACCTCGACCTGAGGTTGCTAGCGTACAACCTTGTTTTCCTTGGGATGGCTCAAGGGATGAGGCTTGAAGGCTCTGTTGAGGGCCGGTCGAGGTAGAGGTACCCTCTTCCCCTCTTTTAAGATGAGGGAGAGGGAGAGAGCCTTTTCTTTGCCCTTCTTCCTGGGGTAAATGAGGATGATGCGTCTCTGGGCACGTGATTGATACGGTTCATTTATGAATTATACAGTGCGTTTATAAATAATAGCCATTAACTTGCTGCAATGGTGGTCTTGACATAGTGGATGGGTTGACGGATCTGCACCTCCTAGGTTGCATAACTCATTTATTGGATTTGGACATGGAATGGACTAGCCTTAGACCTGGGAGAGTGTGGAGAAGGAATATATGTTTGCAATAGGGGGTAGGGACTTATAACCATTGGTTCGTGCCTGCTACCCCAATTTCAACCCAGTTGTCTCCCACCCAGGTCTTGCTATAAAAGTTGGTCCTCCATCTTGGAACAGTAAGAAGAAGAGAGGAGTTAATTCTCCACCTACCAAAGTCAGTGACGAGGCATTCTCATTTATCATTATTTTTTGTGTTTGAGGTTTTCACCTTGGTGAAGGATCGGCTAAGGGTATGACTCCAGTCTACCCATCCCTACTGCCTTTCCCTCATTTGCCCCATGCCGCCTCGCTCTCTCCTCTGGCTCATTCCTCCTGCAATTGGATTATCTTGCGTGTGTGAACCAGCCAACCCCGGATCGGGAGACCGTTTTCACTTAAATCATCGTGGATTGTAGATGACTTTATCCGTCTCGATTTATCCTTCTCTAGTATCCACATTTATCATTCTCTATTATCCACACAAGATTGGGTTTTGAAAAAATGATAAAAGTTTGACAAAAATTGGGAGTCGCCACCTTATTTTGAAGGAATAAGGAAACCATAAAAAGAGTTTTATTTTCAATAAAACAAATGACCCCATATTGTGGAAAAGCATGGTCTTCGAATCAAAGTTGGATTCGGGGGCTAGGTTGTGAGATAGGAAGGTTCCAAGACATCTCTTGTAGGCACCTATCTCACCCTAATTAAAGGTCTCCTAATTAATTTTGGGCTTTATCAAAATCTCATAAAAAAACAACCTTATCATATCTAATCAACCAAGAAAGTAGTGTAGATAATACTAGATAATAGATAATAATAATAAAAAAGAATCAAAAATCCTAAAGACCTTAGGAGACATAGAGTCATCCTAAGATTGGACTTACGCCCTATTGACTGCCTACGTACCTTACCAGTTTCTTGATAAGAATCAAAGTCCATGTAGTTCGATTACCTAGGACTCTCCTATTGTAATGAACTACATAGCCAAAAGGATTCTATCTTATCTAAGACTCTAGCTTCGAGAGTTTGAATTTGATCAAAACACTTTTTCATAAGGGATGAAATTTCATTTTAATTTGAATACTTTCAAATAATTTTTTTAGAACCCTTCTCGAAGTAGATTCCTATATAAAACAGAACTCTATTCCTATTGTAATTCTTACAACAAAGAACAGTCCTAAGTGGGGTCAAATGACCCCCCTAATCTTAGGGTTTCTAACTAATCCTAAGTTAGTCTAAACACCTAAAATACTAACATAATGCATGCTGGAATTTCTAGAAAATATATGAAAAATGCAATAAACAATGCAAACAATGCATGAAAAATGTCCTAAATACAATCTAATCAAACTATGTGAACCTAAACATATTTCTAAGTTGATTTGATCCTAAAAAATGACTTTTAATGCACTCTAAAGAGACTTTCAATTTCTGGACAGATTTGAAGGTTCCTTTAAAAGTTAATTAAAACCAATGAAAATAACAAATAAAAAAGGTGAAGATGACTAACATGCAACCTAATATGTATACTAAAATATCATGCTAAAACATCATGTAAAACAATCACAAAGTCACATTATAATTATGCTTAAATTAACAAAATTTAGCATAAGGGAAGAAACTTACCATTGCACGCTCCCTCGAACACATTTCATAAATCAATCAAAACTTGAACATCCCATGTGATAAGCCTTAGTAACTATGAATAATAATAATGCTCATTTATGAAAGGACAATGCATGATTCTACTTTTAATCATTCTGACATGGTTTAAAATATGCAAAAAACTCAAACCTTCCTAACATGCATTCTAACTAAAACATAAAATATCATATATTATATTAAATCCTAATATGCATACTAAACATAAATGAACTCCTAAACATGTTCCTATTAACCTATACTAATTAACATGCTCAAAACAAATGAACTAGACTCAAGCTTTATCATGTAAAATTCATAAATGCAGAAAATTGTATACTAATTATTTGAAAGCTATATGCAATAAACCACTAATCCCTTACTCTTAACCTATGAATATTCAACCTAAATAGCCATTCCTAGCATAGTATGAACATGGAAGAAGAATGAAATAGAAGAAGATGAAGTATGCAGATTCTTATGCAACTTATCAAAAAAACACAATGATGGATTGAACTTACTTCTTTTCCTTCTTCTTCTTTGCTCTTAGCTTCTTCTTCAACCTCCAAGGACTTCAAAAGATGTGGCTGAAGTTGCTAGGGGGCTGGTGTAATGCCTCAAGTCTCTACTCTTCAAGTTGGCTATCTAATGCAAAGTGTGCTCTTCCAAAGCTGATTTCAGGGCCTTGTATTTATAGAGAGGCTTCAAATTGATCAATGGCTCACATTGAAACTCTTAGGAATGACCCAAGGGTCCTAAACTAGTCTTCTAAGGTCTCCAAATTCGTGCCAAAGTCCCCAAGGCCGAGCTAGACAGTCCTAGGCTGGTAAAACACTCAAAAAGTTGAAAAATAGCAATTTTTGGCAAGTGGCTCGAGTGACCATCCACCCTAAGACGGTTGGTCGTCCCTCATGGACGGTTGGCCGTCCCTAAGGGGATGGTCATCGAGCCCCCAAGCTTAATTTGCCTTATGTGGGCTTATCTCAGCCCGTTTCGACCCGGGTTTTTTTTTTTTTTTTTTTTTTTTTTTTTTTTTTTTTTTTTTTTTTTTCGGCTTTTCGGGCCCGTTTCAAGTCCAAATTTGAGGATTCAAGCGGCGAAACGATCATGATTCAATTCTCCATGTTTTGAGAAGTGTTTGAAGTGAAAATGCATTGACCAAAGTCAAAGTTTTAGGAAAAATTAGACCGATTAGCTGTTTAGGGCTTGTCGGGCCCACATTAGGGTTTTGAAATCTGCTAACCGATTGCTCTCGAAATCATTTATACTTATCAAAACAAGTTTTGAAAACATTTAAAAAAGTGTTTTAAAGCTTTTAAAGGCTTCCATTTGATAAAAAGATCGAATCTCGGTCGTTCCCAGTTGAAACCCTAATCTGAGCTAAAAAGGGCCCTTTAGGCCTTAAGAGCCAAACATGAGCCCAGAGGCTCTATGAACCTTGCCACTGATCAACTTAGCTACTGAACACACCCTAAATATCCATGCCAAAGCCTTGAGACTATCTGGGACAACATCGACAGTCATTCAGAACTTTTGTGATCCAAAGGAAAGTACTGCCCTTCAAGTCACAAAAGGCCTTATTTTCTATCAAACCTGACTCAGCATACCATGAATTTTAACACGGACATTTCTAGACTTTCTAAAAACTAAATGCAAAAGGAACCGACTCAATCTGACCAAAAAACCTACATGCGATAATGACCTCTAATTAGCCACTCACAAGGGTAAAACTGACAACTTAGGGTTTTAACACCCTATTTCACCTCAAATCACAGGCAACCATTAATGACCATACTCATGGTCAAAAATGGATGTCTACAGCGTGGTTAATATCGTGGCAAGGGAACCCACCTGCAAGTTTCTCTCGTAAACAAGGAGGCAATAAAATTTTCTAAAGTAGTTTGGAGGAATGTGCTTAGCTTACTGCATTGCTCATCAGTCCGCTAAACTGGATTGATTACCACTGTCTTACACAAAATATGCTGCAAGAATAAAGAACAGTTTTAAGTACTGTGGTATCCTTTGGTGCCATGCCACCTGCACAAACTGCAGGCAAATTGCTGCAATGCTGTGAATTGCATTTTTTCTATTAATTTTCAATGCCGTGTTGTTGAGATTATTTTCATGGGAAGATTTATATATGACATATCGCCAGAAATTATATATTCAAAAGAGCATTGGATAGGAAACAGGTCTGTATTTACATTATATGTTTCCACAGCTGCCACTTTCTGTCAAGTTTACATGGTAGCTGTAAAGTAGAAGTGTGATTATTTTCATTCCATGACAGTGATTTGAGGGTCAATGTAGGTCACTATGCTTTAGCTGACTAACTTTTTTTTGAGTAATTGAAATATCTGTCAATATGTACTAAATTTTTGGAGTTTGGACCATAATTATCTATTAATATTTTTCTTCTCTATCTTTTTGTGTTTGCATATGATATATAAAGTAATATTTTCCTAAACCTATTGGTTCTTTTCCAAAATTTAATTGTAAAGGCTATGGGTTCTAAGGTGTTTTTCCTCTAATCATATAATGTTCATTTACCTCATTATTTCATTGCATGTAAAATATGTGATAGTATTTTTCAATTTGATAAAAAAAATTCTATGTTTGAAATATTTAGAAATGATTAAAAAAATGTATAAAATTATATGTAATTTCTTAATTCTCTACATGTGCATTAATATCTGTTGTCCATTGACTTGGTTGTTGGTTCTACTTTTTTTTTTTTTTGGCTTCTTATTATTCTGTTGCATGCACGACCAGAACAAACATAGAATGTGCTATTGAAGGATATGAGCGCCAAATTCAAGATTTCAATGTTCTAAAATATTTTGTTATTTTGTTCATTTGAAATCTGATCTTTCTGCAGGCATGGACATATGGATTGGATGGAACACTCCTCAAGGCAACTAGAATAACAGAAATACAGAACTTCAATGTAAATGTATGCAGTAATATTATAATGTACTAATCTAATTCACATTCTTGTACAACATTGTCCAAGTGGAGGGATAATTTCATTGGTTTCTCTGGTTATGGAGTATAGGAGTTTGGGCTTATACCGCTGAAAGTGGCTACATGGGGTCCATTTGTTCTTCTCAATTTGGACAAAGAGATTTTGCCTCAACAGGAAGCTGATAGCAGCATAGTGGGAAATGAATGGCTTGGTAGCTGTTCGGAAATATTGAGCATCAATGGAGTTGATTCTTCACTAAGTTATGTTTGTAGACGTGAATATACCATTGAATGTAACTGGAAGGTTTGGTCCTGTAAAAGTTTCAATTCAAATGCTTTTGCAATGTCCTTTAATTATAGTCTGCCTTCAAACCAATGACTTTGAAATTTAGCCTTTGATTTTTACAGCAAACAACCCCCCACCCCCAAAATTTTATTTTATTTTTAATGATGAAGAGACTCCTAGTACTAAGAAAATATTGCAATAAAGTTAAGTTGTCTTGTTAGATGTTTTGTTTCTCAAAAAATGGCTTTGTAAAAATCAGCACCATTAGTTTTATTGGTTATGTTTAGCCTTGTGAACATTTCCATGGACCACTGATAATTTTTGTGATAATTTTTTTTTCCTGTTTCTTCTTGCAGGTGTTCTGTGACAACTACTTAGATGGTGGCTATCATGTTCCATATGCACATAAAGGTCTTGCATCTGGTCTTAATCTTCAGTCCTACTCCACCACAGTATGTTACTGCTTATTTCACCTTTCTGGTACGAAATTTGTAGCATAGTTTTACAAATTACAGTATAATGGCTTTTGACAGTGTCTGGAAGATCTTCATTACATCTACTATATTTCACCTGTGACTGATATCTTCAACTTAGACTCCTTTTAATATTGGTTGATTAACTTTATTTCTTGTGATGGCTGTCATTGTGATATCTAACAGATTACCTTTGATGAACTAGATGTATGAGAAGGTTAGCATCCAAAAATGTGAAGGTATTTCAATGGAAAGTGAAGATGATTTTGATCGACTTGGATCAAAAGCTCTATATGCTTTCATTTATCCGAACTTCATGATTAATAGGTAGTTTCTTGGTCATAAGATATGGCAATTGTAAAATCATTTATTTTTTCAATATCTACTTCTGCTAAATTATATTCTCTGATAGTTCTAGCTTGTTGGGGGGTCTTATAGGTATGGTCCTTGGATGGACACCAATCTAGTACTCCCACTAGGACGCAGGAAGTGCCAAGTGGTATTTGATTACTTTCTTGAAGATTCTCTTAAGGTAATTTCTTGTTTTGTTCACTTTATGCAGTGTATTATATCCAGAATCCTTGTCTGATAAATTTTTATTTGAAAAGAATAAGTTGGAATTCTTACACACACCCATGTGGAAGTTTTGGGCTACAACTAAGAGGGTGTGAACAAATGACAGTCGTTGAGTTGGTTCTCCGGCTCTCCACCAGCCTTTCTATTTGGTTTTTAGTACACAGTAAATAACCCCCCTGCACGCACAATACAAGGAAAACTTTTTATTTATTTATTTAATAAATAAGATTAGGAGATGCTAAATTTAGTAGTGTTTCTCTTGTGAAGTATGGTTGTTATTGATAGATGCAGCCCAAAATTTGCTTAAATGTTAATTTTTAAGCATATTGTGGGTTTATAATGTTGCATATTGGGCCCGGATGGTCCAGGCCAAGGTTTCCCAGCCCATAGCAATATTTAGCTCAACCCAACATGTCAGGTCGATACCCAAACCAATGAATGTTCAATGGATTTTTCTGCTTAGCCTATATGTATTTGTCCCATTATTCTGCAAATGGGGGTGATACGCTGGGAGGCTAAGAATAGAGGTGCTGTAGCGATGTTGAACACGACACTTTTCCAACATTCCTTTGACATGATACCTCTCTTTGCTTCCTTTTTTTTGTACTTTTCTTTTGTTGTCCTATTTTCTCAGTGAACAATTCAACTAGGACTTTCTAAAATGATACAAAGGGATGTGTTTTGAATGCTGTATGTGATGCTACATGATAACATAATTACATGAATAAAAAATATATTTTATTAATTGCATATCCCCGCTTTGTCGTATCTTAAATTTTTTAAGATTTGTTATGTTGGTGTGTTCGTGCATTTCATAACTGTGTCATATGTCTGTGTCTATGCTTATTAGCTGGTAGGCCATACTTACGAACTAATTCCACCATGAGTTATGACCCTTATTTCGGTTTTGTTTGTTGGCGTGTTCGTGCATGTCATAACTGTGTAGTATGTCTGTGTCTGTGCTTCTTAGCTAGTAGACCATACTTACGAACTAATTCCACCATGAGTTATGGCCTTATTTCGGTTTTGTAGTTTTAATTCTTTTGAAATAAAAAAAGTTATTGTAGCTCTATAACTAAAATTTGCAAAGTTACTTATTTAGTTTTCAAATTTTGTTTGGTAAAGAATCAAATATAATATAATTTACTGTTTTAAAGTTATGATATTTACTATTAAACAGAAAAAATACAAAGTATATTTTCTAGGCCAAGCATGATTGGAGTAAGCCAAGCACTGGAGTAAGTCAGACTCAAGCTAGGTTTGCACTAGGTCTACATTGAACTTAGCCCAAACCAAACTTTAAGCCTTAAAAACATTTTGTTATTTTATGATGGCAACTCTTCCACAATCACTAGTTAGGCATCTCCTAACATTTTGGGATCTTGGAGGATTGCCTACTTGGTTAGGGAGATCTAGCATCTCTCTTTTTTTATGAGGTTTGATCTTAAGTGGGTGTTGAGATTTGCTAATGAGGAGGTAGACATTTTGGAAAAGAGAGGGTTGACCATGATTGAATATTTTGGAGGGCACCTTTACTCCTTGACAATTATGACCTTTACGAAATTGATCAAGCGAGGCAAAAAAGTAATTTCTCTGTGTGTGTGTGTGTGTGTGTGTGTTATGTTTTTGTGTATTTTCTTGGGGGTTTGCTGTGTTGAACACTCCACATCTGTGTCTGCAAACAGGGCATTACTTGCCTTGCTCTCAGAATTCTGAATTTGTAAATGTAAATTTTTTGGTCACAGTTGCAAGGTTGAATTCTGTCCACGTTCACTCCATATTGGTCTCAAGTTATCATTTGTCCAAGACAACTATGGCAGTTAGGAAGTGTCATTTGATTTGTCAGACATCGAATTTATTTTGAGGTTTATGGCAGTTGTTCATGCATGTATATGTAAGGGAATATTATTTTGCATGACTCTTTTTTGCCAGTGCACTGTATATTATAACATCTTATTTCGGCTGCCAAAGTAGCATTCCACATCATCATTGTTTGATGCATATGCAACCACCTACATGTCGTATGGGCATCTCCCAACTGTATTGTCAGGAGAGCACATTTCATCTGCAGTCTATACATACCTTCAATTTCTGTAGTTTTTGATGTAATGATTGTACCTTGAAGTGTTACTATCCTTTTACTTCTAGTAAAGTCCCAAAGTACATTTGTCTTATTAGCAAGCATTTTGGGAATTACAGGAAATACACTGTAGTGGAAATGAGCCTCTTGTGCTATATATGCGAATTTAACTCGTATCAAGTATCTTGTGCATTGAGTAGATAGGTGTGGGTATATATCTAGGCGTTCGATACTTTAGATTTATGCTAATAGAACATGGCTATATTGTCGAATTTATCATACTTTTCTTTACCTATATTTTCAGGTGAAATGAAGCGTGAATTATTACTCATATTAGGAAACTTTGTCTTATTTTGAAACATTCATTTAACTGAATGAATAGATTAAGTACTGCAGTGAAACTATGCTGAACTAAGATTGTGTTCATCTGTTCCTTTTTCTCTTTTGGACACGCCTATTTGGTATTTATTTTTGGCAATGGCCCTATCTAGCACATGCTATGCCTCGTACCCATTGCATGTCATGTTCAACAGGGGTATTTAACCCATTTTGAACCGTGTAACATAATGGGCTAATGTAATGTTTCCGGTAATGTGATTGCTTTTAGTACGCCAAATAAGGCTCTAAAGCTTTGCTTTCTTCCTTGCACGATGGCTTTAAGCCTTAAATTACGGTATCTCAATTAGATGAAGTTTTACAATATTTGTAGGTAAAAACTGTCATTACAACAATTTAATTTGCTAATGTTCTGTTGCCTCAGGATGACAAAGCATTTATAGAGAAAAGCCTAGAAGATAGTGAAAGAGTGCAGGTACAAACCACATCTCACCCTATACATTAGAAGTCTTTTTTTAAGTATCGTGTATCTTTTTCATCTAATACATGCATGGTAGAGAATGTGTAGATGGAAGATGTTATGTTGTGCGAAGGTGTTCAAAGGGGCCTTGAATCGCCGGCATATTGTAGTGGCAGATATGCTCCTACTGTGGAGAAGGCCATGCACCATTTCCATTGCCTGCTTCATGAGAATCTTACTAAATGATTTATCCTTGTTGGATACTCATTATACAGTTTCAGCTAGGAATAACACTTCTGCATTTCCTTGTTTATTTTATTTTATTTTATTTTTATTTCCTTACCGCGTCAATGATCTATACAACATTTCTAAATGTGTTGCCATCAAAGCTTATTGCCATCAAAGTTTGTGGGGTTCCATCCCATCAGCCCCAATCTAGTCAGCATATGCTTATATATCTTATGTAAGCATGAAACTAATAGATAATTGTAGGATGCATATTTTGAAAAACTTACTGTTGGATTAGATATTCTGCATATGGATGTCATGCATGCCAAAAATCATAGTAATCTAATGTAAAAATCTCAAAATATAGAGAGGAAAAACAGTGACTGTTGAAAACTGACAATTTTTCTCAATGATATTTATGAGAAACCGATGATTTTTGGCATACATGACATACATAAATATAGTATATAATCTAAGGGTTAGTTTTTCGAAACATGCATTCCACAATTATCTACTAGTGTCATGCTTGCTTAAACTTATATAAGCATATGCTGACTTGATCATTTCTGTCCATGCTTGTTTTCTACTAGTTGGTGCGACAATTACAAGGTTAGCAAGTCCATTGTTTTTCATTCTTTAGTACAAAACCAGTGTTGCATTATTTTGGAATCCATTAATGAAGTGCTCACAAATTCGTCTTGTGGAGAATCACAAACCCCAGTCGAAACAAACCTCTTGGTATGATGGAAACCAGCTTTACAAGTTGTTCAGTTTCTCATTAAACAAATAATGAGAAAATATAGTTTGATTTTTTAAATTATTACCAATTTATACGTTGCACAACTATAATTTTAATTAGAATATATTGACTCTAGTTTTTTATTTTTCATTTGTAGAATACATTGACTGTCTATAGGGGTCAATGTGATCGAATTAAAAATAAAGAGAAGGTGCAGTGTGTAAATTTGTGATAGTTAAAGGGATCATGATAGTTAAAGGGATCAAACCGTGATTTTCGAAAAAAATAATAAATAAAACAAAATAGGAGAAACTTAGTCAAAATTTCCATAATATAAGATTCTACTTGTTCTAGTCCTCCCAAAAGATTTCTTATGCCAAAAGTCCTCTTGGCATTATTTGGACAAAAATGTCCCTCTTTAAACAAAACTTCACTGCTCTAGGTACTAAAATTCACTATGTCAGAACCAAAGTTAGTTACGTTGAAATCCAAGTTCACTACATTACCAAAAGTTCATTATGCTGGGACAAAGTATAAAAACATTTAAAAAAAATTTTTTAAATTTTTTTTTTTTTTTTGGCATTTCATCAAACATCTTTCGTGCATCACTAGAAGAGAAAACAACAAAGCTCATTGTATTTCAAAAGGACAAAAAAAAAAAGGGAATTCGACATCCCATAAACATTAAAGATCAGGTGACTGCTAAATCTTCAACAGTTATGACTCGTATAGCCAAGCTATATAAACGAACTTTACTGATGTAGTTGGTGAAAAATGGTGCTTTATGTTGTTGTAAACTATTTTTAGCTAACTAGCTGAACTTTGGTCTCACCAAAGTTTCTCATCAATTATCATCATTCAGCAAAGTCTGGAAGGTGAACTTACCGAAGTCAAAGCCATCATTGTCACTTGATCTTGGGTTCCTTCAAGTTCATTGTGAACAATGAAGTCAACAATTGTAAATCCATACCATATCTTGGGTTTGGATTTGTTGTTGATTTCTCACGAGATTGACACCCATTGATAGGTCCCTAGATGACTGACACACAAGCATTTTGGGCAATCAAATGGTTGATATTAAAAACACACATTAGACTGTCGTTTTAAGGCTAAAAAGCCAAACTAACACCGTTAACCACTTAACTAGCTGATGCAAGGAGCCCTTATGTACAATCTCTCTCCTTTACGCCACTTTCCCCCGCGCTCTCTCTCTCTCTCCTCGTGAGCCCTAAACCTTAATTTCTGATGTTTTTCTTTAATACGAAGAATTGATATCATCTTCTTACCCCAACTTTGATCTCTCTTCTCTCTCTCTTTCACATCACGATGATGTAGCAATCAAGAGAAAATCGCACATGGTAAATCAAGAGAAAATTGCACCAATCTCTCTTCTCTCTCTCTCTCTCTCTCTCTCTCTCTGGTGATGTATCATCTTCTAACTCTAATCTCTCTCCTCTCTGGTAAATCGCACATGGTAAACAAGATAAAATAGCACCGATCTCTCTTCTCTCTGTCATCATGGTGATGTTTCACCTTCTAACCTCAATCTCTCTCTCTCTCTCTCCTCTATCCTCTAAAATCTCTTAAGATGCAAAACTGATGAAGCAATCAAGAGAGAAGGCCTGAAATCCAGTGATTGCTTCGTGGTCTTGCTGTTCTCTCCCTCTTCTCTCCTTGTTCTTATATGTGAATCCACGACTTGGGTTTTTGTTTGGCTATGGGAATATCAAATCATGGTTGATGAATCACCTGTTAGGGCTATATACTAAAAGCCATGTTTTTATGTAATAGATCTTAGTATTTATTTATTAATGAATTATGATATTGCATTTTAAATGAGAATCTGTATGAGCTATGTTTGCATTATATTATTTTATAATGTTATGCATGTGTGTCTTTTATTCTACATAGTAGATGATCTGGTGTGTAGAGTTCGGCTTACACACAGAAGATCAGATCATCAGTTCTTGTAGAATACGAGCTTATTGTTCACAATTTGAGATGGAGTTGGACACACCATCGGTAAGATTGTAGCACATGATTT
>JAESVK010000811.1:2037215-2056983 GCA_017140935.1 Hamamelis virginiana
TTATTATTGACGGAATCCACGTCCTGGTATAGGGATTGATGATACCCTCTTGAGGATACTTATAAGTTTTGATTATGTCAAACCCTGCAGGTGGATTTTGTATCCGACATATCAAATAAGTTAAGTGGAAGGTCTCAAGGAGATTAATAGATGTTGATTAAATAATATTGTCAGTAATTTAATTTAATCAACGGGTATCTGTAATCTTAACGTGGGGAGATTAATTAGTATTTAATAACAAAGAGCTCGAAATTTATTTTCGAATAAGGTAGAGAGTGCAGTTATAATTCTTTAGTGGAATGAATTATAATTAATGTAAATAAGTTTTTAATATTTACATTGGGAGCCCGAAACTTATTTGCCTTTAGGTCCCTACTGTAGCCTATATATATGCCATGTTGGGCAGCCTCTAGGTTAAGACGAAATATTTTCTCTAAACCCTAGAGGCAGCTGTCCAACAAGGAGAGCACAAAGAGAGTCACTCTCTCTTCACGTTCTGGCATAGGAGGAATACGGTAGAAGGCTTGAAGAGCTCGAGCAATCTGCTGCAGTTCGTCATTCATTGAGATCAATCCAGACAGATCTCAAAGGTACGGATTCTTCTGTATATGTTAAAGGATTCGGATTTAATTTTTTTTTGGCATGATCCATAAACACTATCACGAGTTCATGGGATTTCCGCTCCCAGCATCACCACCAAAGAAATCCGCGAGCTTGGGGTGTGTTTGGCGGTGTTGTGTTTGGGGATCGATGAAGCTCGTGAAGATGGAGGATTCGGTATGGTTGGTGGTTAAACATCTTTTGCTTTAGTTTCTTCTCCTTCTGAGAAGAGACCACGGGCTTTGGGGTTTGCCCAAGCTGCAAAGATGTAGAGAGAGAAAATCATTAATAAAGCTCAGAGAAGAGTCGACTAAGCAACTCGCTGAAGATGGATGAAATGTAGGTGAGAGATTTGAGAAATCTGTTGATGCCGAGGAGGGAGAGAGAGAGAGAATTAACAGAGTTTTGAGGAGTTAACGTTGGTTTTATGCCCAAAACGACGCCCAATTATGTGTTTCAATCCTCAACCTTTCGATCTCTTGTTGCCTCCGTGTCAGCTATCCAATGGCTGATCAACGGGGTTGATCCTGTGTCATATCAACAGCAAATCCAAACCCCCATATCTTTACAATTGACAATTAAGTTATACCACTAGCTTGTAGCAAAAGTATACACAAAGTGGTGGTGTTACATAATTATAAAAAATAAAAATAAAAATAAAAAATAATAGTAATAATAAATAATAACGAAAAAAAAAATTTGGCTTTTCCCATGCCATAACCCAAACACTGCTCCAGTAGGACGCCCGCAACATTCGAGTTCATAAAACTATTCTAATTTGGTGCACATTAGAAATTTCAGACCCAGATACTTTGTTATTATATTATGTTTGTGTTTGCACTAAAAATAATATTTGGCACTAAAATTGTCCCACCAAGCATGCCAAAAAGGTGTTCACTCCAAAAATTACTTTTAGCTTTGCAGGTGATTTACATGAAGTGTGTAATGCGTAGGCGTACCAGGACCAGTTAAAGTCTAAATAGATCAGTTTAGAACATGACTCTCAGCACCTTTTGGCTGATACTAAGGTTGGAAGGCCTTAGTGTCAAGTCGGTCATTATGAATTTTATGGATCAGACCATTGGTGAGAGATAAGGGTATGTTTCTCTTGGGTTCTTGCTACAAATGTCTAAATATCAAAATGAATTGAATTGGAAATTGAGATTGAGTATACCGGAATTGAAATTGCAAACAGAAATTGAAGAGAACTTTATTACTTGGAAAGTAAATTGCTCGGCTTGAATTGAAATATAACTTGAATTGAAATGCTGCAATAGTGCTTGAATTGTAAAGTCTTACATTTGGAATTAGAAATAATGCTGGAATGTAAATTGCTTACAAAGAAATTGAAATTGGATACTTGCTTAAGTACGGAAAGTCTGGAAATTGGAAAGGATGATTGGAAGTGCTGAGAAGCTAAAAATTAACTAAGTCAGCATTGCGTTACTTTGATTGAGAGACATTGCGTCTGGTTTGATTGGTTAACGTTGTGTGTTTTGCTTTTGTTTTCTTCATCTCTTTTTGTAGACTTTCTTGATAACTCCCATGATCTATATATGCTCCACATCTCGGTCATGGTCTGATTCTGCAAACATGGCCCATATCTTTTACTGTCATGGCCACGTTTTCCTTATAATATTGATAAAGGTTAATTGAACATAAGTCCTATTTTATAAACAAATCATGTTTAAAGTCCTCCTAAATTATTTTTAATCCCATAAGTATAATTTAAAAGAATTTTATTGCATAAAGTCCTGAAAGTATTAATATATATTTTTTAAAGACAAAACTACCACAACAATTGTTCTCACACATATCGGCCAGTGCCTCTCCTCTACCTTATTTTCTTCTTCTTCTTCTCCTATAGTCCTTCAGCATCCTTTGTACCACCGCCGGTGAGCATCTCCGGCGAGTTTCATAGACTATCCGACTAGTTGTAGTTCACTAAGCCTGTGGTGCGCAAAGACCGTGTTAACCTTATGGCTTCAATCCAATATTAGTAATTTGTTTTATCCACATTTGTTGAAATGATTTTGATGATAACAAACATTGTTCTATGGATATTTAATATAGTGCATATGTTTTTGTTTAAACATCTTGATGATATCTAAACTTTGTGCTATAATATATTGATAATATCAAATGGATATCCTTATTGAATATATGATGATTATGAATTTATCCTTGTGGTTATTATGCTTCAAATTATAGTATATATCTTATAAGAACAGGATTCAAGGATTCAAGTCATCAATTGAAAAGTTTCAAACAATTTATGAAGCCCAAAGCAAAGTGTTTGTGAAGATTGCATATTCAGTAAAGACAATGAAGCGAGCTTGACTCCATTAGAAGTTCAAGGAGGAAAGCCAATCACAGGATCAAAGCCAAACACAAGAATCGAAGACTCATTTCGTAAAGACATTTGCTTATTTCTTGTGTGTGAGTGATTAGACTTTACTTGTATAAATCTCTCAATAGGTTGAACTTAATTTGGCTCAAAAAGACCTTGACCTCTCTACCTTAGTTTTGGACTCATTTGGAAAATCATATTTTTGGTCAAAACTAAATAGAAATCATAGTGGGCTATTTTGAACTCAAAAGACTTAGTAATATTCATGAAAATTAGTTTTCTATATGGCTTAGTCGACTAAGCCTACAAGCCCAGTCGACTAAGGGAGTGGCAGTGAGCATGTTTTCATGAAAACCATTGCTAGTCGACTAACCCTATTCCCTAGTTGACTAATCGTGCCCAGATTTCTATTTGAGTAGTATTTCAAATGCTCTAGTCGACTAGCAATGTTATCCTAGTCGACTAAGCATGCCCTGAAGAACATAGCGGCTAATCTCTGCAATATCAAACGGCCATATTCTTTTACCAAACGACTATATTCTTCTTGGGGCTTATTTATACTCATTGTATGAGTCCTGAATCAACAAATGATCATACACAAACATATACCAATCTAATATTCATCATTTTGTGTGATATTAGTCAATTGATTCATCATACTCTCATGAGCCAAAATTAGATCTTAATCTTTGAGAGATATTAGTGAGAGCTTATTGTTTGTACATTATCTACTCTTGAGGAGTTTCTCTATTTTACATATCCATAGAAATTTCATTTGTAATCTTATGAGATTTAAGGGTTTGTGAAATCCTTGTGGGTGAGAATCTTCTACCTTTAAAGAAGATTGTGGGTGAGAGTCTTCCATCTTGTAAAGAAGACCGTGTAAAGGTTTCTCCACCTTGAAGGAGTAATCCATAGTGGATTGTAGAATCCTTAAGACGAAGATCTTGAGGCGTGGATGTAGGCGGGGACCGAACCATATTAAGTTTATTAACTTGTTTATCTTCCGCTAAATTTAATTGGACCATAATTTTTGGTAATTATTTTTAAAGTTTGCATATACTTTATTCACCCCCCTCTAGAGGTATATACTTGGGCCAACAGACCGCCTATCACCAGCAAACTAGCTACCTCCCACCGGCACTCCACCCGTGAATCCACAGCACAGCGATCCATTTCCTATAATGTTCGAGCACATCGATCGGCAGTTATCTCTCTCATCGCCAACGAGGGTCTCATATACAGTTTTCGATCGCAGCTTTTGCCATGGCAGATTCAGTCGCATAGGTTGAGATTGCAAGGGTTGATCGAGTTTTTTGCAACTTCAGACCGTCGATCTAGCGAAAACATTACTTTTTCGCCATTAATGGCTGAGAAATCATTAATCTGTCTGAGGCGCTGTTAATATGTCTAAGGCGTGAAACAGTAAGGAAAAATCTATATGGATTTGCCGTTACAAATCTCAGCATCTTCATTCTTGATTTCTTCGTAACCATCATAGATCAAAATTTAGAGCAAACTGCTTCCAGCTGTGAGGCTCTGGCATAGGATCGGAAGCTAGGGAAAGAACAACTCTAGCTCTTCTTAAAGAAAGCGTGATTCTTACTTAGTAATGTTATACAGTCTGTAATGAGTGCAATTGATGTAATCCATTATTATCTTTTTCAATAATGCTATATATCCCAAAAAATTGTCCCAAAAAACTATCCCAAATGAATCCTAGCTTCTCATTTATTATCAATCCTAGCTTCTCACTTTTGGGACAAATTTTTTGGGAGGTATAGCATTTTCCTATCTTTTTTCCATCTAAAACACAAACTGTTTGTTAATTGAAAAATGCTTTATGTCCCAAAAAAATTGTCCCAAAAGTGAATCCCAAATGATGTGGCCCATGATCTAACCATTTTATTTTTTTGTAAAAGTTAACTTTTTGTTTGGTTGCTAGGAAAATGTAGAACTATATATATATATATATATATATATATATATATATATATATATATATATATATATATATATTTTTTTTTTGGGTGTAGTGAAATCAGTTTTCGGCTTTGTGAAACTCAAGATTCCGGCATAGTGACATGCATTTTCCGGCGTAGTGAAATGCATTTCCGGTGTAATGAAATGTGTTTTCCGGCATAGTGAACCCAGGGTTCGGTGTAGTGAAATCCGAGGTTGGGAGTGGAGGTGACATTGAAGGTTGTTGAGAAGGAAGGGTATTTTTGTCCAATTCATGCCAAAAGGACTTTTGACATAAAAGATCTTTAGGGAAGACTTTAAGCATGAAAAGCTTCTAAAAGAGGACCTTTGTCCAATTTCCCCTATTGATAATGGTTGCTGGGCACTTCCCGAGATTGTTGCAACGTGTTGTTGCAACATCTCCTTAAATTATGCTCATTATTTGTTTACACGCATCGTCACTCTCCATCTTAAATACTATCCACCTGTAGCTTCTGTTGTCCCAAAAATATACTCTAGAGGGGGGGTGAATAGAGTATAGGCAAATAAAAATCTTTTTAAATGGGATACAAGATTTTTATAAATTTGAACAAGGATGAATAAAATGCAAGATTAAATAGCAACTCAATACAACAAGAAACAAATAAATAACTTGAAATAAAGAGATTGAGTTAGAGAAGCAAACACAACGATTTACGTGGTTCGGCCTCTGCCTACATTCACGCCTCAAGAACTCCGTCAAGAGGTTTAATCCACTATGCAAACTCCTTCAAGGTGGAGAAACCTTTACACTTGCCTTCTTTCAAGGTGGAAGACAACTCACCCACAAGAGTTTTCACAAAACCCTTACAATCTCTCAACACAAAATGATTCAATAAAGAGTATTACAATGAATGCTTCTCAAAGTTGATTTATAATAATTACAATAGCACAATGAATACAAAATGACACAATAACTTCTCAATAGATCAAACAAATATAGCTCAGAGTAAATGAGAGTAATGAATATGAAGACAATATAGATTCAATGACTAGGTTAACAATAAATGATATCCAACCTTCTATATATAGCAAACTAGAGCCAAAGTGACTGTTTCAAACCCTTAGAGTCGGATTAGAGAGGTTCAAAGTGGTTGTGGGTCATTTAATGCTCGAATAACTAAAAGAAGAAAGAGTCGTTTTGATTTTGCAGAACCAGTAGTCGACTAGGACAAGCTGATTAGTCGACTAACAAGGTATTTTTCAAAGAATTTTTCGTTCCCGGGCTCGATTAGTCGACTAGGCACTAGGGGTTAGTCGACTAGCTAAGCAAAACTAGTTTGAACACAATTTCTGGGTTTGTTAGTAACTAGGATCAGGGGTGTTAGTCGACTACCAACTTAAAACACTTTGCGAATTTTGATTCGAGATCGATTAGTCGACCAGTAAGGGCAGTTAGTTGACTAGTAACTTTTGATCAAAAACATGCTCTCTGGACCTTCCATTAGTCGACTAGCAAGGCAACATTAGTACACTAGGAAACTTTTAGTCGACTAGACCAGGGTGCTTAGTCGACTAACTTAGAATTTCTCAAATCATTGCATCAGGACTTCTCTTAGTCGACTAGGACTAAATTGGTTAGTCGACTAGGGGAGTTGCAATGTCAATTTTTCGAATTTTCTAAGTCAAAATCAACATAAACACTTGGACAAGTTAACTAAGTGTTTCCAAAACATTTTTAGCCAATTTTGAAAGCATTTTCAAACATGAATGCTAATGCATAATGTGATGAAATAGTGTTCTCTTTGAGCTATACACAATTGATCATGAGAGAAGTCTTACAAAGAGTTCCTAAACAACAAGGAGAGCAACTAGACTTCGAAGGTCTTCATAAGCTTGAGCAAGTCTTCAAGTTGATCTTCAAGGATTAAACTTCTTTGAAATTGCTTTGACACTTGAAGTATTGATTTCCATGAGCTTGAATGAATAATGAACATGTTGAATTGCTTGAATAATATTGATGAGAGCTCCAATAAGAATCTATGGAGACACAACACTCAACCACCTATTAGAGGAAATGTATGGTTTAGTTATCATCAAAATAAGGTCAAGGACCTTACGGCTAACAATCTCCCCTTTTTTTATGATGACAAAACATAACTTTGAATAATAAATAGAGAGCAAAGCTCCCCTTCAATTTAGCACAACAAGCATGGTTAAGTAAAAAAAATTCAATAATCAATAAAGCATAACAAGCAACACAAGCTCATGCATTGCATTCATAACAAGCAACACAAGCTCATGCATTGCATTCAAAGTATTCAAATATTTCTCCCCCTTTGTCATCTCAAAAAGGTAATAAAAAAGAAGAGAAATAGGAGAATACAACAAAGAAGATACACACATGCACAATTAAAATTCCATTGGTCTAACCATACCAAGTTCACGCCAAATTGTGCAAAAACGATCCTCTTGGAGAGGTTTCGTGAAGATGTCCGCTAATTGGTTGTCCGTACTAACAAATTCTAATTCAACATCTCCCATTTGCACATGGTCACGAATGAAATGGTGCCTAATTTCAATGTGTTTAGTGCAAGAGTGCAAACAAGGATTCTTAGAAATATTAATAGCACTAATGTTATCACAACGAATAGTTATGTGAGTGAAATGAATCCTATAGTCTTCAAGTTGTTGTTTCATGTACAAGACTTGAGCACAACAACTTTCGGCGGCAATGTATTCCGCTTTGGTTGTGGAAAGAGCTACCGAGGTTTGTTTCTTGTTAAACCAAGAGACAAGTAGGTGGCCAATAAAATGACAAGTGCCACTAGTGCTCTTTCGATCGGTTTTACAACCGGCAAAATCCGCATCCGAAAAACTAGCAAGTTGACAAGAAGCATGCTTAGGATATAACAAGCCTAAATCATAAGTCCCAACAAGATATTTAAATTTGCGTTTAACGGCAAGCAAGTGGGATTCCATGGGATTAGCTTGAAATCTAGCACACAAACAAACATTAAACATAATGTCCGGTCTACTTGTGGTTAAATAAAGAAGACTATCAATCATACCTCGATACAATTTTTGGTCTACCTTCTTACCATTCTCATCAAGATCAAGCTTAGTTGTGGGGCTCATTGGTGTAGGACTAGACTTAACACCTTCCATGCCGAATTTCTTCAACATGTCCTTCACATATTTGGCTTGATTGATCAAAATTCCTTCTTTGGTTTGCTTAATTTGAAGTCCAAGGAAGAATGTCAATTCTCCCATCATACTCATTTCGAACTCATCTTGCATAAACTTAGCAAACTCCTCACAAAGAAGATCATTAGTAGCACCAAAAAAATATCATCAACATAAATTTGAATGATTAACATATCACTATCTTTAAGCTTTATGAAAAGAGTAGTATTTATTTTGCCTCTAATAAAATCATTTGAGAGCAAAAAGCTACTTAACTTTTCATACCATGCTCTTGGTGCTTGTTTTAGGCCATAAAGTGCTTTTGAAAGTTTGTATACATGGTTTGGAAAAGTGTTATCTTCAAAACCGGGTGGTTGTTTAACATAAACTTCCTCCGTAATGTAACCATTTAGAAATGTATTTTTCACATCCATTTGATACAATTTAAAGTCCTCAAAACTAGCAAACGCAAGAAGCATGCGAATAGCTTCAAGCCTAGCAACCGGTGCATATGTTTCATCATAATCAATGCCTTCTTGTTGGTTATAGCCTTGTGCAACAAGTCTTGCCTTATTCCTAATAACATTACCATCTTCATCCTTTTTATTTCAAAAAATCCATTTTGTGCCTATGATGGTATGGTCATTAGGTTTAGGTACAAGTTCCCAAACTTTGTTTCTTTCAAATTAATTAAGTTCTTCTTGCATGGCCATAATCTAACTATTATCATTTTCGGCTTCATTAAAATTTTTAGGCTCAATTTGAGAAACAAATGCAATATGGTTACAAGCATCTCCAAGAGAAGAGCGAGTACTTACCTTGCGTGAAGGATCACCAATCACTTGATCAATTGGATGATTCTTCACAAATCTCCAAGCTTTAGGCAACTCTTGAGATTCACTAGAAGGTTCACCTTCTTCAAATGGAGGGTCCTCCTTTGGTTCCTCTTGAGGTACAATATTTGTTGAAGATTCACTAATGTTGCCAAGCTCTTCATTAGCATTAGATAATAATTTGCAATTCTCATCATCTTCAACAACATTCTTGGAAACAAATGGATTAGATTCATCAAATACGACATGAATAGATTCTTGCACGGTTAGAGTACGTCTATTGTAAACACGATAGGCTTTACTATTAGTAGAGTAACCAATAACAATACCCACATCGGATTTAGACTCAAACTTAGCAAGATAATCTTTATCATTTAGAATAAAACATTTGGATCCAAAAACTTTGAAGTAACCAATATTTGGTTTTCGACCTTTCCATAGCTCATATGGGGTTTTGGCTAGGATGGGTCTAATAACCACTATATTTCCCACATAGCAGGCGGTGTTAACCGCTTTCGCCCAAAAGGTTTTAGGAAGTTTGTATTCATTAAGCATGGTTCTACCCATCTCTTGTAAAGAATGATTCTTCCTTTCAACCACTCCATTTTGTTCTGGAGTTTTTGGGCCGAAAGATTATGTGAGTATCCTTGTGCATCACAAAAATTTTAGATGTCTTGGTTCTTAAACTCTCTACCTCTATCACTTCTCACACTAATGATAGAATGACCCTGTTCTTTTTCAAGTCTTTTGCAAAGTTTAATAAATTCGCCACATGTATCACTCTTGTGAGATAGAAATAGAACCCAAGTATACCTTGAATAATCATCAACTAAGACAAAGGCATAGAGTTTACCACCAAGACTAGCTACATCATTTGGTCCAAACAAGTCTAGATGCAACAATTCCAAAGGCCTAGATGTAGAACTATGCGCTTTGGTTTTAAAACTAGTTTTGATTTGTTTTCCAAATTGGTATGTATCACAAATTTTATCTTTGGAAAAATTAGCTTTGGGCAAGCCTACAACAAGTTCATTTTTAGAAAGCTTTTGAAGTAAATCCATGTTAGCATGCCCAAGTCTTAACTTCTATGCCATAGCCAATTTGTATCTTGTAAAGCGGAAAGATATGTTACATCTTGAGATGTTAAATCATCAAAACAAGTGATATACACATTTCCAAAACGTTTAGCAACAAGGATATTGATTTTGTTTTTATCCAAAACATTGCAAGAATTAGAAGTAAAGTTCACATAATAGCCATTATCACACAATTGACTAATGCTAAGCAAGTTATGCTTTAAATCTCTAACAAGCAAAACATTATCAATAGTAATAGAGCCATTACCAATTTTACCTCTACCAATGATTGCCTTTGCTATCATCACCAAAAGTTACAAATTTACCATCTTTAAGAATAAGAGAAATGAATTTGAAGATAATATAGATTCAATGACTAGGTTAACAATAAATGATATCCAACCTTCTATATATAGCAAACTAGAGCCAAAGTGACCGTTTCAAACCCTTAGAGTCAGATTAGAGAGGTTCAAAGTGGTTGGGGGTCATTTAATGCTCGAATGACTAAAAGAAGAAATAGCCGATTTGATTTTGCAGAACCAGTAGTCGACTAGGACAAGCTGATTAGTCGACTAACAAGGTATTTTTCAAAGCATTTTTCATTCCCGGGCTCGAGTAGTCGACTAGGCACTAGGGGTTAGTCGACTAGCTAAGCAAAACTAGTTTGAACATAATTTATGGGTTTGTTAGTCGATTACCAACTTAAAACACTTTGGGAATTTTGATCCGGGATCGATTAGTCGACTAGTAAGGGCAGTTAGTCGACTATTAACTTTCGATCAAAAACATGCTATCTGGACCTTCCATTAGTCGACTGGCATGGCAACATTAGTCGACTAGGAAACTATTAATCGACTAGACCAGGGTGCTTAGTCGACTAACTTAGAATTTCTCAAATCATTGCATCAGAACTTCTTTTAGTCGACTAGGACTAAATTGGTTAGTCGACTAGGGGAGTTGCAATGTCAATTTTTCGAATTTTCTAAGTCAAAATCAACATAAACACTTGGCAAGTTAACTAAGTGTTTCCAAAACATTTTTAGCCAATTTTGAAAGCATTTTTAAGCATGAATGCTAATGCATAATGAGATGAAATAGTGTTCTCTTTAAGCTATACACAATTGATCATGAGAGAAGTCTTACAAAGAGTTCCTAAACCACAAAGAGAGCAACTAGATTTCGAAGGACTTCATAAGCTTGAGCAAGTCTTCAAGTTGATCTTCAAGGATTGAACTTCTTTGAAATTGCTTTGACACTTGAAGTATTGATTTCCATGAGCTTGAATGAATAATGAACATGTTGAATTGCTTAAAGAATATTGATGAGAGCTCCAATAAGAATTTATGGAGATACAACACTCAACCACTTGTTAGAGGAAAGGTATGGTTTAGTTATCATCAAAATAAGGTCAAGGACCTTAGGGCTAACAGCTTCTTATTTGGATATTGCCATGTGCAACTGATAGTTGTGTTTAAGTTGAAACACAATTCTTTTTCAATGATCTACCACGTGTAGACTTTCCATTAAGACCTTCCTGAGTTCCCCAATAAGACCTTCTTGTCCAGCCTTCTTGAATTTAGTTTATGTATGTTCTAGACTTCTCTGTGCAAGCTGCTGTGAACTATTGGCATTCGACGCCCACATTGGAATTGGGTTTTTGAAAAAGAAAAGGAGTCGCGACCTTATTTTTAAGGAATAAGGAAACCATAAAAATGTTTTATTTTATTCAAAACAAAACGACTCCATATTTTTAGAAAAGCATAGTCAATCGAAGACTAGTTTATGACGTGGGAAAGTTCCAAGAAACATCTTGTAGGCACCCAATTCATCCTAATTAAAGGTCTCCTAATTTACTTGGGCTATTTAATATCCCATGCACACATAACTCCAAACTAACTAAAACATTTAATAAAAAAAAAATCAAACAAAATCCTAAAAACCTAAGATACTTAGTATCCTATGGCAGACTTGAGCTCTATTAGCTTGGGATGGCAATCGGACAGCTTAACTAACTAAAACATTTAATAAAAAGAAAATCAAACAAAATTTTAAAAACCTAAGATACTTAGTATCCTATGGCAGACTTGAGCTCTATTAGCTAGGGATGGCAATGGGGCAAGCAGGGCGGGTTTTCCACTCCCCTGTCTCCGTCCCCATTTATAAAATTACTCCCCATCCCCGCCCCGTAACCCGGGGGAATATAATTCTATCCTCGTCCCCCGTCCCCATAAGAGTGGGGAATTTCCGTCCCCGCCCCGCCATTTCAATAACAAATTTAAAATATAATGCACTAAATGTGCTTTTAAGAGGGTTCGAACCCAGTACCTCTACTAAAAAGTTTGTATTTTAAGAGTTTAAACCGCTAAATTGCATGTTGATTGTAATATATCTTTTAAATAAATAATCTTTTAACGACTCTTGATTGTAATATACTTTTTAAATAAATAATCTTTCAACGACTCCCTCAAATGAATCTACTTGAAAAAGCAAGCTTTAGATTAGATATTTTGAAAATTAACCGTTGGATGAGATATTTCGCTTATATACATGATGCATGCCCTCGCATTGATCCAATGGCTAAATTTTCAAAATAAGAATTATGAATTATAAAAAATTGTAACAATTTTCGATAGTTTTTTGTAGTTCATCTAAAAAATATGATTTTTGTTATTATTATAAATTAATCGTTTGATCAATGTGATTTTTTGTATATATGATGTGTCATGTGTACACACATATAATTTAATCCAATCGTTAGGTTATCAAAATACATATTCCGTATTGGTTTTACAAACCATATGTCAAACTATGGATACAGTGGTGTGCGTAGGACCAATAGTAGAAAAGATTTTGATAATTGATCGTTAGATTAAATATAATTGTTATGAATTTCGTGTTCGCAAAAAATCATAGTGATCTAACGGTCAGTTTATGACAAATGTACATGAAAAATTATAATATTTTAATTCTTCAAAATGTCACAATTTTTTTCCCGATATATATATATATTTTTTTTTTAAATAACCGTTGAATCATTTTGATTTTTGATGAGTATGTAATTTATAAAAAGTGCGTTTAATCTAAATGTCAGTTTTTCAAAATCTATTTTGTGTTTTTCCCTATAGAATATAAACTATAGAGGTCACCTTACACATAAACAACATAGTTGCGTAAAGTGCAACTTATAACACCATCGTTCCCGTTATCGTGAACAAATATAAAGCTTGAATAATTGAAAAGAAAGAGAGAGTTAACAAACTCAACACAATAAGGGATACTTGACTTATTATATAAGAATGAATATAAAATGTTAGATTGTTAGTGAGATCACCGAGATGGGAGAAAATCAACCAATATTATTAAAAAAATGATTAAAAATGTTAAAATTGATGGGAGGGAGATAAATGATAGGTCATTAATAATTTAAATTATATTTTATATTATATATAATAGAATATATAAAATATAATTTATGTATCATATAAAATTATATGTTTTAAATATAAAATCTATATAAGCAAGGATGAGGAATCCCTGCGAGACGGGGCATTGTAAACCTGTCCCCACCCCGTACTCCAGCGGGGTAAATATCTAGAGTTTTCCACATAAATTGTAGTGTCCTTTTTTGGTTGTTTATTTTTCTTGTCTTAATTTATTTTGTATACTTTAATTCACACTTGATCGTAATTGGGAGCTTACTTTTCCCAACATAAACAAATTAAGAAACTCCAAAATCCTATCTAGAAAGCTAATGATGAATTTGGGCATCAACTAGGAAAATATTCTGAAAGCTAAAATGAAATTCAATAACAAATCTAACGGAAAGAATTATTGTTCACCATAAAAATAACCAACCAATAGTGAGGTGTCATATGGCGTGGAAGTTGGTGTGTTAGTGGCTACTAACCATATTATTAGTGGGCCACTAATTTAATTAGTGGATGGTTAATAAAGTAAGTGGCTATTTAGTTAATGGGTGGTTATGCCACATGTCAAGCAAGGATAAAGTCTATAAAAGTTAGTGGGACATGTGGCAATCATTTGGGCATGATGTGGGAAGTTAAGAAAGTAGTGGAGCACTACTAGGAGAGCATAAAGTGGGTAGTTACCATGGCTAGCCAGACTTGTTGTGGCCTATATATATTCAATCAGAGGAAGGAGCAAGGGACACACAACTACAACTCCAAAACAACGCAATGCTTCAAGACCTTCTAGTAGATTTTTCGGCATTTCTCTTCATAAGCAAGTTTCTTTTTCAAGTTTATTTCTAGTATCTTTAGTTTAGTTCAAGTATCATTTCAATTTCAAGCCTTATTATTCAAGTTTCAAGCATTTCTACTTCAAGCAAGTGTCGCATTTCAATTTCCTAGCATCCTTTTATTTCAAGTATGTCAATCTTCGTTTATAGCATTGTAATATCAAACATTGTAAGTATTTTCAATTTCATTCCAAGAAAGTTGATCGGTTTGTCTCCATGTAATTCGAATTGGATTTTAGTTTTTCTAAGACATTCCACAGTAGAACCCAATAGGATCAACCTCTAATCCATGTCAATCGTCTGATTCCATCTTAAAAGTGACAAACAATGCATTAGGACCACGACTTAATTTCATGGCCTAGGAGGTGCTAGAGGTCGTGTTCAAATGGTCTCTTGGCTTTTACTGGCCCTGGCATGCTCGCGCAGAGACCTTTCCATGCAAGGTCTCGAGATCGAATTTCCGTCAGGAACAATTATAAAATGGGAGAATCATTGGGCAAAGGTCCCATCTAAAATGATTTTACTTCCTCTAGTCCTCTCAAAAAATCTTTCATGCCAAAAGTTCTTTTGACATAAGTTGGATAAAAATACCCCCCCATTCCTCAAATAAAATACCTTCTGTTACATCGAAATCGGAATTCACTGCGGAGGACCACCAAATTTATTACGCCGAAACAGAAGTTCACTATACCAGAAACGAATTTCACTACTTCAAAAATGGAGTTCATTAGGTAAGGGGAAAAAAAAAAGAACCAAATTCTCCATTGAAACGGCATAACGAGAAGCACTCGGGAAAAGGAACCAAAGCCCTCAAGACCTTTAAGGTTTCACAACGCCCAACAAAGGTTTCACATTCACCCATTAAGGTGCTGCCAAATTCTGCACTTGAGGAGAGAAAAGTGAAGAGACTCCATAACCGAAGCTGAAGCCATTCCATTGGGATGAACTGCAGTCGAAGTATCTTACCATCTTGTACTGGAATTTCTTATCTGTTTACCTTGTACTCTTCTTATGGTTAATTTATAATTTTTCTCTTCGTGTTCCTTTAATAAATTGTAGAATTGAATGAAACAATAATTATTAATAATCAGAAACACTTTCTTGATAGGTATTTAAAATAGGACTTTTGTTCTAAAAATAGTTGGAGAAGTTTGAGTAAGATAATGAAAATGGGGATAACTTCTTGTTCATGTAATGAAAGAAATGGAAACACTATTAGATTGGATGGGAATAATTATAAAATTTAATTGCAGCTGCAACACACACATTATATAATCCAACTTCATAGCACACTACCTAACATCACATTATATAATCCAACTGAATTCTATCAAAACATTATATGAAGATATAGTAGAAGCATTTCTTTGAAACCATTCCAATATGTAGCCCTCCTTTTTCAAATACATTCTCATTAGGGATGACAATTTGTCCCATCCCCGCAGGGATGTGTCCCGCCACGCCCCTATTGGGACTCGTTATTTTGGAATTTTTTGAGGTACGGGATAAGGTTAAAAATATTTGCCCCGCTGGAATACAAGGTGGGGATGGGTTTACAATGCCCCTCCCCGCTCGAATTCCCCATTCCCGCTTATATAAATTTTATATTTAAAACATATAATTTAATATGATTCATAAATTATATTTTATATATTCTATTATATATATTATAGAATTTAAATTATTAATGACTTTCTAACTTTTATGTCTCTTCCATCAATTTTAACATTTTTAACAATTTTTTAATAATATCGGTTACTTGATTTTCTCCCATTTCAGTAATCTCACTAACAATCTAACATTTTCTAATCATTCTTATATATTTCCTATATAATAAGTCAAGTCTCTCTTATTGTGTTGAGTTGATTAACTTTTTCTTTTTATTCAATTATTCAAGTTCTGTCTCTATTCAGAATGACTAGAACGATGTTGTTATAAGTTCCACTTTACACAATTATGTTGTCTGTGTAAGGTAACCTCTATAGTCTACAGTCTGTAGGGAAAAACACAAAATAGATTTTGCAAAACTGATCGTTTGATTAAATACACTTCTTATAAATTACATACTAGCGAAAAATAAAAAAGATCCAACAGTTATTTATTTTTATTTATTTTTTAAAAAATCTATCTTGATAAAAAATGTGACATTTTGAAAAATATAAGTATTATAATTTTTCATGGACATTTTTTGTAAACTGACCGTTAGATTACTATGATTTTTTGCGAACATAAAATTTAATCCAACGGTCAATTTTTTAAAATCTTTTCTACAATTGGTATTACAAGTTTGACATATAATACCAATATGGAATATGTATTTTGATAAACTAAGAATTGAATTAAATAAAATGCGTACATATTCTGATAAACTAAGAATTGGATTAAATTAAATGTGTTTACACATGACACATCATATATAAATACAAAATATCACATTTATCAAATGATTAATTTAATTTTTTTTTTTTAAATCATATTTTTGAAATTTTTTTTTAAAATAAATCATATTTTTAAGATAAACAACAAAAAACTATTGACAATTGTTACAATTATTTATGATTCATAATTCTTGTTTTGAAAAATTAGCAATCAATTTTTTATGATTCATAATCCTTGTTTTGAAAAATTAGCAATTGGATCAATGTAATTTTGGGCATGCATAATATATATAAACTGCATATCTCATCCATTTGAGGGAATCATTGAAAGATTATTTATTTTAAAAGTATATTACAATCAACAAGCAATTTAGTGATGACTCTTGAAATACAAAATTTTTAGTGGAGGTAATAAATTTGAACCCTCTCGAAAGAACATTTAGTACATTATATTTTGAATTTGTTATTGAAATAGCGGGCGACAGGATGAAGACAGGAATAGAATTACATACCCCACTAGGTTATGGGGCGGGGATGGGGAGTAGTTTTATAATCGGGGACGGGAGTGGAAAACCCGCCCCGCCCGTTGCAATCCCTAATTCTCAACATGTTCCATATACAAAGTAACAAATATTTATGTCTGTCATAACAAACGTCTACTAATTGAACAAAAAACCCTGAAACTGACTGGTTTTTTCTTAGCCATCCTAATTACAACATAGTATAAAACAATCCCAGTTTAAAAGCAGGATTGCTGGTAGGGTATTAATTTCATTAGCAGAAGAAAAGTAAGTTTAGATCCATGTAATGCCTTAAAACAAAAACAAACAAAAAAAGATCTATGTAATTTCCTGTGTTGGGGAGGCGGCTCTAGTGCCAGGCAAACAGGTTGATGTCAGTGCTGGAAATCCTCAAGCTTTCCACTGACTTAACCTGAAAAAAAGCAAAAGTGAAAGTAAATTACGTAAGCCAAATACTTGGTAAATCACTTGATGCTCTCTCACCCTAAACCCAACACGACCCTCTCGCATTCTCACACCCCCATCAAAAAAAAAAAATGAAAAAAAAAAGTGAGCCTTCTTACTTTGAGGAGTTCTCCGCCGTTGAAATCTTCCTGTAAAGAACTTATGCAAGGGAGTTTCTGGAACAGGTATCAGTTTCCCAACAATGGCAAGAGGCCAACTGATAGTGAAAGGAGAAAAGAAAGCTTCATTAGTTACAAATGGAATTATGAAGAAGAGTAGCATTAACTACTTGTATAGTGTTTTAACATGTCTCGCATATGCTCCCTTTTGCAATTAAAGATAAAAAGTCGATATTTACAAATATGTTTATGAGCATCCAAGAACAACATGGGTGGACATTTCCTCTCAACATATATAATATCAACACACCCTTGGGAGTGCCCCATGTTAAACCCAAAAGTACATAAACCCACCTGATAAAACCTATAGCGATGGAAACAAGCCACTGCTTCCAATTAAGCTTGACTGTCGACGTAAACTTGCCAAGAAACTCGATGATGATAATCTATAGACGGCATATAAAAGATATTAAGGGCAATGAAAGATGCATGAAGCCCAAAAAACAAAAATAAAAAATAAAAGAACATAACGAATTTCACCTGAAGTACAAGTGTCAGTCCTACTATCCCCATGAAGAGACGGTTTTTAGTTATGCCTTTGAATACATTAAATTCATCTGGCTTCCGGGCATTAAATTCATTGAATATCTGCAGTTTGAACAATTAGCTTATTTGTGTGCTTCATAGCAAAATGAACAAACGAACACAATTACCAAAGGAACAGATAAGTTTCATGATATAACACATACTAGAGCAGGATATATGAAGTGAAGAAGTGCACCCAGACTCTTGTGTAACAGTAGACTGCTTATTACATTAAAGGGGAAATTTTATAAAAACGCTAATACACTAGCCGTGCTTCATGGGTACCAAATGCAGGCAATTAAGAAACATTTGGTGTCAAAATGAGAATGTCAATATTGATGGTGCTAATACAGGGAAAAAAAAGAAATAAATGAATGCATTTGCAGAAGGATAGGAGTGGTATCAAATGGGAAAAATATGAGGAAAAATCTTCCAAGGTTGTTTAAACATGAACAACAAAGATTTAGGAATGCACCAATTCATGCAGTGGTTAGCGGTGATTTAAATCGAATGCTTTAAAAGGACAAAAAGAAGGCCCAAAACAACGTGGTTAGAGGTGGTAATTAAAAAGGACATGTGCCCTAGAAATTTAACGGATGATATTACCCTTGATAGGACAAAATGGCCAAAAACGATTCATGTAGCTGACCCCATATAGTTTGGACTAAGGTTTTGTTGAGTTGACTTGAGTTTTATATAAATCTGATTGAGAACATGGCGTGTTAAGGGTGCAAATGAACTCAGCCGACCCACTATCTTCTTAACATAGCATGAACCCACCCAACAGAACTTGGGCACATGAGCAGTGCTTCAATCAGATAAGTTTAAACTCCCCACAGTTCCCACTGGTTTCGGATCATTCTGGTTGACCAGTTAAGATTAACGCATTAGTTCGATAAAGAATAAGTCAGAAGCAGCAGCGAGCTGCTCATACTGTTAGAAGATTTGGTGTGATTTATTTTTTAAACCGCCAGAGGAAGGAAGAACGAGAAGGAGCCTAAATGTATAGCGGGAGAGTGAAACTGACATCCGGTGAAAGGTCGGTGCTCCTGATGCTCACAACTTGAAGCAACAAACACATATACGTGTAGATGTATGTATGTGTGTGTGTGTGTGTGTGTATAGAGAGAGAGAGAGGGAGAGAGAGAGAAGGGCACAGGAGGAATCATGGGACAGGATATTAGGAATGGTTGGGTTCTGCAACACAAGAACGTAAAGCATTTTACAGATTTTCCTTTTTCAATGCCCATTTTGGGAGAGAATTACTTGGGTCATACAGGTGGTTTCACATAGACCCTTAACCTTCTATAGAAAATAAAACATACAAGACACCGGAGTAATGGCCTCATCTCAAAAACATTACTAACAACACAAAGATAGTAAACCCAACCAATTGAAACTAATAGACCCTAGAATGATATGGTGAAGAGAAGAGAAAAACACAAAAAAAAAAAAAAAAAAAAAAAAAAAAAAAAAA
>JAESVK010000811.1:2062998-2078182 GCA_017140935.1 Hamamelis virginiana
TCTCTCTCTCTCTCTCTCTCTCTCTCTCTCTCTCTCTCTCTCTCTCTATATATATATATATATATATATATATATATATATATATAGAAATCCAAAAGGCTTGCCTTAACTCCTTAATGTTTATGTCTCACCTCGCCACGCACCCGGGGGCGTTGACAATGCACAATTATCTACCTTCTAAATTCCATACAAACAACTAAACCCCCTAAGGGACTTGCTTAACAATAGAAGAAATTCAAGTAAACAGCTTGGCATAAAGTTTGATCCTATTTATGAAGATTTTTTTTTTTTTTTTATGCAGATTAAATGCCATCACAAATGTATGATCTAGCATGTACAGATTACCCTCTATGAGCTTGCATAATAATAAGAAAGACAACTCTTGTGTAAATACCAGAGGATAAGGTTTGATCCTAATCATGGAAATTCTGTTATAATCCAAAAAAGGAAAAAAAAAAAAAATTGAAGCATTTTTTTTGGCGTAGTAGGGAGGGAAGGGGGGACAATTAGCAAATCATGATCTGGAATACAGAATGAAAATTTAATTCTTTTTCAATTAAATTGCCCTAGGGAAACTAAATAGAGTAACTAGTAGAGGCTTTTGCACAAGGACAAATCTGAAAATATGTATCAAAAAGATACCAACACGGACACTGTTAAGATTTGTACGACATAATGATTCCAAAAGAAAATGAAATGAGACATGTGCAGATGCACAGAACCGTACTAGACTACTAGAATGCATGTGGCTCTAACATAATTACAAATGAAAAGCTATATGTCCTTGTTACATAGTTTACAAACACAGAAAATTTCATATTTCATTAGAACACTAAGATTTATAAATTCTGAGTAAATCACATGGATAATTCACAGAAAAGTTAACAAAACCATACAGCTAAATTATTAGAAAATACTAAAAATACCTTAACACCAGCATTTTGGCATAATCGCAATGCATCTTTCACACCTGGTCGACAAGGATCCTACATAACATTGTATATATTAGCTAAAATATTACTACAGAGGTTAAACATAAGGGAAACTGAATTAATAGTTTAGAAAAGCAATGAGACTACATTGGCATTTGTTGACAAACATGAAAGTAGCATCTGCTTGTTTAAAATATCCTCTTTTAAAAAAAATTTAAGTGATGCACCCAAGATAAACTATAATTAAGAACCCTGAACCAAGATTAAAGTTGGTGTTACTGAAATACATAATGAAGTACAGTAAATTAGTGTAACATAATCACGTTTCACACTATAAATTTTCAAACAATATGTAGTAAAAAATTCAACATTAAAAAATGGTGTACAAGGAGTGGCTAAAGAGATGCAAGAAATGTAACAAATAAATAAATAATTCATGGAAAAACAAAATTTTCAGAAGGCAGAGCCTAACCCATGCAAAGGAAGAGGCATGCAACCTATTCTTGCATTGCCAGAATTCAAACAAACTGTGTTATAATAAATACATATTTAAATATATATGGATTTCTCAACAACAAATAATTAAATATATAGGCAAAGGCAAAGGCAAAGGCAAAGGACCATCATCACATGATCATGATACACAATGCAAAAATTGCAATAAAAAATGCATTCCAAATAATAATAATAAAAAATACTGGACCTGACAAAGCAGCCAATGCAAACTAAAGGTTAGCAATGCCACAATGTAAATTAAACCAAAACTTCTAGAATGAACCAAGTAGTACTCATTGAATTAAAGAAATGTTCCTTATGATGAATTCTATAAAATTTATCAACCTATGAAATTTACAAAGGAAATACAAATATACATACTTCAATACTTAAAAGAATTTTTTAATATATAGATCTTGTAATTCATAATTGTCTGTGTTTCTCTGTGGACAAATACCTTTAAACCAACTATAGCCAGCAGAACAAGGTCATTGTCAGGTAATACCCAATGAGCTAGTTGCTCTTCGTCAGTTGGAACAGTTTCAATTTCAAATAATCTGTATGCAATGGCAACGCATCGCAGACTACCTGTAGCCATATCTTCAATAGCTTTCTTGAAAAACATCGCCTACAAACCAAGACAAGTAGGGAGAAATTGATGTGGTTCAATCATTAAATTCATCAAGAATCAAGGAGAAATGATCTAATATTAAAGAATCAGAGAAGTAATTGCAGATAATAGTGCAAAACAGAGACTAAAAGCTCTGTTCTCGATCTTAACAGATCAGAAACTTAACAAAATATCATCTATAACTGATTATCTGATCTCTAACAACCTATTTATAGACTTCCAACAAAAGCTAACTAACTAATATGAGAGATATTAAAGCCACATAGCTGTTAAATTACTTAAAAGACAGCAAAATACTAAAATAGCAGTAATACTGTAGCAGTAGCTTCAGTGGGCTTCAATAGGGACTGCGTCACACTCACCCACTCAAAAGAAACTCGCCCTTAAGTTTCAACTACCAAATATAGTAGCAATCAAAATTACCCAATCCAATAGCTTATTGTACGTCCTCCAAGCTCCATCCTTGTTCAAAATCAAAAGAGCAACTTTGAAGCATCAGCTAGTAGTCCTTTAGAAGCAAAGCAAGACAAAACACATGAACAAAAACCAAATCTCTTTCCAAATTCTAAGAAGCTTGATCATGAACAATGGAAGCATCATACCACAACTCTGAAAACTCACCTTTCAGTTCACTATCATCAACTTGGACCACATGATCCTCTTTCTCACCAATGCTATCATTTCCTTCCAAATCCTCCAATAGTAAACTACTCAACTCAGTACCAAATATGCTTTTACTATCATCTACAGTCCCTTTTTCAAAGCTATCTGATTTAACAACAAGGTAGAGTAATGGATTTTGTTTAGCACCTTACACTGTCAACAACTTTATATTCATATCTTTTCTTGAACCTCATATCCAAGTTTTGAACCATCTAATGTATGGAAATGTAATGAAGAGCTTATCCTGCTAGTCTCATCAATTCCAATATCCCGGGCTATGACACTCCAAAGCTACTGAAAAGTTCAGATTGATGTGATTGACCCACTTAAACATTTTCAGACAGGAATTCTTGAGCAGCTTCCACCAAGGATTGATCATACATTGGTGGTGTTTCACTAGGCTCATCATAAATCAGTTGGCATTTCTTCAAACTACTCATCATCAAAATTACTACTCACTTCCTCATCATAAATTGGCATATCATATTGCTCCACAATTTCTTCCATTAGGAACACATTATTATGATTTTCCGTGAAGCAATCAAATGCTCCACCTTGAGGCTGTTCTCCACCTCCAAAACAAATGGACTGAAGCCGTTGAAGGGCTGGAACTGATGCCTATTCAGCCTGCACAACTTGTCCCACTCCAAAAACACTTCCTTGTCCATAGGTGGATGAATTTCCAGCCGTAGAATGATTAGAATAAATCTGTCCAGATCTAGAACTGCTCAATAGCTCCTGTCCAAACCTTGTAGAGCTTCTTTTTTGCTGCTTATCAAGAATATCACATTCTTGGACTTTCTTCTTTAACTTCTTCTTTTCACTCCACTCTCTAATATTTTCTTTACCACTCCAATGGCGAAACACTTGCACTTGTTTCCACCATTCAAAGGCTCTTCCTTTGGGGAAAAGTGACACCAATTTCATTTTCCTCTCTTCGAACTCATCATGGTACTTAATACTCTTCCAAGAGTATTGATCCAATTAACCAACTCATTAGAATCACAACTTCCATGGAATTCAAGAAGTTCATCATGGATACGAGTCTCCAAATTGATATTATCCTCCAATTTGGATTTGGAGTCTTCGCACGTCCCACTAAGAGCGCACATCCCACTAAGAGTGTGGAAGTATTGTACTTTGTCCGTGATAGTGTGGGCTGTATATATTAGTTAGCTGTCCATATTGTTAGCTGTACAGTGTTGACTTTATTTTTTGTATTATTCTGTTTCCTTTAATTCTTAGTTTCCTTGTGTTTAGAACTTTCATTTTTCTTTGATTTAGTTAGTCTATAAATTTTAGAGATGTAATCATTTTGCTTTATGCTTTGAATAAGAGACTGAAGTTTCTCTTGAGAAGAATAGTTTACACGGTATCAGAGCCCTAGGGCCGCTGACCTCTCTCTCCCCCCCTACCGCTGCCGCTAGCCTCTCTTATCTCTTTTCTGCCGCTGCTGCTGCCGCTGTTCTCTTTCTCTCTCTGTCGCTGCTCCCTTCCCTGCCACTGCCTGCCGCTACATACTTCCCCTCCTATCTGCTGCTATCTATCTCACAGCAACCCTGGACAGCATCTCTAAACAATCTTTGCACTTCTAAACTATCTTTGGTAATTTTTATTTGGCACTTCTGGATCTCTTAGCAACCCTAGACAGCATCTCTTTTCTCTCCCACATATTTGCTACTCTCATGGTTAATTATTTTCTATTCGTTATACCTTGTTTAATTCTCATTAAATTAAGCATGGCCGATGAGAAAATTCAAATGATTAGCATTCGTTTGAATGAGACCAACTATTCTTAATTGGGCCAAAGTTATGGAGAATTTTCTTCTTGGTCGTGGACAATGGGGGTATATAGATAAGATTTCTCCAAAACCTGTGGATCCTAAAGTTGAAGGTTATGCTTTAGCTTTAGCCAAATGAAAGATGGAAAATGCTCAGGTTCTTACTTGGCTTCACAACTCAGTGGAACCGAGTATTGGCAAAAAAATTTCAAAGTTTGATACTGCAGCTTTGGTTTAGGAATATCTTAAAGAACTCTATCTGGAGTAGAATTATGTCCCAGAATATGAAATGAGGGTCACATCCGAACCGCTAAACTGGGTGAAAAATCTATTCAAGCATTTTATACTGAAATAACCACCTTTTGGAATCAATTGGCCCTTATAGATCCTCCTGACTTACTGAGTATGGATAGCTATCCTTAGAATAGGGATTGCCAACGCCTCACTCCATTTTTTATGGCTCTTCGAGAGTAGTTTGAACCCTTAGAGGGGCTATTATGCAATGGGTTCCTCTACCGTCTCTTATTGCGACAATGAGAGAGATCATTGTTGAGGAGACTCGTCTCAAGTTATGCCAACCTAGTTCCTCTGTTGAATCTGTGTTTGTTGCTTCTTCTTCACAAGCTCCATTGCTCCCCACTCCACTTGGTCCTCTTATCAAAGTCACAGGAAAGCCAAAACCACAGGTTGCTTCTTAATGCAATTTTTGTCATCAAAAGGGTCATTAGAAGTATACTTGTCCTAGGCTTGCCCCATAGTGCTCCCTTATTGTTCCATATAATCACCCGCGAGATGCTTTTGCTGCCCCACCTACTAGTACAATGCCCACTTCTCCAGTCTCCTCTATGATTGACCAGTTTCAGACTTGGTTGGCATCCCAATCTCAATCTCAGGCTTCTACTTTGTATACTCTTCATTCAGGTTTGGGTAATTTTGATTCCTCAAGTATCATTTCAACCACTCGAATTTTTATTCTGGTTCATCACATCGTATAACTCCTCACCTGTCTATTCTTAATCACTATGTTTTACCTCCACCTATCACTATTGCAACTGCTAATGGATCTCACATGTCAGTTTTGTACTTCCTTCATCTATCTCTCAGTTATGTATTCATGACGTCTTTTATGTACCTCAGTTATCTGTTATCTTATTGTCTATTAGTCAATTATCTGATTCTGGCTTTGTTATGCTTTTCTCCTCTTCTTATTGTATTGTACAAGATCAAGTATCCAAGAAGAAGATTGGGACAGGGCGTAGAGTTGGAGATCTTTATATTGTGGAACGTTTTCAGCTTCCAGTTTCTCGTAATTCTTCTGGTCTTTCGCCGTTTTCCTTGAATAATGAGTCCTCTCCTTTTTATCTATGGCATTCTATATTAGGTCATGCTTCTAGTAATAAGTTAAAAAGTTTAGTCCTATCAGGTCAGTTGGGTTCAATGTCTGTTGAAAATGTTCAAAATTGTAGCGAGTACAAACTTGCCAAAATGAAAGCTTTACCTTTTAATAAAAAAATAAGCTCTTTCAAAATCTCCCTTTTCTCTTGTTCATACTGATGTTTGGGGTCCTTCCTCTATTACAACTAAGGGTGGTTCCTTCTACTATGTCTCGTTTATTGATGATTGCAGCAAATTATGTTGAGTTTATCTTATGGCTCATAAAAATGATTTATTTTGTATTTTTAAGAGTTTTCATGCCATGGTTGTCAATCAATTTTTACTTCTATCAAGACCCTTCGGTCCGACTTGGAAGGCGAATACTTCTTAAATGAGTTCACGGGCTTTCTTCTCAATCTTGTTATTACTCATCGATCCTCTTGTGCCGATACCCCTGTACAGAATGGTGTTACTGAATGCAAATATTACCACCTTCTTGATACTGCCCTCTCCCTTCTTCTCTCCTCCTCTGTTCCTTCTCCTTTCTTTTGGTGGCGTGGGGGGGGGGGCGTTGTTATTATAGCTGCTTATCTTATTAATCGCATTCCTTCTCCTTATCTTTCAGGTGTTTCTCCTTATATAAAGCTTTTTAGTCAATCCCCTAACTATTCTTTATTGAGAGTGTTTGGTTGTACCTGTTATGTTCTTCTACCTAAACGTGATCGTACAAAACTTAGTGCTCGCTCTACACTGTGTTTTCTTGGGGTACAGTCTCACTCCAAAAGCATATAGATGTTATGATCCTATCTTTAAACGATTGTATGTTTCTCGTCATGTGGTATTTATTGAGCGCACTCCCTTTTTTACCATTCCTCCTCGGTTTGTTCTCGTTTCTAAGGAAGACTTAATATCTATTAATTCTTAATTCGTTTCCTTCTTCTGTTCCTCCTTATGATTTTGTTTGACTTAGATCCTTCTACCCTTCCCACTATAACCTCTAGTCCTTCCCATCCCATGTTTCCCTCTTTACCGTTAGTGTATTCTGGACAGACTTCCTCTCCCGACGGACTTCTTCTCCTTCTCCTCCTTCTATGGAAGCTAGCTCTGATGCTCTACCAACTGTTTCCTTGGATACTACTGATCCGCCACTACAATGTTCTACCCACATTCGTCGTCTTTCAATAAGACTTGGTTTTTCTAATACCTATCATTCGTTGTCTAATCGTAGTTTTCTTACCTATCTTCACTTCTATTTTGAACCTTGGTCCTATAAGGAAGCCAAAACAGATCCTCATTGGATTAATGCTATGCAAGCTGAACTTGATGCTCTTAATAAAACTGGTACATGGGAACTTGCTCCCTTGCCTGCAAGTAAAAATTTCATTGGCTACAAGTGGGCCTACAAGGTAAAAACTACTTCTTATGGTTCTTTGGAGCGCTATAAAGCTCGTCTTGTTGCTAAGGGTTTTACTTAGTAATATGGTGTTGATTATGAGGAGATTTTTACCCCTGTTGCCAAAATAACCACAGTTCGTACCCTTATCTCAGTGGCTATTGTTCAAAAGTGGAAGTTAATTCAGCTTGATGTCAAAAATGCCTTTCTAAGGAAGTGTATATGCGTCCCCCTCTTGATTTACCTCATTCTAAGGGTCTTGTCTGTGGTCTTCGCTGAGCTCTTTATGGTTTGAAACAGTCACCCCAGGCATGGTATGAGCACTTTTAGTCTGCTGTTTCTCGAAATGGTTCTACTTCGAGCTCATATGATTCTGCTTTGTTTATTCGACATACTTATGTTGGCATGGTAGTTTTTCTCTTATATGTCGACAACATTATCATTACTGGCCCCGACCTTTCTGCTATTGATGAAGTGATGTGTCATCTTATTGAGGAGTTTGAAATGAAGGATTTAGGGCCTCTCCGTTATTTTCTGGGTATTGAGGTTTCTCCGTTATTTTCTGGGTATTGAGGTTGCTTCTTCTCCTACAGGTCATCTGCTCTCTCGGTCTAAGTATGCAAATGAGGTTATTCACCATACTCAACTTACTGACACTAAAGTTGTGGATACTCTTACGGAACTGAATGCCAAATTTTCAGCCTCTGATGGTGTTCCTTTAGATGATCCTACCTCCTATTGTGAATTGGTTGGTAGCTTTGTTTACCTTACTGTGACTCGACCGGACATTACTTATGTTGTTCATGTTCTTAATCAATTTGTTTCTGCACCTCGGTTGACTCATTGGAGTGCTCTTTTGCTTGTTCTTCGGTATATCTGTGGTACCATTTTTCACAGCTTATGTCTCTCATTTGCTTCTAGTTCGGCTCTTCGTGCTTATGCTGGTTCAGATTGGGCCGGTGATGATAACGATCGCAAGTCCGGTAGATGTTAATGATCGTAAGTCCACTACCGGCTTCTGTGTTTTCCTTGGGGATTCTCTCATTTCCTAGAAAAGCAAGAAGCAAACTGTAGTTGCTCGCTCTATTGCTGAAGCTAAATACCGTGCTCTGACCCAAGCTACAGTTGAGATTGTTTGGCTTCGTTGGCTCCTTTCTGACTTGGGGGTTTCTTCCACTGATCCTACTCCTTTTTTTTGTGACAAACAAAGTGCTATTCAAATTGCCCACAACTCTGTGTTTCATGAGTGTACCAAACAAATTGAGATTGACTGTCATTTTGTTCGGCAACAATTTCAGTCTAGGACTATTCTACTTGACAAACTCTCGATGCTCTTTGGGCTAACATCATGAGTTTGAGAGGGGGGGGGGGTATGAGCAGTATATATTAGTTAGTTGTCAATATTGTTAACTGTACATGGAGTTGACTTTACATTTTGTATTATTCTGTTTCCTTATTTTCTTAGCTTCCTTATGTTTAGAACTTTCTTTTTTCTTTGATTTAGTTAGTCTATAAATTCTAAAGATGTAATCATTTTGCTTTATGCTTTGAATAAGAGATTGAAGTTTCTCTTGAGAACAATGATTTTCAAATAGCATTCGTTTGCCTCATCAATTGAGCAATCTCATCTTCTTGGACTTGATTATGATGTTATCCGTCATTCCTTTCCACTAAAGGCAAAACTTCCACACTTTTCCAAAGGTTATTTTGATATCCAAAACCTCTATCTCTTCTTTCTCTCCCAATTTCAACCATTCCAGCAACCACAACCTCAGCAATCAGATCATATCACACAATAGGGAAAAAAATATATCTCAATCCAAAACAAAATCGAACACAATATTAAATATGGCATCTAATGTAAAAGGTTCACAATTCACACATATCTTATTTTGCACCAAAATAAGAAACCAAATAACACTACTTTCGAGTTATTGATCTTCCGAATTCCAATACGAGTTGAAAGATACCCTCACCCAAATGAGGAAAAATAAAGGGAAAAGATTTCCGACATAATATAAAATAATTGTAAAACCTGAAATGCATTTTGACACAAGAAACAATCTCTTCCGTTTAACAATTACTCTAAGATATTGTTCATCTCAAAAATGACTATTTTGGCAAACCTTATCTTCATCCATTGGTACCACACAACCATCAGCATCAATATACCCTGTACATGAGGCTAAGACTATCTCAGCAGCCCCTTTCCAATGTATGTGAACTTCAGAATTAGGCTGTACATGAGCAAGAACAAAAACAAGCAAACAAAATCTTATGAGTGACAACATTGTCCAATGAACTCAAAGGCAGAAAATCATGCACAAGAACATTTAAATATATTTACAAATACCAAATAAAGTTTCCATCTCAAGAGAATTAGCTTTAGACCAAAACAAGTTCAGCCCTGATAAAAAATTAAAAAAAAATAAAACAGCCCAACATAATTAATTTTTGTACTAGAAATAACTATGTATCTTTCATTAAAAATTATACTCTTTTATAATTTAACAATTTTTATATAAATTATTCTAATCGTTTGATAAATTTTATTCAACTAACTAAATTGATAATGATGCTTTTTATCAAAAACAAAATTGTTTTAAAAAAAAAAAGTAAGAAACTATAGATATAATAAAAGAAAGCTTATTAGCTTATTAGAGAAGGAGGGTGATACTTTGGTGGAGGATGAGGTTTTTATTGTCAATGAAATAAAGATATTCTTTTCAGATTTGTATTCCTCTAATGGAGTTAATAGACAAGGGATTGAGGGTTTGGATTGGTGTTCTATTAGTGGTGCTAAGTCAGAGTGGTTGGAGAGACATTTTGAATAGGAGAAGATTAGAAAGGCAATTTTGGAGTGCTGTGGGAATAAGTCCCCTGGTCCTTATGGTTTTACCCTTACAATGTATCAGCATTGTTCAGATGAGATTAAACTGGATTTATTAAAGGTGTTTAGAGAATTTTATGAGAAGGGGGTGGTTAATTTGTGTACTAATTCTACGTTTATTTGTCTCATTCCAAAGAAAGAATGTTCAATTAAAATTAAAGAGTTTAGGCCAAGTAGCTTGGTGATATCGCTATATAAGATATTGGCTAAAGTTCTATCAAGCTGGTTAAAATTGGTTCTTGGTGACACCATTTCTAAGTCTCGAGGGGCTTTTGTGGAAGGTAGACAGATTTTTGATGCGGTTTTAATTGATAACTATCATTTAAGTAATAGCCTCGAGCACTATATTCCAAATTGTCAATGTCTCAGAAAATTAATTCCTCTAACCCAGTCTCAATTCATAAAAATGACCTACAGACAAATATGACCTTCCAACATAATCGCAAGTGCATGAAACTTCTAACAATAGTTAGGCCAATTGCATGAAACATTATTTATGAAATTCCAAATGATGACAGGAAGTAACTAGTAAATTCCACTTCAGAATCACTCTAACACAAAATCACTGCAATTTTTTAACGAATATAAAACCCATACCAGCTTTAGCGCAAGGCCACCTCGTTTTTTCTCTGAGTTGAATGGGAAAACATGGATAATTGAAGAATTTGATCTAACAGCTTCAAAGTTCATCCCAAGCTGTAAAAGAGACATCGAAGAATAGTTTAAGTTTCATACAGAAAGTTTTACTGATAAGTAGCTAATAATATGAAGTTGGCAAAGGAACCTTGACTCCCCAGGAGAGAATGGCCTTTTCTGTAGGTGATCCTGAAATCTCAACCTCTCCATCACCCTGTCAAAGACAATCCCCAGTAATTTATTTAAGCTCAATTGGAGACAAAAGATATATTCATGCATGATTGAAATGTAAATCACAAGTTCATACTTATAAGAGTGGGAATGTAAAACAGGACATCTTACAAAATATGGGTAACTGAAAGATGACAAATTTTTTTTCTGGACAAAAATAAGGAAAATCTAGTAATAATCCTTGAAAAGAACAAACAAGATCAAAACAGGAATACTTTATTACTTAAAATCTGTATACACAGGAAAAAATTTTACAGTAGAAATGATGCATTTCAATTATTTTTTTCAACGTAGAATGTCTGAATAGAATTAGAAGAAAATTAAAGCAATATGAGAATAAGCTCCTTTAACAAATTAATACTAATCTCTTGAACTTGCCTCAGGCGTAAAGACACTGCCATTTGTGTTCTGGGCAATGCCTTCAATAAGTAGAGAGGATAGCGTAGGAGACAACAATGAACTGCTGTCAACGGGATCAAGTTTCTTCCCACCAACGTAAGCAGCAACCACAGTCATCTGTACAAGGAATAAATAAATAAATAGCGATTTCATTTGTATTTGGAGTAGGTTTCTTACCACTCAATGCCAAAATGAACTTATGAATGTTTAACATAAGCCTCAGCAAAGCCTATTCAATTGATCAGAGCAAGAAAGATATTTCATCCACTAGGACCCGTTTTAATTCATCATGTAATAGCTCTAAAGAAATTCTCCAACTAATCTAGATAATAAAAAGAACAAATTCATGTAGAAGTGCACCCCAAATCTAATAGAAACCATTGACCGCCTTCCCCCAAACAAAAAATAAAAATAAATTAAAATCAGGACCATATCTAAAAGAAAAAATGTAATCAAGAAACCTCATAACCTGATTCAAAGTTAAGGTTCCAGTCTTATCACTACAAATAGTCGTGGCAGAGCCCATGGTTTCGCAAGCAGAAAGTCTCCGAACCTGCAAATTAATTGCTGTTAAACCACATAACCTATATTTGTGCCCTGCAAAACATATATTCGTGTCAAGATCTAATGGAAACACAATTTTGAAAACTTCATCATACATACCAAGGCTTTATCTGCCATCATTTTTCTCATCGAGTAGGCAAGGCTGTATCATAGTCAAAAAACACAAGAATACACTAAATGGGATGGGGTGGGAAAATGAGGATAAAAGAAACACACACAAATTTACATATACATAAAATAAAAACATTCACAAGAAGCTAGAAGTAGCAACAAAAATGAAACAAAGAGTAAAAAAGAAACAAAAATGTTAAACACTTACGTTAATGTTACAGCTAGTGGAAGCCCTTCAGGCACCGCAACAACTACAATGGTGACCTAAAATAATTCTGATGTTAGTCATAAACTCAAAAAACTTAAATCATAGAAGCAAGAAGCAGGAATAAGGCCATGGAAGTTGAGGCACCTAAATGAGTCAAGGTTCGGAGTGTGGAGGAAGCATTTGAGAAATTATATATATATATATATATATATATCTGTGTGTGTATGTTGTAACTTAATACATATGTGGGTGTGTGATGTTAAATATGCCTAAAGTTAAAATAGTAAATATGGAAACAAAAATATGAAAATTGTGGGCAAAATTGTAAAACGATAATTATTTGGGTTGTTCTGAAATTGCAGTTAAAGTTGTGGGTTATTTATAAATACAAAGAGTTAATGATGCTCTTTTGCAAAAATTTAAAGTATTTTAATATGAGGTTTTGCATGATAGAAACCTCAAGAGAGTTCAGAACAACTGCAAGTCTAGATCTGAAAATAGCTTTGCCTATGGCAGCTTCCACCAAACATGTGGCTATGACAGAAAATTGGAACCAACTAACCAAGTATGCTTTTTGCTCTTGTTTTCTCTACTTCATTTTCTTATTCTCCTCTCCTCCCCCATTAGACTGTTCAATCTTAGTTGGATTCACAATTCTCTCAGTAAAATCACAGTTCAACCATGATTCACATTGAGAATCATAGAACAACAGTTCTCAAGCAGGGTCGGCACTCTTGATGGACAATTCCTGCTTCTATGATTTGAATATGAAAAAAATCTAATTAAAAACTGTACTTACTGCAACGGTAACAATTTTAATGGCTCCATCTACGGCATCACTAACACTTGTCTTACCCGCAGTGAATTGAACTTTTCCATTTGAATCTTTACTATGGCCAGTAAAGTATCTGTACAATTCAAATTTAAAACGTCATGCAACTAGCTTTATTAGAGAGAGAGAGAGAGAGAGAGAGAGAGAAAATTCATTGACTGGGATCAAGGTTACCTGACCAAAAGAACAACCAGGACAACTAAAGCTACTATGAGTCCAACTAGACCAATAAAAGTCGCAACACCATTTAAGCGTACCTATTATACATCATTTGGAAGTAGTCATAAAGAGTAAAGCATGAACTAACATCAGTAGCCATGGTTAAAAGCAGACATTTTGAACAAACTAACCTGCAATGGTGTTTCTTCACCGGTATCTTCTGAAATACTAGCCATAAGCAATCCCCATTCAGTATTTGTCCCAACACTTGTTACCTGAAAATATATATACACATGTATAACAGCTTAAGATAGTTACCTAAGAATCAAAGAACAACAAGCATATAACAGGCTCCCATTTACAAGGAAAATTGGAATATGAATGCATATATATTTATATTATCTACGCATACAGAGAGATGAGTATAGTGCAGCATCCATGTGCAAAGCTTCCACCATACCATTTGGTGGGTATTGTCATTTTATCCAATTTTAGCTCTGATCTTACCATGCCACTCCTTTTACTTCTCTACCGTATTTTCATGAAGGTCAATTTTTCAATTTTTATTGTAACACTTGACATTTTATGCTCCTATGTATCGTGTATCCTAAACTATTCACAATATACAATAGCCTCCTTACAATGTATGTCAGTGCAACATGGTAGGATACACTGCCACCTACCAGGCTACCATGAATTGGAGATCTATCCCACAGCTTACCGAAATTGACTAGCTTGAAAGTATAATGAGGATGGAAGACACACAGAGCCTTAAATGGAAATAATATGATGAATAGATATAAGCATCAAAAATACATTCAAGAAAAATAAATGTGATAGAAAAAAAAAAAAAAAAAGAAGTGTTTCCCAGATTTCAAAAGGAAAAATAAATAAATAAATGTCATGCTTCCTTTGTGTAGGTGGAAGGCAAAGCACAAAATCCATACTTATACTCTCTACCAAGGTCTGTTATGCACTGGAAGAGGCAAGTACAGACCTGCATCAGTGGTTGTGCCCTTCCCTTTTGACAAATATGGCATCTTTGAACATACCTCTCAACATCCTTAGTGATCCCCGACCAAAAGTAGTAATTTTGGAGTAATTCTAGAGTCTCTTCCAAACCAAAATGACCCTAATTATGTTGTTCAACAAGTATCAACTCCCTTTATATAAAACCATCTTTCTAGCAAGATTCAGAATTAACAGCACGCTATCCTCTTTGTAGTGATTGGCAATTGGTGCCAAGATAAAGATCATCTTGACAACGCCCCTTGAACTCCTCAAAACCAACCACTTTAGCCTTCATTTCCACCAAAAGAGAAGTTAACAATTCCATACTTATGCTTCAAAGAGAAGTTAAAGTGTTGAAGATAACTCACGCATGCCTCTTGTCAAATGCTGTTAGACTCACGTCAGATATACTTATCAACGGATTTACATTGCCAATAGGGTGCCACGTGTCACCTCCTGATTGGATACCATTATTTTATGGTTATGTGGTTTCTAATGATTAGCTTACCAACAATTAAGTGCACCATAATAAAAGATTAAGATGGTGATATAAGATATACCCATGAGTTTGAGACTTCCATGTAATAAATTATTTGCCATAAATAGACTATACATATACGATTCTTAATCCATGGTATGAGTCGTTTGTCTTGTATTATTACTTTAATTTCGGAAGTATCTATGAATTACATGACTACACAATATCAACCCATATTTAAACTAAACTACTAAGTTTCCAGGATGATACGAGTTTGAAACAATATACAACATGCACTAGCTAAACTATCTTTAAGAATAGAAGTGACTTCACAACATGACTATGGCATTCATCATAATGAACTCTTTTTTCTTCTGTTTTTTTTTTTTTTTTTTT
>JAESVK010000811.1:2078582-2093201 GCA_017140935.1 Hamamelis virginiana
AACTTTACCAGCATAGTGCCACTGCCATCTGCTACTTTGCAGCCAGACATCATAAATGGTGCCTTTGAATCCTTGTGAACCTGCAAAAATGTAATCGATCTTGAGAATAAGTACAAAAATATTATAACTATCATGTACAAGTACAAAAGCTTACGATCTTGCTCTCTCCAGTCATGCTCGATTCATCAATTGCAAGAGAGTGACCAGAAATTAAAATTCCATCAGCAGGGACCTAGAAAACATTATGGTGTCAAGTTGACAGATGCATTTGAAATGAAAGTGTAAAATACAAGAAACCAAGAGTCGTAATTGATTTCACCTGATCGCCAATGTTGAGGGGCAAAACATCACCAACAACAAGATCAAATATGGAAACCTCAACTCTTCTGCCACCTCTAATAACCTGGGCATGCGTGTCTTCAAATATTATATTGAAGGAAAAAAAGAAAAAGAAACAGAGGAAAAAAAACTATAGATAATCAAGGAGAACAACATTCAACCAATGTAGAAAAACACACCTGCAAGACTATATTTCTCTTCTCCTCATTTAAATTTTGGAACTGAAGGGACTGTCTGTAATCGCTTACAGCTGCAGAAAGGGAAAGAAATATAAGGAAGAAAAAATAGATACAACCTTCACCATAGTAAACTAATGTGATAGAAAATATGTAAAAAAATGACAGCATGAAGTTGAAACAGTCATGACAGAATAGACATATCCTAGTAAGATGTATAGCATTCACTGGCCACAGTGAAATAGTAATCACCGCAAGAGATCATTCTAACATAACAAATAGGCAAAGGAATTTTGGAAATCTTAGGGACCTTATGGTATAAAATTGGACCTTGTAGTAATGCACTAGCGCCTTTTTTTTATGTTTTTTATCATATCATGCACTCTAAGCCATTTATTTTGCTTGTTTCATGGATCCAATGTGATTGCCTCTTCTTTTTTTTTTTTTCTTTTTTTCCAATGATTTTAAAAAAAAAAAAATTAAACATTATTTCATGCCTAAAGTTGAGACTCGCCACAAGATGTTCGTGACCAGCGACGTCCGCGGCCGAGACTGTTAAGTTTCCAACCTAAAAGCCTAAGCTTGTAGGTGGAGGGCCGATACATGTATATGAAGCTATAGCAAGCCTTCTATTTAAGCGATGTGGGATAGAGTGGATTCTATTCTTCTACACTCTCCCTAACATGCAGGCTCATTTGGCCCTTGTCACGTGGATATCCAATGCTCTGGTATCATGTTAAGTTTCCAACTTAAAAAGCCTAAGCTTGTAGATGGAAGGCCCATACAAGTATATGAAGCTATAGCAAGCCTTCTATTTAGGCAATGTATTTAGGCGATGTGGAATAGAGTGGATTCTACTCTCTCTCTCTCTCTCTCTCTCTCTCTCTCTCTCTCCCCCCCCCCCTTCTATGTGTGTGCGCGCGCACGCGCGTGTGAATATATGCATACATATTAATGTGTATAATTTAGAGAAACCATTTACACTGAACAACTTCTAAAACACATTTATATGATTTTGTTCATAACAAAAAGAAAACAAACATACACGAATATGAAACCAACTACAATTGCACAATCTCCACAGCTCAACAAAATTATAGACATTATAATCCCATCCAACATAAATATCGACCAAGAACTATATGTACTGCATTATGGATCAATAATACAAGAGGACAATACTTCCACAAATTAAATACTATACATCGTCAACACTTTTTTCTTTTAATAAAATGCTACATCAATACAAACTATATTCAATACCTGTCACAACTATAACAAGAATAACTGCAAGTGCAATGCTCCCCCCATCATACCACCCTTCTTTAATACCCTGTACAAGACAGATAAAGTAAAAAGCATGAAACCTCCTCTAGATTGAATAAAAAAATGCTCCAGATCTTCTGTGAAGAATCAGACCTATAAGATCCAATGGACTAAAAGGAAAATTAAATTGAATTAAAAAATAACTATAATAAACAAGAGATTGGCTTCTAAAAATTGTTAAGAGAAATTTTTCCCTTTTTTTTATAACTACAAGAATATATTCTTTTGAAAAGAGAAAAAGGGTACTAAACCCATGTGGGCATGAGGTATACAAAAGCCTCAAAGGCAAAAAGGTAAAATACACAGGGAAAAGTAAAGATCTACATTATAATTTCAAGGACTCAACAAAAAGAAGGAAAGTTGTCTGGACACCAAAAACAACCCCTTTTCCACGCAAGAAGTTTTACTAAGAAAATTTTGCCCAAGTATTATCAAAAGGCAGCTCAACACCGTCAAAAATTCTGTGACTCCTTTCCCTCCAAATCATCCAAAAGATAGCGTGGGGCACTAGATTCCACACCAAGAGAGAATCTTTGTTGTGACCTCTACACCACCATCATCCATTCATGTGAAAAACAGAATCCAGCAAAACCAAAAGCAAGCCAAAAATGTTAAAACAGTGAATCCACAGATCTTTTCCCTTCTCTTTCTCATCAATTGACTTGGGTTCACTGTAGCAGTTGGTTCCCTGTGACTTGGGGTTCACTATAACAGATGGTTTCCTGTTGTCACCCACCCTAACAGGTAGTAACATCACAACCTTTCTCAACCTCAGGGTTGATTGCCATCATTTCGCACTCGACACCTTCCTCGAGCACAGAAAGGTCAACCCCAGGGTCAGTTGTGCTGCTCGACTTGGAGCCGGTATTTACCATCAACCCTTCAGCCGTGATTGCAATCTCATTAACAACCCCTTCACGAGTGTGCAGATCCTCTCCCTCAGTATTCTTCTACCTACGACGGCGTTTCAGGATATGGAAGGGTTGAGATCGTTGTTTATCAACCTCGTTCCCATTGGGATGGCTTGGGGGGCATGGATTGGAGAATAGGACAAGCGCTAGCCAAGGTAAGGAAGCCCCCCTGGTTCGAGGAGGGGTTGTTCTTTACCTTAACCTTGTTGAGAGCTTAATGATGATGACATATTTTCCAAACATGTGGCAAGCGCTACGCACTTTAAACATTGCAGCCCCTGAATTGTACCACTGGGGAGTGTGCATAGATGTTCTGACATCTTGTGGGTGATAAATGTGATCTCAATTTTTGTTTGTTTCCACTCGTTTTTGCCCCCCACAACAGTTCTAACTCCCCCTTTAAGGCCCGTAACTGTGATGTAAGGCCCAACCTGCCACCTCTTCCTTCTCTCTTGACGCATTGACTTTGGTAGGTGAGGATTTAAAATTCAAGTCACCTATTATATCCAGCTGGCCTTCAGGGATAAAGTATGCCACAAGCGGTAGCACCAAAAGCCCCACAAATACCATCTTCTGTTTGGACAACGTGTAGCTTGAACCCCTCCCTTGCTTTCCTCAACCGTGGAATCAATACACCGAAAAGGCGAAAAACGATACTACCTCCTCCCCCTACAAACACATCAACAGTATCATTTTCCCCAAAGAACAAATATTAAGGGAGTAAATAACACCCCTATTTCACACCTCCACTGTTGTTGGTATAAAACCATTGTCACCTCCTCAAACCTTGAGTCCACTTCCTCTAAATGATCCATTGATAACGTTCCAGCATCACACCCCAACAAGCCACCATAGCAATCCTCAATAGTCCTAGAAACTTCCCGAGCCCACAAATGGAAAGGTAGGCTTATTACTAACACCAATCCAATTGTTTAAGAAATTTTCTCAACACACAAACTAACCTCATGCCGTCATTAATGCACTATAGCAACAATTTTGCTCATTAGTTCAATTCATCCCAACCTCCCAAACTTAGTAACCATGGCCTCTTTCACAAAAGACGAGCTCTACCCTGACAAAAAGAATAGTCTAAATGAGGTACACTGTTTTAAACCCTTCTCAACTCCTTTCTAATCCTTCCCTAATGCATCTCCTCCCTATATATATTACGTATCACAACTCTCCCAAATTCAAAAATGTTGAACTTTAGCATAATACTCAGTTTGGATTAAAGATGACAACAGGACGGATTAAACATGTAACTTGCCCTACCCCAGTCCTATTGGGACGGGTTTGGAGAAAGATTTGAAAACCCTACAAGGTATGAGAAAAAAATTTGAAAACCCTATAGGGTATGGGATGGGATGTGGGATATAGCCACCCCGCCCCGACTATATGTATATAGAGCTATACTTGAAAGCCAATTTTAGTCTACTCACAATATTTAATGTTTTAGGATTTTTTCCATTCTTTTCACCGTGTTAGACTGTATATATATATATATATATACAGTCATGCTATTATAAGGTGCACCTTATGCAACTTTGCGTAAGACAACCTATGTAGAGCCCATTGTAGGACAAAGTTTGAAAAACCGAAAGGTAGATTAGATGAACGGGAATTTCATGTTCACCAAAAATCCAGTTGTAAAACCTAGATCGGACCGGCCGGTTTAACCGGTTGAACTGGGTGCCTCACCGGGTGGTTCAGCCCCCTAAAACCCAGTCCTACTAAAAACCAGCCTATTTAGTAAAAATCGGTCAACCCGGCGGTTGAGCTGGTGGGTTTATCGGTTTATTGGTGGGTTAGGAGAACTGGTCGGGTTTTGGTAAAAAAAAAAAAAGTGCGAAAATAACTAAAATAGCCCCAATTCTTTTTAAAATCTCTTAAAGTTAGGACGGCTAAAAAGGTAAATTAGTCTAAAAAATCCCAAATAGCAAAAAGAAACCCTAGGCACCTAATTTAATATTACAATATTACAATATTATTATCTTGCATTTAAAAAAAAAAATTATAATAATGATTAATCAAGAGTAGTCATTAATTTTCAATTTTGATGAATGCACATACATTCAAATATATAAATTGATTGCACAAACATTTTTTACCCAATCACTTGTTCGGTTTGATGAACGGTCCGGGTTTTAAAACATTGCAAAAATCAGAGTGATCCAACTGTCGATTTCTGAAAAACCAATTGGGAAAAACTTGTGACATTTTAAAGAACAAAAAAGTAACATTTTTTCACTTTGACATTTTTCAAAAACCGACGGTTGGATCACTATGATTTTTAGCGAACATGAAATTCATAAGAAGTTTATCTAATCTACCGGTCAGTTTTTCAAACTTATGGGCTCTACACGGGTCACCTTATGCAAAGTTGCATAAAGTGCACCTTATAACAGCATACCTGTATATATATTAACTGAAAATACTTGTAATTCAAGACTGAAATTAAATTTGTTGAGATTATGGTTAGGGCTCATTCCAAAAATATATATATATATATATATATATATATATATATTGAAATTAAACAAATATTTTAATCATAAACCCAATGGGAACCCGCCCCGCCCCACATGGTTTGCTCACCCTGCCCCTGCCCCGTTTTATGTTGGAATTAGGACGGGTTTGGGAAAAGGTTTTAATTCACAGCATGAGATTAGGAAAGAGAAAACCTGACCTATTGGCATCCCTAGTTAGATGCTTGGTATTCTTCCAAACGAATTCACAAAGGTTGAGACACGAGGGAAAGCTATGGTTCCAAAGCCCTGCACAAGTTGTGGAGCCCTTCTCTACATTTTCTCCATCGATTGAATATGCATAGCCTAGCACAAATTTTTAAAACCGTAAATAATCTTGGTGAATTCCTTCCACCGCACTCCTTTTTAACCTTTTAGTATGATGATGAATCTCATCTTACCTCCATTAGACACCTAGGTCAAGCAAAATTCTTTCATTCCCATACATCTTGGGAAAAAAAAAAACTCACCCTTCAGTTCATCAAGCAAAACATCATTGTAAGACTTGTATTCTATCCTCGAGAACTTCCTCCACATCGTAAGAATTGTTTTCTATCTTCGAGAACTTCCTTTCCATCATTCCCGGCGTACTTTCTTCAAGAGTGTCCCTCAATACTACAAACTAAATTTGTAAATCCTATCACCCTTGAGTGCAACGAATGTAGGTTGCAGTGCTAATCCCAAAATTTAAAAGGATTTTATCATGCTTTCACCCAGTGTAAACTGAGCTATATATCTAAAACTAATGAATAAATCATGACTGATTATTTTAACAAATGCTACGGCAACTACAATAGGGCATAGGTTGGAAAAGAGCCAGCAAAGATTATCATCCTCTAGTAATTAATGAGAAAAGAAACAGACTTCCTCAAATTATACACATTCATGCTCAAAACCCCCAAAGCAATGCATCATATTCGACTACAAACTACACTCTTTAAATGATGATGAAATTAATTATGCTTGGTTCAAGCTCACCTCCGACTTTATACCAAGTGCCAAAGAAGCCACTGCAGCTATCAACAAGATGATCAGGGTTAAATCTTGCCAAGCTTCCCAAAGGAACATCTACGAGATATAGAGCGCACAAATAAAGTTATTATAATAGCAAGTATATGTTTTCATGAATTATCCAAAAAAAAAGTATATGTTTTCATGAAATATTCTTAGAGATAACAAAAGTGATGTTTAAATGCTGTTGAAATATCAAATTATATACCCAAAAACTCCGGCCTTTTTTCTGAGGATATGTATTTGATCCAAAATCATTCCTCCGTTTAATTAAGTCATCATCATCTCCAGAAATTCCCTTCTCAAGATTTGTTTTTAATAGATCTGCTAGCCCTTTAACCTAATGCAGAACAAAGAAATTAAAATAAGTTAAATAATCATATAGAACTATATAAGAATTAAATCAACAAAAATGTGTTTGTGATAGACTTGCCCCCCCATATTGCAACAGAGCAGAAAGATCATGCTCCCTCGACATTAAAGCAAGTTGCTCGCTTCCAATTGCATAATCACGATTGGGGTCTGAAAACGACTTTGGGGATCCTACCCATAACATGAATCAACAAAATCATCAAAAACATGTACGCTAGCAGAATTAAAAATTAAAGGAGATATAAACACTTCATAGAATATCCATACCACAAAAATGCAGTCAGACAACCATAAAGCACCAAACATAACAAGGCAAAAGAAATGATGTAAAAATATAGGTATAAGACCAACATGTTCTAAGAAACACACAAATTTCACGCATGTCCGTCAAAAATGAGAGCTGAATATGATCTTGAAACTACAGCAGCCTTAGATCTTGCTATTATTTTATTTTTAAAAACTATAAGAAAAAAAAAAAAAAAAGGAAACATCAAGGACCAATATAAAAAGGGGACTGGCCTAAAGTACCCTACGATAAGACCAACAAGGCTAATTTTCTATAAAATAAAGGTATATTTCATTAAAAAATGACAAAGGGCAAGGCAAAGGGAAAAATGCCCCCGTACACAGAAAGTATACATAACAAAACAAAAAACTAAGAAGCTAATAAGTCTAGAAATTGATGGAAAGTAATCCAAATCTCAAAACTGTTGGCCCTTTCCACAGAAAAAGAGAATTCATCACCCTTAGCTCCTTTCCACACAATCTCATCATCTAAATCCCTTACCACCTTTGTAAAGTGCAACTTATTTAAAAAAAATGGTCATTTTCTTTGCCTCCCAATCACGAAAATTCTTTGAAAAGACAACGTCCCAGTTCATCACCTCATCTCTTGAAGAAACACAATCTTCCAAGCCTCCTTTATCAACAGCAATGTTGAACAAATCCAGAAACGCCTCTTTAAGAGCCAAGTCCCCGCACCATTATGCGGAAAGAATTCTTCAATGAAAATTATGTAAGTAGAGAATATATTTGAAAAAGAGAAACCTTAAACAAGATAATAAGGATGCCTACAATCACGATAGGTGGGCTTGAGCTTCGTTTTCCATTAAGCTTATGACAGGGAAGATGATATTCAAGGTAGTAGGAGGAATAAGGTTAATTTGGTTGTGGTTTAAGGATAAAAATGGTGTGAAATCAAAAATAGAAGCTAACTATAATTTCTAGACAGCGAGAGAATTTTCAAGGCTTTCAAGGTTATTTGTATAGAAAGAAAAGGCTAGGTTTGTGAAAATAATAATAATAATAATAATAATAATAAAGATTTAGATTTTAGGGTTGAAATTGAGGCTAAAGAAAGGGAGATTGTGGATAAAAAGAATACATAGCAGTGCTGGAAATTAAAATAAAGAAGAAAGAAAAGAAGAAGATGACGAGAAAAAATGATAAAACCCTAAATTCTCATTTACACCTTCTTAGTCTCAGGAAAAAAAAAAAATTAAAGGAGTCTCTCTATTAATTGATGCAAAAGGTACAGAGAAATCTCACTAATCAATTGTTTGTAATGTTGAGACTATTAATAGACTTATTGTTATTATAGGGGTATTATTGTCATTTCCAACTATAAGTGATAGTATAATAGAATGTTGTAAATAGAGTAAACCAAGAAATAACAGTTTACACTTTCAGCCGGCTTTCCTTTTCTCTTTTCTTCTCTTTTTCTTCTCTTTCTCTCTTCTCTATTTCTTAATCAATCATCAAAGTCAACTTGGTATCAGAGCAAAGAAACGATCCACTCTACACCAGCGTATAGACCGAAGACAGCCTGACGTCAGCTCTAATTTGGAACAGTAACCTGAAACTACTTGGGGTTGGATCGCACCTCTATTGCAAATCCATTGGTGGTTTTTTCACAATTTTTGGACTCCATTAGGTTGTTTTTCGAATTTTTTTGTGTTTTATTGAAAAAAATGGGTGATTTTCCAGTTCTAGCATTTGGGGCTGTTTGGGTTGTTTTGAATGGTTCTAATACTCTCTAAGGGAACCGAATAGAGTACATTTGTGTCCTCTTGAAGTTTAGTCAAGGTTTGTTGAGGTTTCTAAGGTCTAACAATGAATTTTGGCCACGTTTGGGGGTGCTGCCATGAGAGCCGACTCTTGTGTCTCTCTACTATGGGTTAGTTCTTGCTTGATTTAATTTATTTCAAGTTTTATTGTCCTTTTGCTTCTGTGTTACTGCTGGTTGGGCTATCTATTCTGAGTATAGTGTTTGTGGGAAGGCTTGCGACAAGTGATGTCAGAGGCCAGTGATGTTACTCAAACCCAACCCAAGGAGGTTGAGGGTCGTATTAGTAGTCACACTGATAACCCAACACTTCAAATTACTACTTCGAAACAGGATGGATCTAATTATCTTGCGTGGTCACAGTCAGCAGCTTTATTTCTGAGAAGTAAAGGGAATATGGGCTATGTGAGTGGCCAAGTTACTGAACCCACATGGGCTAATCCTGGATATGCAAAATTGGATATTGAGAACTCAACCATTATGTCTTGGTTGTTACATTCCATGAAACCGGAGATTAGCAATGGATATTTGTTCCTTAAGACTACTAAGGAGATTTGGGACGCAGTATCACAGACCTATTCTAAGATAGGGAATATTGCTCAGATTTATGAGTTACGGTAGAAGATTCATGATACCACTCATCGAGATTTGTCCCTTACCACTTATTTCCATATTCTTCGAGGTCTCGGGTAGGAACTTGACTTCTATCAGAATTTTCAATACGACAGATGCCTTACACTTCACAAACTTGTTCAGCAAGATTGTATAATGGGATTTCTGAGTGGCCTTAACGCCGAGTATGACCAGGTGTGCATCCAGATTTTGGGCAAGGAACCTCTCCCTTCTATCCAGGAAGTGTTTGCGTATGTTCAACAGGAAGAGAGTAGGCGAGGGGTTATGATGCACCCTTCAGTTCAAGAGCGTTCTGCTATAGTTATTACCTCTCCATATGATATTTGTGGGGGTCCGAGAAGTCGAGATGGTTCTCAGAGCTCAGATGACAACGACAAACTAACTTGTGACTATTGTTATAAGACCCGCCACACGAGAGACTTGCTGGAAACTAACAGGCCGGGGACCTACTAGAGGTCGAGGAGGTAGATCAGGTACTACCAGGGGTAGGCAAGATTGGTAGCAAAGGGATATACACAGATTTATGGGATTGACTATGAGGAAACTTTTGCACCTGTAGCAAAAATGAATTCCATTCGTATTTTATTATCTTTGGCTGCAAATTTGAGTTGGTCTCTCCAGCAGTCAGATGTAAAGAATGCGTTTCTTCATGGAGATTTAGAGGAGGAAGTGTATATGGATATTCCACCTGGCTTTGCAGATACTGGTATCACTGGGAAGGTATGCAGGTTGAAGAAATCTTTGTATGGTTTGAAACAGTCTCCTAGAGCCTGGTTTGAGAGATTTACTCAAGCTATGCTGAGGTGTGGTTATAATCAGAGTCAAGGTGATCATACCTTGTTTATCAGACATTGTTCCCAAGGCAAAGTGACGGCTCTAATTGTGTATGTGGATGACATTGTCATAATTGGAGATGATGTTGAGGAAATCCAGAATCTGAAGTCCCATTTAGCCAAAGAATTTGAAATTAAGGATCTTGGAAATCTAAAATATTTTCTCGGAATTGAAGTTGCAAGATCTCAGAATGGCATTTTCATTTCCCAAAGAAAATATGTCCTTAACCTTCTTACTGAGACTGGTATGCTTGGTCGTAAGGCATGTGATGTTCCGTTCCAATAGACCCGAACCATGAATTGAGAGATGATTTAGATGATGCTGTGGTGGACAGGGGGAGATATCAAAGAATACGTGGAAGATTAATCTATCTATCACACACACGTCCAGACATAGCTTATGCTATGAGTGTGGTGAGTCAGTTTGTGCATTTCCCGAGGAAAGTCACCTGGAGGCAGTTTATAGGATTCTTCGCTATCTAAAATCGGCTCCAGGGAAAGGGATCTTGTTTTCTAGACATGATCATCTTAGGATAGAGTCCTATACAGATGCTGACTAGGCTGTTTCTGTTACAGATAGAAGGTCTACATCTTGGTATTGCACTTTTGTAGGAGGTAATCTTGTAACTTGGCGTAGCAAGAAACAATCAGTGGTGGCCAAATCTAGTGCAGAGGCAGAGTTTCGGTCTATGGCTCATGGAGTCTGTGAGTTACTCTGGATAAAAATTGTATTGCAGGAACTAGGACTCAAGTGCACTGGTCCAATGAGTCTGTACTGTGATAATAAGGCAGCTATTAATATTGCACATAATCCAGTTCAACATGATAGGACTAAACATATTGAGATTGACAGGCACTTCATTAAAAAGAAGTTGAATTCAGGAGAGATTTGTACACCTTACATGAGAACTGAAGACCAACTAGCAGACATTTGGACAAAGGGAGTGTCAAGTAGGGTGTTTCATAATATTCTTACCAAGCTCGGTATGAAGAATATCTTCTCACCAGCTTGAGGGGGTGTTGAGACTATTATTAGACTTATTGTTATTACAAGGGTATTATTGTCATTTCCTATTATAAGTGATAGTATAATAGAATGTTGTAAATAGAGTACACCTAGAAATAACAGTTTACACATTCAGCCGACTTTCTTTTTCTCTCTTTTCTTCTCCTTTTCTTCTCTCTCTCTTCTTCTTTATTTCTTAATCAATCATCAAAGTCAACTTGTAATTACCCGTCTACTAGCCTTACTTGCATAAAAACATGAGACCTACTTTCTAAATTCTAACTCTAGTTAAATTAGGACTCTTACTAAAATAGCAAAAGAATTTATAGTAACTACATAAAAATCAAACTGACCCAAACGAGAGTGGGAATTGACTAGTAAACACCTTCTAAGGATATTTGAGTTTTCTAAACTCATACTTAATTGAACACTTGCACTACTAGAGCATCAACCTATTCTGGTTCCGCATTTGATTAGCCAATGATGGAAGCAATGTAGGTGTCATACAAAATATAAGGCATATTTTATATGCTTTATTCAAAGTTTTATCCATATAATTACATAGCTGGAACACCTCCTTTGGAGATTGGTCACTCCACTGGTCTCTTTGCTATTAAATAAAAAAGCACCCCTGCAACTACTTTGTAACTAGAAATCAAAGGAGGCTTTATAGTAATGGTAATATTATGTAAGTTCAACTAAAAACAAGAAAACATTGTTCTATCCATGTTCTTCTTTATGTCCCCCGCATAGTTCTAGGTATTGGGTAACAGTCCTATAATGGTAACGATAAAGATGTAACGGGACACGGGTGTATAGGGCGTTAAGTAATGGGTTGAAGTTGATGTAGCCAAGAAATAGCCAAATAGGCATTTGTTTTGTCTTGTAAGTCATGTGACCACTTGTCACTTTAGTTTAGCTCATTTGTTAGTTAGGTAGCCTCATTTGTTACATAGTTAGGCTTGATAAAGACTATAAATAAGTGGTTAGAAGAGTTAGTCTAAAAGGTTAGAAGAGTTAAGAGTCTGTTTTAGATATTATTTTGTTAGTTTCCGGATCAGGTTTAGACCTGTAACAGAGCTTGTTGCTCTCTGTTTTACTATTCTTCATGAAGTACAACTTTGCCCTTCAAATTTACTGCAATGCTTCTTAAGTTCTTTATGATTTGATTTTTGAGTTGCATCATTTGGTATCAGAGCACAATCTCGATCTAATTTCCTCACTGATTTGATCCTCTTAAAAGCCCTAATTCTTTATTTCTTCAAGTTCTCAAAACCTTAGTTCGAATTTTTCCGGTGCCGACACTCTGATTTTTATTAACTCTATTGATTCGATTAGCTTTAATCCATTATTTGATTAGTTTCTCAATGCCGATAGTCCAAATCTAGCAATTCTGATCAATTGAACTCGAACCTGCATTACACCTTCTATAGTGAACAATTGATGAAGAATGTTTAATGGCAACAACAGTGCAGTGAACTTCTTGCAGATATAGCATCGAACCAGCTAAAGCAGTGCTCAAATTTGCTTTGGATCAGTTCTATAGTGATCTAGTGTCCAGCATCGAACCAGCTACGAGTCACAGGTGTTTACAACTCAAGGTCGAATCTGATTATATTGAGGGTTCAATTGAGATCAAATGATGATTGAAGAGTAATTGCAGCTTTAGGTTTGTGATTTCTTGCATTAACAGGTTCGAGTTAGCTCCAGCAATGATCTAGTGTCCTAGTAAACATAATTCGCAGCCTTCGATTCATACTTCTTTTGCTTTGAGATTGATCAATGAGTGTTCAATTGATGCTTTAAGATCAATTGCAGCTGGTGTCGGTGATTTCTTGCAGTCGCAATTCATTTTACTAGATCTCACGGCAATCGAAGCTTGGAATCCTTTCAGACTGTTCGAATCTTCTGCAAATTGGGATTACTGCCTTCGATTGGAGTATCTCTTGGCTCGAATCAGATTTTTTAGTGCTTGATTCAGTGAATCGCACCAATTCTTGCCTTCCATTGCCGTAATACAGCCCACATCACACTCAATTCTTGCTCAAAAGCCGCATCACAGCTTTCTTTTAGTGATTGTGTAGCTTTGACTTCAGGATGGTTTTGATATTAAGTGTTTCCATTGTCATGGTAAGGGTCACACACTATATCGTTGTCCTCACCATACTCTTACGATTGACCAGAAGCCATGCGAGCCTCCTACCAGAGTGTGTTGATCAAGCAGTTGATCCACTAGTGGAGCCCTTAGAGTTTGATGAGGAAGGGAAGACACACTGTGATGATGGATCCTCCCTCAATGTTATGTAGTGCATTTTTTCTACTCCACATCAGTAATGTGTCAATATAGTTAGTAACTATAGTGTGTTAATGAAAATAAAAAAGAACTCATAAAATTAGTAAGAAAGAATGCCTGAAAGTCCCATAATTCATCATAATGCAAAACACAAACAGAAAAATCAAAGCAGGAATAACAAGCATAGTGCAGAATTCTGGTAACGAAATGCAATTAAATAACAAGTTTAAAATTACTAAGTATTGGTTACTGGATACATTAATACACCAAGGACTAATAACAAATCAAGACCATAATTATTAGACATAAGGAAAAAAAAAAAAAAAAAGCCATCCTAAATCAAACCATATCACATTATGCTTGCATTTTATAACTACAGCTTAATGTAATTCAAAAAAAGAACGTATAAAATGTGAAGTACCATTTACACGACTGCCAGCCTCTTTGAAAAGCTCTGCAGCCTAATACAGCAAGAATCATAGATTAGTAAATAAATATAATGGCATGATTACATGAACTATATAAAAGAACATTCAGTTTATAAAATAACATTACTCGTATGGCTTGTGCATGAGCTCTAATCTTCCTTATTATATTCTGCTTCTCTTCTTCCCTTTTCAAGTCTAAAGTGTATCGAAATCGACGAGAAGCATTTAGCACTAATGCCGCTTGCTATAAAAAACAAAACCCAGTCAGCTCAAACACAAAGGAAAAAACGAGGGAAAATGTTCTGTTGACCAAAAACAAAGTGAAATGAGTAATCATGAGAAATTTTTTACTTATCACCCACCCAAAAATAATAAAAACAATGTAGACATGGTTAGACCAGACATTACAGGGAAAATCCAATATGGTAATGGATACCAACAAATTTGAATGTGAATGATGAAAACATAACATTTGTGATTCAAGTTCCAAACCACAAGGGCCACTAGCAACTACAAAACCAAGTTCATCAAATGCAACAGTGGTGTTACATTAATATAAAACAAAAATTAAAAAAGAAATTCTACAATCTAAAGAAAATAGAAACAATAGAATTCTAGCCCCTTGAAAAGTGGATGTACATGAGCTAGTAATGTTTTGAAGTTTACAAATTATATTGCACCAAAACATCTAGATGACCCTA
>JAESVK010000811.1:2099052-2138296 GCA_017140935.1 Hamamelis virginiana
ATATATATATATATATATATATATATATATATATATATATATATAGAGGTGGGGCATCTAATCCAACGGTCAATTTTATGAACTGTGATGTAAAATTAGCCATATGAAGCCGACCTTACGCAACTTTGCGTAAGACCGGCATTATATTATCATGTCTATATATATATATAAATAGAGGTGCTGTTATAAGGTGCACCTAATGCAAAATGCATCAGGTGCCCTCCTCTACAGTCATCTGTGATGAAATTTTTTAAGAACTGACCGTTGGATTAGATACCCCTATAATTTATATCATGTCTGCCAAAAATCAAAGTGATCCAACGGTTGGTTTATGAGAAAACTTACTGCTAAAAAACTATGACTTTTTTGTTTTTTAAAATATTATCATTTTTTAGCAGTCAGTTTTCTCATAAACCAACCATTGGATTACTGTGATTTTTGGCAAACATGACATATATTATAGGAGTATCTAATCTAACGGTCAGTTTTGAAAAATTTTCATCACAGGTGTCTGTAGAGGAGGGCACCTAATGTAAGATGCATCAGGTGCACCTGATATTAGCACTTTTGTATATATATATATATATACACACATGTTAGTCCCCACTAGGATGATAATAAATTATAACGTTTTCTTTAATTATTTTAATTGAGTGATTTAGGGAAAACATTTAATAAATGAAGACCGAGAAGATTCACGATGATGTTGGATATTTTAGGATACTTTTGTTGAGATTTAACTTTAAAAAATAAATAAATAAAAATAAAAATGACATTTAACTTTCAAAACAATTTTTATATAAACAAATGAAGAAGAGATTACACCGATGATATATATATATATAGGGATAGATTCTCCTTACACCCTATTTTGACACCTATTTTTACACCTTGTTTTCAAAATACTATCTATGATAAATATTTTGAGGAACCGACCGTTGGATTCAATACATTTCTTATGCATATCATGTACACCAAAAATCATAGTGATCCAACGGTTAGATTTTAAGAAATGTTACTATAAAAAATAGTTATATTTTTAATTATTAAAAAAAAATAATAGTTCTTCAAAATGATATTTTTCAAAAACTAACCGTTGGATCACTCCAATTTTTTTCCATGCATGACAAACATAAGATAAGTATCTAATCTAACGGTCGGTTTTTCAAAATATTCGACCTACAAGGATATTTGAAAACGATGTGTAAATATAGATATCAAAATAGGGTGTAAGGGGAACCTGACCCATATATATATATATATATGTAAATCATTTGACATAACAACACAATATAACGATGTCACATCAATATGTTGATAATCAAATTTAATAAAACTGTACCTCAAGTAAATAGAAGAAAGATAATTATCACTGTCACCATCGATTTCTTACTTAGTCTATAACTTTCACCTCACGGAATAACCTATCTCAAACCTCACCTTCAACTCTACCCTATCTCTATATATTAACCTTCAACAAAGACGTTTTATCCACACGGATAAAACATCAAAAGTTATCAATGCTAAGTTTTTAAGCTAACAAAACATAATTTTATAAGCCTTTCTTAACATGAACCACATTTTCTCTTTCTCTACAATTTAATGTTTTTAAGGAATATTTGGCTAAAATTCTCATTTATTTTATTCCAAAAATATTTTATGCATATCTCACCTCAATCTCATCTCTCTCTCTCTTCTCTTTTTTCCCATCTTTTTTTTTTTCATTTATTTCATTCCAAGAACATCTCCCACAAATCTCTCTCCTCTTTCTCCCTTATATCTATCTCTCTCCCTCTCTATGAATTACATTTCACTCCCACGAATCTAGCTCTCTCCTAGTGCATTAGAAATACAATTTTTCATACTCTGTATTTTAAAAACCGACCATCAAATGACTATGATTTTTGGTAGACATAACATGTATAAAAAGAATATCTTATTTAACAGTCGGTTTTTCAAAAATACATATCCCATATTAACTCAAAAATATTTAAGTCCTCACATGAGTTTATATGTATACATACCTATAAGAAAATGACTTTATTTGTATACAACAATACAAGTTGTCTATTATAAGGTGCACATATATTACACGATTTTATGTACAAAATGTGACCTTTAGCAGGGCCACATGCATAACAGAATTTGAAAAACTGACTTTTTAGATTAGATACACTTATTATGAATATCATATTTACCAAAAATCACAGTGTACCTAATCCAACAGTCAATTCAATGGCCGGTTTCTAAAAAACTCGAATAGAAAAAAATGGTAACATCTTGAAGAATAAAAATTCACAATCTTTCATAAGAAGTGTACCTAATCCAACGGTCGATTTTTGAAAAAAATGTATAATTGACCCTAGAGAAGTCACCTTACACAACTTTACATAAAGTGCACCTTATAAAAGACTCTTTGTATATGTATCTATAGAAATGATCATTTTAGCATGTTCTTACTTTAGTTCAAGTAAGTCATAGGTACTTGTAGGATACATATTTTGAAAAATCGATGATTGGATTAAATATTATTTTTATGCATGTCATGTATGTCAATAATCATAGTGATTCACCATTCATAATTACTTTGTTTTTTGAGATGCTGATATCGGATAATTGTAATTTTTGACATCCATGATGTCCAGAAAAAGAATATCTAATCCAATAATTGGTTTTTCAAAATACATATCCCACAATTAGTTGAAGACATTATATTGCACACGATCGAGAATATATGTATGCATGTAAATTGGACAAGTTTAATAAATGTAAGTTTGGATACAAAATTTTGATACAAATTGTAATGATTTTTTGTGGAAGTTATAGTTCGTAAAACTCATTATTGAATTAAATACTCTTTTTATGTATATCATGCATACTAAAAACCATATTGATTGAGTATATAGTCATTCGATTCATAAACTCACATTGCTAATCAACAAAAAATCTCACATTTATAAATGAAGTAACTCTTATTAGAGCTTGACATGAGTGCTAACACTAGGTGCGCGCATCTAAAGCAAGATGCATTAAGTGACCAAAAAATCTCACATTTATAAATGAAGTAACTCTTATTATAGCTTGACATGTGTTAACACTGCGTGCATCTAATGCAAGATGCATTAGGTGACCTCTTTTAAAAACTAATTGCCCAATATATTTTGAAAAACCGACTGTTGATTAGATACATCTTTTGTGTATATCATGTCTTCCAAAAGAATGACAGTGATCCAATGGTTGGTTTTTGCAAAAACCAACTGGAAAAATATAGTGATATGTATTTTGAAAAAAAGAAAAAAAAAATTACAACTTTTCAAAGCGTCATTGTTCAAAAACCAACCATTGATTCTCTGTCATTTTTTGCATACATGATATACATAAGAGAAGTATATAATCAAACGGTCAGATTTTCAAAATATATTTTGTAACTGATTCTAAATGAGATCATTTGATGTATCTATATTATAACTTGATATATATATATATATATATACTGTGCATATATATATATACTGTGCATAAGAGTAATATGAAATTCAAACGGTGGATTTCACAAAGTAAAATTCCCCAAAAGTTAATAAAATTTGAATCAAAATTTATGTTAAAAATTTGATTCCATTTAAGAAAAAGGAAAAGAGTGAAATGAAATGGCATAAATATATGTGATGTGTACCTGTGTTTTTAATGGAAAGGAAGTAATAAAACAGTAATTAATTAGGGATGCTGAATACCTTCTTCTTCCTCTTTATCTTTTTCTGAAACAAACTTAGCTTGCACACCTTCAAATGAATTTGGTCTACACGGAAGAAAGATTCAAGTGTTAGCACTACTCATTTTCAATCTAACTTTTCTTGAAATTAACAACATTTTCTCTATCTTTAGAAATCAATTATAACATTTTCAAGTTTCATCAAAATTCCGAAGAGTAATATATAGAGAGAATCAAACGACCATGCTGTGAGTATTGATACATATAACAGTAAAGAAACAGCTGTAGAGACCATGACGGATAAGAAGTAAGGAACTTACCTCGAAGAAGACTGAAGAGAAAACTCATAGGCAAGTCAAACATACAGATGGTTTTTTCCTTGTCAGAGCAAATTAATCCGTGACTTTCTTAATTGTATGTGACAGAAGAGAGAGATTTTCTATAAATAAAAAACGCGGTTTGAAATTTTGTTTGCCTGCCTGTAAATGCTTCTCCAATGCTAATAAATTACATAGGATTGTTAAATTTGGCACTTAAAATAGTAAATGCCGGTTGTATCATGTTACACAACTAATGAGAGTTGGTTTTGCGGTAAAGGGATGAGTTATAAATATAAACATTTCAGGTTAATTCAAAACCAGCTAAACTCTTTTAGTTAGCCACTAGTCGCGGCTAATAATCCAAGCATTATACAGAAAGCATGAGACTGTGGCCTAACATAGAGAGCGAAAATTAGTCGAGCTCTAACAGTTGGGACATCTCGTTACTTGACCAAAAAAAAAAAAAGTATCATATCATACTTTTCTTTTAAAAAGTGGAAAATGCCAAAATATAATATTAATATATTGGAGCACATAAATGCTAAACTTTGACATTAATATTATTTAGTGCTAATTGAGGTACCAAATTTTAACATGAGCAATGCTATTTCACCCACCTTAGTTGGCATTTGATGACACGTTCACATCAATAAATGTTATATTTATGGATCCGTTTTTCTTGACATATAGTTTTTACTTTTAATTTGATATGTAACTTGCATGATTTAGCATAGATTTAGTATTTTGAGAAACTGATCGTTGGATTAAATGTTCTGTTTATATACATCATATATATCAAAAATTACATTAATCCAATAGCTACTTTTTAAAAAATATTACAGTTTTAAAATAAACGGTAAAAAACTGCGACGGTTGGTTTTCCGAAAAACCAATAGTTTGATCAATGTGATTTTTGACATACGTAATGTATATAAACAGAATATCTAATCCAACAGCTAATTTATGAAAATACTTTTTTCAAGCTGGGTTTTACAAATTGCATGATAAATTAGAAGTAAAAACTATGTATCAAAAGAATCTGACCTTTTATTTATATTAACCGTATTTAAGCAATAACTCGTAATCGTGTTAATTTATCTAACCCGTGTAAGTTGTACAATAAATAAATTATTTTAGAATCAATTAACATAATTTGCTTGATCTTTAATGACTTGTCGACTTATGTTCGGATGGAGGTGAATATTGGAATAATTGTGCCTCAATCCGAAAAACCAACATGAATTGCCACCCCTACCGACACTACAAACTTATCTCCTCCTCAATCTTTAATGCTAACAAATGAAATGAGTATTACTCATGTATTCATATTCATTAAACTAGTCTCCTTTGATTGGGGAGAAATATGCCACTAAATTATGAGACCACTAAAAAAGAAAGATAGAAGATAATGGCTTGAACCCACCTACCATATTACTACCAACAAACTATATAAAATTCTGATAATTTATTTAATCCCAAAATAAGTTTAATATTATCCCATTAAAATACTTATAATTATCTTAATTATATAATCAACGAAAATTGGTCTAATGGCAAAGGAATGAGCTGTAAAACCAAACATTCCGGATTTGAAATCAATCAAACTCTCTTACGACCCGATCCCATGGAACAGTGGCCTCGTGTGTGGAGCGGAGATTAGTCGGACTCCGACAGTTCGGACACCTTGTTGCTTGGTGTGTGTGTGTGTATATATATATATATATATATATATATATATATATATATATATATATATATATATATATATAGAGAGAGAGAGAGAGAGAGAGAGAGAGAGAGAGATGTTCTTATGAGGGATACCTCATTTTAACTAAAATCAGCTAAGACCCTTGAGCCATTGGATTGGAATCTTGAGATGAATCATGAGTTAAAATGAGGAATCCAAGGGCTTGTGTTCTTAGCTGATTTTAGTTAAAATGAGGTATAGCTGATAAGATCATGACTATATATATAGAGGTGCTATGGTCAGGTGCAAATGATGCATTTTGCATCAGGTGCCTTCTTGTAGAGCCACTTGCATTGTAAATTTTGAAAAACTGAACATTGGATTAGATACTCCTATAATGTGTGTCATGCCTGCCAAAAATCACAGTGATCCAACGGTTGGTTTTTGAGAAAACTGACTGCTAAAAAATGATAACATTTTAAAGAACAAAAAAATCATAATTTTTCAAAGTTACATTTTTCAAAAACCAACTGTTGGATCACTGTGATTTTTGGCAGACATGACATACATGATGGGAGTATTTAATTCAACGGTCAGTTTTTCAAAATTTTTATCGCAAGTGGCTCTACAAGAAGGCACTTGATATTAGAAGTTCTATATATATATATACAGAGGTGCTAATATAAGGTGCACCTGATGCATCTTGTATTAGGTGCCCTCTTGTAGAGCCACCTACACTGTAAATTTTGGAAAATTAACTGTTGGATTAGATATCCCTGTAATGTATGTCATGCCTACCAAAAATCACAATGATCCAACGGTTGGTTTTTGAAAAATGTAACTTTGAAAAACTATGCCTTTTTTGTTCTTTAAATTGTTATCATTTTTTAGCAGTCAGTTTTCCCATAAACCAACCATTGGATCATTGTGATTTTTTGCAGGCATGACATACATTACAGGAGTATCTAATCCAACGGTTAGTTTTCCAAAATTTAAGGTACAATTGGCTCTATAAGAGGGCACCTGATGCAAGATGCATAAGGTGCACCTTATATTAGCACCTATATATATACATATATATATATATATATCCTAATTAGAGTCTTAATAAAAACGAGTACATAGTACCATTTATTACCCTATTTCCTATTAAATAAATGTAAAAAGAAGATAAAGAAATAGTAGAATAGGGAGAGAGGATCCCACAACCTCCATAACCTAATCAAGTCTTGTAAGATCTCAAGAGAAACAAGAAGCAAAGGCGTGGAAAAGCTCAAAGAACATCAAGCAAAGCAGGACAAGGACAACAGAATAGTATAAAATTTAGATTCCCCACTCCCCTCGCGACTCGCACTAAAGCTCGTCTACTTTGTTGGATTCACATTGGTTGCATATTTCTTGTTTAGTAACATCTTACTTATATAAATTAATTTTGGCCAAAATAGTTTAAAATTTGCCAAAATTTTTGTTCACCATCTTTAGACTCTATAATTTGGGCAATAAAATATTAACAGAACTTTTTTTTTTTCCTGCAAATAAAAAATAGTGTAAATTATACAAAATTTAATTGTTTGAGAAATTAAATTCTATCTAGAAATAATTTTTTTTTTTTTTTTTTAAATAAGCCAAATACAAGGTAAAACATACACACTTCCACATACATATCTAGAAATGATTAGCAAGACTATATTTTTTTTTTCCGTAAATAATTACTAGCAGAGGCGGAGCCACTTGGGGACCAAAGGGGCCATGGCCCATGCTGGCTCTAAAAAAAAAAGGCTAGAGTAGGTATAAAAAATTAATTGGCCCCCACTCAAATAATTTTTGGGCCCCTAGTAACACAGTTTTTGGCCCCTTCCAACAGAAATTAGCCCCCCCAAAAAAAAAATAGACAAAATTATCCCAACAAATCAGCCCAAATCCAAAAATAAAAAATAAAAATATACAACTCCGTCAAAATCATCCCAATAAATCAGCCCAAATCACAACAACAGCAGCAACAAATAAATATAAATCAGCCCAAGTCAAAATTACAACAAATTAGAAAATTTTTTCTTTTGATTGAATATTTTGTATATTTTCAGTTGTTGATGTTTTGTTAATACTATATGGATACTATTTTGGATTTTCACGAAAAAATTTTAGTTGATACACCGGCCCCCACTCATGTAAAATCCTGGCTACGTCCCTGATTACTAGTGGCACCCTATAGTTTTAATTCAAATACATTGACTCCATGTAATTTTATATTTTCAAATTTCACATTATTCTTGTCTTCAAAGAATAAGTTAGCCTAGCTGCAATGTGGGTTTAGTGGTTGCGTTGGTTGTGGCAGTGAAGCGGTGGTGGGGGTGATGGTGGTGGTGGACATGTGGTGGTGATAGGGTGATAGTAATGGGTTGGGGTAAAGGTTGATTCCCAAGGAATGAGAACCATAAAACCCCCAATGTGGGTTTTGAATACCCACATACTCGGGCATTTCATTCGCACTTAGCTACATGCCTATAGAGGCTTGGCCCAGGCTTTAGCTCATGTTATCAGGACTTTGGTCCATAGAACCTTTGTAGGCTCTACGAAGCCTCATTACATCTTCATACTTGATCCATTGAGGTCGTTTTTGCTCGATGAATATTATCAAACAATGGCATTAATGGTGGCTTATTGTTCATAAATTGGCATCAAACTTAAGAAGACTTTTGTTCAAAATCTTCATAAATTTGAGGGGAAGGATTGTAGAAATAAATCAAGATAATGTAATCAATGATGAGATCAAGAGGATATGAAAATGAATTAAAGGAAGTCAATAATCAGAATACATTAAGGAAGGAGATTTAAAGACTATCATGGATGAAGAAATTCAAAGAATTTGATTTATTTTTATTTCCTTCTTTATGTGTTTCCATTCTTATGTATTTCCATATTCTTTATTATTGTTCTCCGTATAAACCCTTTAATGGATTGATAGTAGTTAAGTTAATTATCTTGATATTCCGACTTTCTGTACATAGAGCATTATAAAATTCATTGCATAGTCGAGGCAACACCAGCCTACAGCACAACAACCAACTACAAAGGGAGATTTCTAACCAAACAATATAGTCCTAAACCCTAACAACTATATAAACATTTTAATTAATTGGAGAAAATTACTGTGAATTCTTGATTTACTAAAAATAATGTTCTTGATATCGAATATAATACTTTGTAATTACAACACTATTATGAAACAAAGGAAAATTATTCAAACCCTCCTATAATTTATATTCTGTGCCATGAGGTCCAATATCTTCTAAGATTTACTTTGAGATTCTTTCAAAATATTTCAAAGTCAACCATTTTTTTTTATATTGACATATTTGCCCTTATTTTATAAGATTACATTTATTGTGGTTTTCTTTTAGAGTTTGTAACTATATGAGACTTTTTATGGAAAATTTTTAGATTATTAAACTCTTTATGGAAAAGTTTTAAATTGTATTCATTTCAAATTTGGAATTATTAGTCTCCTTTCTATATATATATTTTTTAAAGAATCCATTAAAAGTGAGTTGTATTATTGGACTCCTTTCTTTTTGGATTTATTGAAAATCAAATTAGATGCATAAAATATATACAGTTTATATAAATTTACATGTTTGAAAATATATGGCAATTAATTAATACATCATTCTTTTTTATTGTTGACAAAAACCAATTTTGGAAAAAATTTAAAATCATGATGTATAAATTAGGGCAAATTCGACATAAGTTATATAATTCATAAACCAAGTTTTTTATAGAAGGGTTTGGGAATACAATCCATATACTAGAGGGTTATTGGTTAATTAAATACCTATGCAACAATGCTGGGGCGGAGCCACCTTATAGCCAAGGGGGGCCATGGCACTCCCTGACTCCTAGAAAATATACATATAGTATATATATCATATATAGGTTTATGTAGTAAAAGTACATGAGTTTTCCCAAATGGCACCCCCTAAAACAAGTTTAGATTTTTGTTTTTAATGTTGGCACCCCTCAATACAAAATCCTGGCTCCGCCTTGCAACAATGGATTAGGTGAAAGGCTCCACATGGTCCATAAAAGCTCATGGCATAAAGAAAGTGCTAAAACCATCACTAACTTTCTCCATAGGCGCGAACAATTAAATTTCTTTAGACTTAATTAATATTTATTTAAGTAAATTCAATTCCTCATCAATTACTACTTTGATTTCGTTCAAGCCTTCTCCAAACTGTCGGTTTGCTTCCATGTCTTCCAAAATAAGCGCTTAGATTTTCTACAAATCATCATGCAATATTGACTCCAAAATTTCTACTTTTTTTTTTTTTTTTTGTGTGTGGAAAAATATAGAAAATAGTAGAATGAATTATGAAGGAGAAGAGGCCAGTTTGAGAAAGATTGAAAGTTGAAACCTCTTGTATAGCAAAGCTTTAATAGCAACTCCAATGGTTGTATTTATTTATTTGGATTCAAATATATTTTTTGACAGTATAATGTAAAATCATTTGGATTCAAGTGCTCCAATGATGTACCATCCATTTTTTGGCTCCTCTTTTTATCTCTTTAAAAATTTATATTGCAACTAACCGTACGGAGGTTACTTGATGCAACGTGCACCAGGTGCACCTTTTAATAGCATATCCGATAACAAAAGTAGATAACTATTAACAAATACTAGTAACTAGTAACTACATATAACTAATGGGTCAAGTTCTGGGGAAAAATGATTCTTATCAATTGTTTGACACATGGTCTACAAAACCTAACATGGACTAATATTTTGATAAGCAGATCAAGCGTTAGACTTGATGTTTGTACATAACATGCATGCCGAAAATCACATTGATCAAATGGTTTGTTTTTTTGAACACCAACCGTGAAAATTATGACATTTTCTCATAGTTTTTCATAGTTCGTCTCAAAATTGTAGCATCATTTTCAAAGAAGTGGCCATTTGATCAATGTTATTTTTGGCATGCAAGATCTGTATTAGTGAAACATTTAATCCAAACAGTCAGTTTCTCAAAAATCTATCCCACGTTGGATTTTGCAAACCATGAATAAGAATTATGTGTTACCAGAACCTAACTCAAAACTAATTTATCTAATCCCAAAATAAGTCTAGCTAATATTATCACATTAAAATATCTACAATTATCCTAATCAGATCCTAAATTTAACCCCAACTAAATAGAGTCCAAATAAATAAATATACTAATATAATAATAAGGAGGTGTACACACACACACACACACATATATATATATATATCAAACCCATGGTCGGGTCGCGCGGTGTTAAAATATTTGTCCCGTATCAGCTTCTCACACTACTCAAGCTTGGTTAATAAGTTCTAGAGACCCTCCACTTGGTAACTTAAGTTATTGAGTTGGATCCTAGTTTCTAACATGGTATCAGAGTTAGGTCTTGCGTGGGCTCATATTTTTCATTCCCCTCACTTCCGTGTCACTGCCCGGGGCCCTTTTCACCCGCGAACACATGAGTTACCAATTCCCAGGCTTGGGTTTTCGTTCACCCGCGTACAACTCGAGCTGTATGCGGTATCTATCCCATGTCTCAATGCTCGGGGGCCTCTTTATCCAGAAACTTGTGGACTTACAAAATCTCTGGCTCAAAGTTTCATCGCCCCAGATGTACGCGAGGGGAAGTGATGAAAGATTTGTCCCACATTGGTTTCTCACACCACACGAGTCTGGCATATATGATTCTCCGAGAAATTTTCATTTAATTGAGATGAGTAGATAACCAAACAACAATATACCAAAAAAGCTACCTTCTAACAAACATATAAAATTATCTTATCAAAGCAAATATAAAAAATTTAAGTTACAGAAAATTAATTCACTTGAAAAAACATTAATATATTTGTTTCTCGAAGAAAAAGAAGGGGCAAAAAAGCACGAGATGAGGATCAAAAGACTTGAAAATGTTAAAGTGAGAAATTAAAATAAGAACTCATCCTCTAAGCTTTTTAAAAAATATGGAAAAAATAGTAATATTTTCATTTTTACCTCTGAAATCATGTTTGCTCTAAAGATCATACTCATACAATTGTACTTTCTGCACACGCATAGCAATTTTGAACATGTTTTCAAAGAAAGAAATAGATTAAGGGATGGATATTGAGATGCATACCAAGAATTAGAAGAGTAGTTGAGTCCTTGTAACAAGCAACAATACATGCAGCTCATTTGCTCTTATCTGAGAATGTCATGAAATATATATATATTGAAATCATCCTATGCAAATGTTCCACGGCTGTTAGACCTCAATCATATATGGAATGAGTTCTAATGGCCATAAAGTGTTTGCTAACTTTAGCAAATACAGATAGGATCAATATTATTCTCTCTCTCTCTATATAATTATTTTGACTGATTCTGTTTATATATGTCGTATTAAAACAAGATTAATTATAATCATAAATAATAATCATATATACGGGAAATAAACAATAAAGATACGGGCATATTTTAGGTTAATTTTAAGATTTTTGATATTAAAAACGTGTATAAATTTAATTTACCATGTCAGTAGAGTCTATAGGATACTATATATATATATAAGAAATTAAAAGTTGCATAATTAATAACGAACCTTGTTTGTCGTAGCTGTCAAATATTTGGATGATGGAGAAGACGCACGTACAGATGGATGCTGTAGCTCTGTCTCTTCTGTCAGAAATTAATGTTTGGAGATGGAGTCGAGAAGCCAAACTGCCAAACTTAATGCAAGCCCAGAAAAGGAAAACTTAAACTGTGATTTAATGAAAGCTAGCTTCCCAAGATCCTTCAATCAAGTTTTCATTATATTGTACGGAGTGCATATATGTGTATATACATTAGCTCTTCTTGCTGGATCTGAATATATTTCCATCTTTTTAATCACTGCGCTTTTTTTACTTTTCACTTTTCACTTTTCACTTTGTTCGATCTCGATATCTTGGCCTTGTTTTTGAATTGATTCAGCTTCAAGCAAGGTATTGTTGCAGTTGGCTTTAGATATTGATGATGGCCTGCATGTCATTGAGGTCTACATTATTAATCAAACTCTAATATCTGAGGCTTTATATATATATAAATGTTTTTATGAGGGATACCTCATTTTAATAAAAATCAGCTAAGATTCTTGAGTCATTGGATTGGAATCTTGAAATGAATTGAATGAAAATCCAAGGACTTGTATTCTTAGCTTATTTTAGTTAAAATAAGGTATAGCTGATAAGATTAGCACTCTATATATATATATATATATGAGTCTCGTTCCTGTGATGACTTCCTTATATAAGGACTTGGCGTTTTGGCCAATCTAAAATGGGTATTTTGAAAGACAAATGGTTGGATTTAATATTTTTCGTATGTATGACAGGCATGCCAAAAATCATAGTGATCGGACCACTGGTTTCTTAAATATAAACTGTGAAAAATTAAATACCTATATAATGCTTAACAGTCTGTATTTCGGAAACCGGTGGTCCGATTACTGTGATTTTTTGAATGCCTAACATACATAGAAAGAATATTAAATCCAACGGTGAGTTTTTCAAAATACCCATTTTTCATTGGCCAAAAAGCCAAGTCCTCATATATATATATATATATATATAGACACACACACCCAATGGTCAATCGCAAATACGTTCAAACAAAAACAAAGAGATCGAATATATCTATGGCGATGGAAGTAGCTATATATAATATAACTTTATGTTGTTAAAATAAATAAAAAATTAAAAAGAATATAACTTTACCATATTAATTTTATATTATTATTACAAGAGCATGCAATGCTCCATCCATAGGAATTAAAAACAATGAGATTAATTATAAGAATATTTGGAAGATGGAGAATATCTGTCTTTCATAATTCTCTTGGGTGAAGATTGGGTGTTCCTTAATTCTCTTGTTTAAGAAGTTGAATTAGAGGTTATTCCTATAGAATGTAATAGGGTTGTAGCTAGACACTCTCTGTCCAAACACGCCCTCTTGGAAACTTTTTTTACTGTGTGGTTGGATATATCATCCACCGAATAACTTTAACCATTCACATGGTCTTAGAAATTGCTAAGATTTGTTCTAATTCAATAGCTTTAACCCCCAAATCGAAATCTTTATTTAGTCATGTAAGGATCGTATGAATGATTTGGGCGGAAGAAAAGTCACTCAGGGCAAGTAAGATACACGTAGGCTTCAACTAGGATGCCACGTAAGACACGCATGGAGTCTTCGTTACTTAACCAGCATTCTAGTTTTGTTTTACATTGAAACATATTTTAAAAAATTTGTCATAAATTGATCAAATTGAAAGTCTAAGGCCTGAATTGAAATTACTCCCAAAGTTTAGGATACTAAAATGTAGATAATCCCAAATTATGTAAGCATGAAGCTAATAAATAATTGTAGGATATATTTTTTGAAAAGCTGACTGTTGGATTAGATATTCTTCTCATGAATGTCATGTACGCCAAAAAATACTGTGATCCAATGTCAATTATCAAAATATAGACTACGAAAAACTATGACTACTGAAAACCATCACAATTTTTCTCAGTGACAATTCCGAGAAACCAACTGTTGGATCACTGTGATTTTTGGCATACATGATAGGGGCATAAATATAGTATTTAATCCAACTGTCAGTTTTACGTCTATAACTATACTACTTATTTTATACTATTTATAAATGTCTAAATGTTGGGAAAACTTTTGATTCGCTAAAATACCTTCATACTAAATACTAATGACACTTCTACCCGCTATAATTTTAATTAGGGTTAAATTAATACCCAAAAGTTTTTGTCTTTTGTGGTTTGTACCATTAAATCCAAGAATCCTTTTAACATGATAAATGGATAAAAATATGTCCTTTTTAACACAATAAATATATAAAAATGTCCATCTAACACAATAAACCATTTATAATCAATCATCATCGGTACCAAAGCGAAGAACCATCGGGTAATGGCACCAACAGTATGGGCCAAACAGAGATACATTTATAATCAAGAGACACCAATAGAGATGTATCTTACTTAGAAGGACTAATCAATAGGGTGTCTTTTTCCAATAAACTTTTAGAACTTAGAGAATAAATAAGGGTGAGTTTCTCAATAACAGAAACATCGCTTCAACATCACACAAAATATTAATTTTCTCTTTCTAACTTATTTAGCTTCTCTTAAAACTATTAGATTTCATTCTATTATTATTTTTATACTTAGGCAATCGATACGAACTTGGCACCCATTTGCTATAACGTTGTTGTGTAGATTAGACAATCTGCGAGGAATTGGGTTGCATTTAGGAATTGAGTATGACTGCTAAAACATGCACAAAGGGAGGCATATACGGTTTTACGACAATGAGTATATGCCTCATGCACAGATTCTCTAGGCTACGTTTCTTTCCTATTTCTCTATTTAATTATTTTATTTTAATTATGTTTATCATATAATTTATAATCAATATAAATTAATTTTGAGATTATTGCTTTAGTATTAAAATAAATTTTAGGAAAAATTACATTTTAGCCCTTGAACTATAGGTTGGTTTCATGTTGGCCTCCTGTGGTTTTGATAGCATCAATGTGCCCCCTGAACTATTTGATTGTATCAAATTACCCCCTTCTATAATTTAGCCAATTATTTTTTTGACTAGAAAATGATGTCAGGCTTGTTATTATTATTTTTTTTATGCAGTATTTATCCTAAACTTCTAATGTGTCGATAATCATATCGGTGAAGTTTCATAATTTTTCTCAATATATTTTAATTTTTATGAATTATTTTCTCCTTACAGTAAATAAAATTCATAATAAATAAAATATATTGAGAAAATCATGAAATTTCACCAATATGCTTTCTAGAAATGATCTTGTTGTAGGCTTGCCCAAAGCTAATTTTTCAAAGGATAAAATTTGTGATGCATGCCAATTTGGAAAACAAATCAAAATTAGTTTTAAAACCAAAGCGTATATCTCTACATCTAGGCCTTTGGAATTGTTACATCTAGATTTGTTTGGACCAAATGATGTAGAAAGTCTTGGTGGTAAACTTTATGCATTTGTCTTAGTTGATGATTACTCAAGATATATATGGATTATATGCCTTGCTCACAAGAGTGATATATGTGATGAATTTATTAAACTTTGTAAAAGAATTGAAAAGGAACAATGCCACTCAATCATTAGTGTGAGAAGTGATAAGGGTAGAGAGTTTAAGAACCAAGACATCGAAAACTTTTGTGATGCACAAGGATACTCACATAATTTTTCAGCACCAAAAACTCCACAACAAAATGGAGTGATTGAAATGAAGAATCCTTCATTACAAGAGATGGGTAGATCCATGTTTAATGAACATAAATTTCCTAAAACCTTTTGGGCGGAAGCGGTTAACACCACTTGCTATGTGGAAAATAGAGTGGTTATTAGACCTATTCTTGCCAAAACTCTTCATGAGATATGGAAGTGTCGAAAACCAAACATTGGCTACTTTAAAGTTTTTGGATCCAAATGTTTTATTTTGAATGATAAAGATTATCTCGCAAAATTTGAATCTAAATCCGATATGGGCGGGCATCTTTATTGGTTATTCAACTAATAGTAAAGTATATCGTGTTTATAATAGACATACTTTAACCGTGCAAGAATCTATCCATGTTGTATTTGATTAACCTAATTCATTTGCTTCTAAGAATGTTGTTGAAGATGATGAAAACAACAAAATGTTATCAAATGCTAATGAAGAGCTTGACAAGTTCAACATTGGTGATTCTACATCAACTTATGCACCCCAAGAGCAACCAAAGGAGGACTCTCAAATTGAAGAAGTTGAACCTTCAAATGAACCTTAATAGTTGTCAAAAGCTTGGAATTTGTGAGGAATCATCCAATTGATCAAATAATTGGTGATCCTTTACGTAAGGTACTCATTATAGTCTTAGAGATGGTTGTAACCACATTGCATTTGTTTCATAAATTGAGCCTAAATTTTTTTTAATGAGGCCAAAAATGATGATAGTTGGATTATAGTCATGCAAGAAGAACTAAATCAATTTGAAAGAAACCAAGTGTAGGAACTTGTACCTAAACCTAATGACCATTCCATCATTGGAACTAAATTGATTTTTTCAAACAAAAATGATGAAGATGGTAATATAATTAGGAATAAGGCAAGACTTGTTGCATAAGGCTATAATCAACAAGAAGACATTGATTATGATGAAACATATTCACCGGTTGCTAGGCTTGAAGCCATTCACATGCCTCTTGTTTTTGCTAGTTTTAAGAATTTTAAATTGTATCAAATGGATGTGAGAAATGCATTTTTAAATGGTTACATTTCGGAGGAAGTTTATGTTCTACAACCTCCCGGTTTTGAAAGTAAAACTTTTCCCAATTATGTATACAAACTTTCAAAAGAACTTTATGGCTTAAAACAAGCATCAAGAGTATGGTATGAAATGTTGAGTGGATTTTTGCTAAATAATGATTTCATTAGAGGCAAAATTGACACTACATTATTCATAAAGATTAAAGAAAGTGAAATGCTTATTGTTCAAATTTATGTTGATGATATTATTTTCGGTGCTACTAATGATCTTCTTTGTGAAGAGTTTGCTAAATTTATGCAAGATGAATTTGAAATGAGTGTGATGGGAGAATTAACATTTTTCATTGGACTTCAAATCAAGCAAATCAAAGAAAGCATTTTGATCAATCAAGCTAAGTATGTGAAGGATATGCTAAATAAATTTGGCATGTAAGGTGTGAAGTCTAGTCCAACACCAATGAGCTCTTCTACTAAGCTTGACATTAATGAAAATTGTAAGAAAGTTGACCAAAAATTATATCGAGGTATGATTGATAGTCTTCTTTACTTAACCGCAAGTAGACCGGATATAATGTTTAGTGTATGATTATGTGCTAGATTTTAAGCTAATCCCATTGAATTCCATTTACTTGCCGTTAAACGTATTTTTAAATATCTTGTTGGGACTCATGATTTGGGTCTATTGTATCCTAAGCATGCATATTTTCAACTTGCTAGTTATTCGGTTGCGGATTTTGCCGGTTGTAAAACAGATAGGAAGAGTACTAGTGGTACTCTTCATTTTATTGACCACTCGTTTGTTTCTTGGTTTAGCAAGAAACAAACTTCGGTAACTCTTTCCACCACTGAAGAGGAATACATTGCTGCCGGAAGTTGTTGTGCTCAAGTTTTATACATGAAACAACAACTTGAAGACTATAGGATCCAATTCACTCACATACCTATTTGTTGTGATAACACTAGTGCAATTAATATTTCTAAAAATTCATGTTTGCACTCACGCACAAAACACATTGAAATTAGGCACTATTTCATTCGTGACCATGTGCAAAGGGGAGGTGTTGAACTAGAATTTGTTAGTACAGACAAACAATTGACGGACATCTTCACGAAACCTCTCAAAGAGGATAGTTTTTGCACAATTTGGCGTGAACTTGGTATGATTAGACCATTGGAATTGTGATTGTACATGTTGTATTCTCTTATTTCTCTTTTCTCTTGTTCCGTTTTTGATATGACAAAATGAGAGAAATATTTGAATACTTTGAGTGAGCTTATTCAATTGCTTCCACAATTATATTGCTTATTGTATATGATGATTAACTATGCTTGTTGTACAAAATTGAGGGGGAGCTTTACTCTTTATATATGTATTTCAAAGTAATGGTTTGTCATCATCAAAAAGGGGGAGATTGTTAGCCCTAAGGTCTTTGACCTAATTTTGATGATAACTAAACCATACTTTAATACTAACAAATGGTTAAGTGTTGTGTCTCCATAGATTTGAAGTTATATCTTGTTGGAGCTCATCAACATATCTCAAGTAATTCAATGCGCTCATATTCAATCAAAGCTTATGAAGTTCAAACCTTGAAGATCAACTTGAAGACAAAGCTCATGAAGATCTTTTTAAAGCCAAGTTGTTCTCCATGTGTTAGGAACTCTTTGTAAGGCATCTCTTATGTTCAACATTGCATAGATCAAGAGAAAATATTTTTAACTCATATTGCATTGACATTCATGCTTGGAAAATGTTTTCAAACTTGTCCAAAAATGTTTTTGAATTCTTAGTTAACTTGCCAAAGTGTTATAAGTTGAAATAGACTTAGGAATTTCGAAATATTGGTATGACAACATTCCTAGTTGACTAACCTATGCAAACCAGTCGACTAACTATGATGCAGAAGCCAAAATATGAGAAATCTTAAGCTAGTCGACTAAACTACTTGAACTAGTCGACTAACTGTTTCCTAGTCGACAAAAACCCATGTCCCAGTCAACTAAGAGCAGGTCAGTAGCCATGTTTGAGAAGTAGAGTTTCCAGTCGATTAAGACCCATCTTCTAGTCGACTAATCGACCCTGGAAATTTTTCTAAGTGGATTTTAAAGTTTCTAGTCGACTAAGAATAAAATCCCAGTCGACTATTTAAACCCAGAAATGTTTCAAAAGAATTTTAATTAAGCTAGTCGACTAACTCCCTATGGCTAGTCAACTAACTATGCCCGGGAAACCAAAATGCTTTGAAAAATAGCTCGATAGTCGACTTACCCTATTGTCCTAGTCGACTAACGACTCTGCAACTTTAAAACGACTCTTTCTTCTTTAAGCAAATCAAGCATTTAATGAACCCTAACCACTCCCATCTTCTCCAATCAAACTTGAGGGATTTCAAACGACCCTTTGGCCCTTGTTAATTATATATAGAGCTCATGCTCTCATTTATGAACAACCTACCAATTCTCTATCATTTATTGAAAGCATTTACCTTTGAGCATTCATCATTCAAGATTCTCTTTGTGAAATCTCTTTGAGCTGTCTTTATTGAGTATTTGAGAGGCCATTAGTTGAACTTGTATTTATTACAAATCTGCTTGTTAAAGCATTCATTGTATTGTTCTTCAATCATCTTGTATTTATTGTGAGATTTAAGGGTTTTGTGAAACTCTTGTGGGTGAGAATCTTCCACCTTTTAAAGAAGATTGTGGGTGAGTGTCTTCCACCTTTGAAAGAAGACAGCTGTAAAGGTTTCTTGACCTTGAAGGAGTTTTGATAGTGGATTAATCCTCTCGACGGAGTTCTTGAGGCGTGGATGTAGACGGAGATCGAACCACGTTAAAATCTTTGTGTTTGAATCTCTCTAACTCAATCTCTTTCATTTTAAGTTATTTATTTGCTATATAATTTGTTGAGTTATTGTTTAAGCTTGCATTTTAGTTATCAAAAGTTTGAGTTTTTAAAAATTATATATCCTATTTATAAATCATTTTTAAATTGCTAATACTCTATTCACCCCCCTCTAGAGTATATTTTGGGCCAACAGTGACGAATCTAGAAGATAACTGTCGAACAGCGGCTCCATGCGACGGGTAGTCCCGCCTCTGTATCATCTTCTACTCTCTTTCTTTTTCTCTCTCTCCTCTTCTTCTTATTTTTACTGTGCTCTTAAAAAATAGACATTAAAACAAAAATATGTTTTCACTGTGAGGATTTTTACTGTGTTTTTAGTTTTAAAAGACAGTAAAAATATAAAAAATACTGTAAGCTAGTGTTTTCACCGTGTTTTAAAAAATACTGTAAGCCATGGCTTCTTCTACTGCAGAAGCAACAACAGCGACTTGAGTGTTTTCACTGAGTTTTTTAGTGTTTTCAATGTCTTTTTTTTTTTGAGTTTTCAAAGCATTTTGAGTGTTTTCATTGTCTTTTAACTGTGTTTGGAGTGCTTTCATTGAGTTGGGAGTGTTTTCACTGTCTATTTTTTTTAGTGTTTTCACTGTCTTTTAACTGTGTTGGGAGTGTTTTCATTGTATTTGGGAGTGTTTTCACTGAGTTGGGAGTGTTTTCACTGTCTTTTAACTGTGTTGTGAGTGTTTTCACTGAGTTGATAGTGTTTTCATTGTGTTTGGGAGTGTTTTCGCCGAGTTGAGTGTTTTCACTGAGTTGCTAATGTGGCACAAGGACATGTCAGATGGGATTTATATGCGGGACTGGTAGCACCGTTCTTTATAAAAACCGTTATTCAAGGATCCTATAAAAGGGAGATCGTAAGACTACGTATAGTATGTGGGAATAAGGGTAGAATAAAATTCCCATTTTTTTAAAGTGTATTATTGGCGGTAAAAGAATGGAATGGTCATTCCCTTGATGGCTCTGTTCCCTCCCACGAAGAAGTATCCATTCTCTCCTAAAATGAGTGGAATGGTGATTCCTTTTCACAAATGAATCAAAATAAAACAAAACCCGTGCCTAATGCCCCCGTCTGCGTCATTTTTTCTCACAAAAAAGAAGAAACCCACGCTCGACTAGATAGACACATCATACACCTCACCATCTTTGATCCCTCACACACTCTCTCTCTTTTACAAAACCTCAAAAACATTAAGCCAATCCGATCTTTACAACAAAGACTTCGATGTGGTGTTTTTCTGGCTTGATCTTAGACCACTGAATTGAAATGCAGCTAAATTCGTTTCCATTTGTAAGCCCACTCGATCTCGGACCATTTTTTAAGCTTCCAAACATATATCAAACTCAAAAAGTTATACCATAATTAAGCACCAAAGATCTAAAATTTCAATCTATTTTCTTCCCCCGCATTTTTTGGCAACCAAACAATCAAAAACCAAAGAAGACGAAAAAGAAGAAAATGAAAAAATGAAAACGAAGGAGATGTCACAGCGGCATCCGCGGTTTATGGAAATGCAGTATAAAAAAGATTAAAAGCAGCACTAAAACCATTATCGAAACTCATAAGAAAGAAGAGCATTTATCCTTTCACCATAAGTGAATAAACTAGTTAATTCATAATAATCTAAAATGGAACGAGCCATTATACCATAAAGAAAGTGAAAAGGATTGAAAGAGAACGATAAAAAACATAAGACACTAGAAATTAGATGTCTATCAAAGGGAATGCCTCATTTTGATAGCTGGATAGCTTTAAAGATCCCAATTTTACACCAATTTGCTTCGTTTTGAGTTATACATGATCGAGCCATGAAATCCATGTGGCAAGGGGAGATATTCATAATCTAAATTTTGGCCTATTCCAACCAAAGCACTCTAGGGTTTTGAGTTGGAGCAACAGTTGTTGATCTTTAAGAAGGGGAAACAACATAGATATGGATTTAGTGATAGGACTAGCAAAGGGTGGACCTAATATGTAAGCAGATTCTATCATTGTTTTGTTAAGTTTCCAACCTAATAGCTTAAGCTTCTAGGTGGAGGGCCCAATATAGGTATATGAAGCTATTGTAAGCTTTTTATTTAGGCAATGTGGGATAGAGTGGATTCTATTCTTCTACATGTTCCAACAAATAGCGCCAAAGAAATAAGAGGATTAGGAAGTCCAATATCATACATGTGATCGATGATCTTTAACCTCTTTAGTTAATTGATTGATAAATAAAATGATTTGTGAGTGATAGCGGTAGGTTCCTTGGTTGCCATAGTCAGAGCTCAAAGAAGGAAATTAAAGGGAAAAAGTGAGCAAGGTTTTGAGAACAAAAGAGAAGGTGAAACTTAATAAAGGATTCAAATTTATAACCAAAAAGAATTCTAATGGATACGAAGTCATATGAAGTCAGGGTTCTATTGATTTGTGAGACATCGATCACATGTATGACATCGATCACATGGATTCTTGGATACCTTAGGTTGTGTGTCATGCAACTTGTAGGGCTTAGTTGGGGTTCGTATGATTTTGATGGCATTACCATTATTTGTTAAGTCGTGTTTCATATGAGTGTTTTCACTGTGTTAGGGTGTTTTCAGGACAGTGAATATACAGCTACGACAGTGAAAATAGAACAGTGAAAATACTCACAGGACAGCGAAAATAGGACAGTGAAATTACACATAGGACAGTGAAAATACCCAGGGGTAGTTCGTCATTCTAAAAATATTGTATACCATTGTCCTTAATGGTATACTTTCAGGAAATGGGGGACTTTTAGACAATTTTCTCATTTTTTGTAATCCCAAAAAGCTTGAGAAGTCGAGTCTCTAAGCATTGGTATCATAGTCTACTTCGCTGTGCAGAGAAAAATATTGGTAAAATACCTACACTGCTCCTATTTAAACGTATGACTTCTTTGGTGTATCTTCCAATTTACATGAAATTTAACTATGAAATTTGATATGCGACATATAGAAATACCTAGAAATATGCCATATAAAGTTCATAGCATTTCGACAAGACATTTTTTAGGAATGGACTTGTACTTTTGAATTGGACTTATACTTAGGGAATCACAAATTCCATGTTAACTTTATACTTGCCTTATAAAATAAGCTGAGAATTATTTCCATATATTCATGCATCTATCTATTTTCAAGATGCTCTTAGGGGGCAAAATAATATAACCTACCTAATCCCGAACCCCAAAAGAGACATATGGGTTCACATGGCAGAAATCATGTCGGAGTCACCAAATTATGATGCCTCAACTCTCAACCACTTCCTACTCATGCATACTCTTAATTTTTGGGAGTAGTTAAAACATGACTTTAAAGTTGCAGAGCCCAAATATTTGGAAAAGCTAGTAGAACGCCTTCTCAAAGTTGAGTGTGTTAACGACTAACGAGCAATTTCTTAATTTCTTACTGTAAGAGATGAATGTTCCACAAATTAATCAGTTTGCGCGCATCAGCAACGACTAACGAGCACTTTGATTGGGATCCACTCAAACTTACTTCAGAAGCTGCTGCGTTTTATTTTATTATTTTTTTTTATTATAAGAAAATTCATTGGACTTATGAGCTATACATATACCAGACTAATCCTATTGAATCGTGATGAAGGCGGGATGAGCTTTAATTTAAGAAGAATGCTAATAATTAACAGTCTGTTTCATGTGTCTGGAGGGATGAATATATTCGTGAAGGCCGGGGAACATTAATTTGGGTTTTTTTCTTAATTCAATTAGTTTGCATCAGCAACAAGGCTAAGGTGTACTGGTAAGATAATCCGATCCGATATAGATATCCTCAAGCATATATATATATCTATATATTCTTTGTCAAGTTGGAAAGAGAGACAGTTTTGTTTTTTTAGTATATATATCGATCAGTTTCCTTTATGCATATATGTTAAGAATCATATTGATCGACGAAACTTCATGCATGCTCCGAATAACATCTATTTTATTCTTAAAGCGAGTAAATTAGACAAAAGCAAGATAGAATGAGATCAGAATATATGATATATTCAGAAGCTAAAGATCGAGTGTGAATGTAAAAAGATGCTTACCTTGTCGAGGAAGCAGTTGCCAGGAAAAGTATCGGCTACCTATCTTTCAAACTTATCCTTTTCACCGTCAATCTCGAAAGCTTGATTCATAAGAAACGCGTGATCGATGTTATGTCAACACCCACAACTTGAAGCTTCTGACTTCTGTGTTGCTCAAAAAAGAAAAACACGAATAAAGGAAAGAGCATACACGAAGCTTTGCACCACTGTGGAAATGACTTGAAGCCACAACTGTTCCACCCACTAAATAAACACTTCTTTCTCAAAATCAATATATGCCTCCTATATATATATATATATATATAAAAGAGTATGTCCACCTGATCATTATCTTATTATAATTATTATTAGGGTTAATTATTTTTACTTTCCTTAAGGTTTTGTGAAATTACAAAGACATTCCTTGAGTTTTGAAAAATGTTATTGGCTCTCTAAGGTTTGAATTATGTTTAATGATCCCCTTACATTTTAGTAAAAAAATAGAACTTTTTTTTTTCCTTAATTTTGAAAGTTTAGAACTTCGTTTAAAAGCCTAATTGAATGATTCAAGTTCATAAGAAAAGCTCATACATTCTTGACACACAATCCTCAAAATCTCTAGAAAAACAAGCTTAAAGTAAATAGGTTGCCAAACATAAATCCAAATCTCGGGGCCTTGTAATTTTGCCAGAGCTCAAGGATGGATGCAATATATCCATATTATATTATTATTAAAGCATATATATGTAACAAAAATATTTGGAATTATTTGAAGTAAGGCCTACGTCGGGAGTGGACCAAAACGTGAAATACAAGCAAAGGTGACATTGCCCACCAACTTTTCAATTATTTTTAATGGCCCCAATTTACTACTATTATGTTAGTGGCTTCAGATTCAGAAAAGAAATTTCCAGGAAACAACACCAAGACCCACGTCCTGAGATGTGCACTGGGGACTCATAGATAAAGGACGGTTTCAGTCGCCCATATTTCTTCAGTAGTCCTAGTCATTTAATATATGTACATCTCTTTTTCTTCTTTCTCTTATATAATATATATACTAGTATATGAGGAAACTTCCTATGAGGAAACTTCCAAAGAGCCAGTTGCAAAATGAATTTCGAAGAAGTGACCGTTGGATTATATACTCTTTTTTATGTATGTTACTGCTATAAAAAATTATGGTGATCCAAAGGCCAGTTTTTGAAAAATGTCGCTGGGAAAAACTTTTTTTTTTTTTTTTTTTCCCGTAGTTCAAGCTGTCATCAGTTTTTCATAGTCAATTTTTCAGAAATTGATTGTTACATCTTCGTGATTTTTGGCAAGCATGACATGTATATAAGAGGAGTATTTAATTCAACTATCAATTTCTGAAAAATCGACTCTGCAACTAATCCTATAAAAATTACTTGATATAACTTTACTTTAGGTAACCTAAGAATTTAAGCATTATCATATGGTTATAATCAATCAATTTTATTGTTTGTTTCCACTAAAAAAATAATGATTCTATAACATCAAACTGTATACAGAAGTGTGATATGTGACAACAGGGTGATCACAACATTATTTTATTTTATTTTATTTGTTGAGAAAAGGGATAGTGACAGCAACAACTTAGGCATGCATGCATCCATAACCCTGGGCTAATTTAGCATGGGTCACCTGCCCCATTCAAATTTTAAATCTTTTGGTGATTTATTCAAAAAATTTAAAATTTAAATTTTTTTTTTCTTTTTTTTAAATTCTCCTCACTATATTATTTGTTAAAAAAACTTTAAAATTACTATAAAATTTGAAAAAGTCTTAATATTATGTTAAAAAGTAGAAATGTTTAAATTGGACAGGTGTTTAATTAGATCACTATGTAATAAGATTTTTGAGTGTCTCTCTTTTAACCATTTCTTTTATGCTAAAAAAGTATGGTAAGATATATGTAGTTTATAGATTTTATAATATTAAATTTGATATTATTGATGAGTTTTTAAGTGCTCCTACATAGCAAATGTCTTGTTGGTTTAATGACATGTATTTCTCAACTTATAGCAAATGCATAGATATTCATTTGATAATATTAGAGGATATTTAAGGTAGGGATCGATTTTTATTGTTTGGTCCAAAAAAAAAAAAAAAAAAATTTGCCCCCCCCACACAAAAACCCAGCCCCCCCCCCGCCCAAACCCAAAGGAAAAAAAAAAAAAAAAAACCCTCAAGCATGCATTAGAATGGCGATAAGTTGTGCCCAAGAAGAGGCTGGGTTTGAGCGTGCCTAGGTTATACATTCCATTCTCCAACCGTAGGGAGAGGGTGGGTGCAAACACCCTGCAACATGGTGATTAGTTTTGATAATAACAAAGTATTATCATGTGGTACTGATGATTTTGCATTGATTTAACATAGAGAAAATATGTTTTCAAGCAAATCATTCAAATATGAATCCCCCTCAGCATGCAAAATGGGTTTATACCATGTGTAACAACGGCAGATGAGGAGGCTATTGAGATATTAGTAAATTTTTTATTTAATTAGTGTGCTAATTGAGATATTACTAAATTAATTAAATGTTGTTGTTGTTGTTGTTGTTGTTGTTGGGGTTGGAGCTTAGCAATTGAATTAAAAGCTCAAATCTATTAATATATTGCAGCTGTTAGTATGGGTCAATGAGACACCAATTCAAAAAAGTAGTTGGTAGGCCGATATAGCCCAAGTTTGTGTTGACCATAGTATGCACCTAGGGCTTGTTCTAAGCCCAAATAGATGAGCATTGGCTTCGCTCAATGAACAAGGTTTGATGGGTATGGTATAGGTCCAATGTTTACCTTTCTATAAGCCCATAAGTATGGCCATCATATAATATAATTTAAAAATGGCAGCAGATTTCACTACCCCAAGAGTTAATTCCCCCACCCAATTATTTTTTGAAAAAATGATCCAAAAGTCTCACTTTAAGTTCTTTTTTACCCAAAAGTCCCAACATATTTCTTCTAGACTTGGAGGTCCTTTTTCAACCCAAAAGTTCATTTTTTTTGGGTGATTCTATAGCCACCCACCCATATTGTTAGTGGCATCCACTTGCTACCTATTCCCACCGATAAAATTTTAAAATATAATTTTTGCTACCTACACCCTCTATAATACCCAAACTAACCCCAACTCAGCCAAGCCTAAAACATAGGGTTTTTTTATACATCCACCTAATACCAAAAAGCCCAAAATATTATTATTTTTTATTTCCATCCAAAGAGGATTTTGTTTTCTTCACTCCACGAAGAGAGCAACACAACCATTCCGCCATTCATCCCACAAAGGAGCTTATTTTCTTCACTCCATGAAGAGAAAGCAGACCAACCATTCTGTGATATGTTCTAATTTAGTGCGCTAAATATTCTAATATTGTTAATCCATTTTTTAACACAAGCTAGTAATTGGCTGACACCTGTAAAGATAATTCTAAAGAACGTAAAACCTGGATTAAAGGAATAAAGAAGAGCCATTAATGATTATGAATCCTAGAAATAAGAGATAAATCAAAGGATTGCCATACGAGTGAGTTGGAAGATATAATTATGGTTAATGTGCATTTCTTAAATATTCAGGATTGCCAGTTGTCGAGAAGGGAGATCGCTACAAGAGTTCAAAGTAGAGAGTGATTCTTTAGAAGGGTTATTCAACTCGGAGAAGAATTCTCTATAATTGGAGAATAGAAGTTTTGCAAGGATGGAAACATGATGAATTCAAGTTTGAGAAGGAATCTGAAGATGAATATTATAAATGTGGAGTACGGGAAACAGAAAAAGATCATCTCAAACATACACAACACTTCATAGCTTATTTCTTCTTCAAGAAAGGTATTTTGAGAGCTCTGCTGCCGCTGACCATCAAGGTTCTGCAGTTGGGTACTATCAGTTACTATTCGAAGCTCACAGTTAGGCAACACGAGAAGTTCGAACTACCTAGAGGAACAGTTAAAAGGAGTTCGAAAGCGATCAAGGAAAATTTGAACCATCCAGGGAAGCAATTGAAGGAAATTCGAAGGCAATAAGAGAAAGTTCGGGTTCGTCGAGAGTTCGATGGAGGCGGTTCTTCTCACCAAATTCATATTGGAATTTATTTCAAGGGTCGAAACTTGCACACTGCCTCGAGATTAAAACTTTTATTTCTTTTGTTAAGGTGACAGTTGATTATTATTATTTTCAAAGGATTTGAGATTAGCTTGAACCGTACTGGCGATACTTTTACTAAGTTTTTATCATTAAGTTTAGTTTTATTACTATTTTTCGATTATTGTTTACTTGTGAGTGTTAAAAGGATTAATTAGCTTGACCTGTCTCCTTAGAAGTCCTTTTAATTGAGGCATTCGAACCTCATTAACTGATTTTCACAACTTTAAGGAATTCGAACTACCTCACAGTAGTTCGAACTCCTAAATTTTTAAATTGAATCAACATTTTGGCACGCCCAGTGGGACAAGTTAAGTATAGTGGCTCCTAACACTAGAAGTAAACAAACTGAATCCTCACAGATCAATAATGAAGTGGCGTTTGGGGCCGGTTTTAAGTATAGTGACTAAGAGACAGACCACCCAGTGGAGGAAAAGAATATTTTTTCAAAATTAGAAGCAATACTATTGCAAACAAATACAATATTACAGCAAACAAATGCAAGGCTAAAAGCTAGCACATAACAAACAAGTGCAAGATTAGAAGCTAGCACACAACAAATAAATGAAATGTTGTAACGATTGCTAGAAAGGTCGGAACAACCTAGAGAGTCGACAGAGAATATACGGCATTTGTTCAAGACTTTCTCAAACAACATAGAAAACCAAAATAAAATTGACCTAGAAAGGGCGTTAGAGCGACGCTGTAATGTTGCTGGATAAAATGCCTACTAGGACAGAAGAAACAACATAGAATCAAAGGGTTCGAAGGGTCGAACCAGAGGAAGAAAATACCCTTGAAATAAGAAGGCCAATAGAACATGGCCCAAGGATAAGAAACAACAATCCTGCAAGGCCTGCAGGGAATCACCAATACCCTGCAGAAGCAAATAGAGGTATGGGATTTGATCCCCCTGAACCTCGAAGAGGACCAGTCAGAGGGAGGCCAGTACCTTTAAGAGATCCTATTGAAGAATGGGAAGAGAGGGAAGATGAACATCGGTTTCATAGGATGGATGATAGGAATAAAATAGTTGAAATCATCGAAGAAGTAGTAGACCCTTTAGCTCGGGGGGTAACCACTCTTGTTTATAGAAAACCTTAACCAGAATGGATAGATAGGGATAGATAGGGATAGATAGGGACTTCGAATTCCCTTGAGGGTTTAGAGTCCCAAAATTCACCCTCTTTGCAGGGGATGGGTCACAGTCCACAATAGAACACATAGGCATATTCACTGGATAATGCGGGGAAGTGGGGAATAATGAGTACCTCAAATTGAGGTTATTTGCAAGCTCCCTCATAGGAGTTGCTTTCTTTTGGTATGTAAATTTACCTGTGGGATCAGTTGCCAACTGGCAGCAACTTGAAGGAATGTTTTATGCCCAATTCCTTCGAACTGAGCCAGAAGTGACTGTGGCTGATTTGGCCAAATTAAGACAATCCCAAGAAGAGGATGTGGCTCAATATATCTATAGGTTCAAAAAACTAAAAAACAGATGCAAGGTTAATCTACCCGAGGCTGAATTTGTTAAATTAGCCTAAAATGGTCTGACCTTCGAACTAAAAAAAAAAAAAAAAAATTGATGATATGGACTTTAGAGACTTATTCGAACTAACTTCGAAAGTCTCTGGGTATGAGGTTCTGCTACGGGAGGAATCACAGAGAAGAAATTCCTCTTACAAAACTTTTTACCATGATCCAAACCTCGAGATAGATGCTGCAGAGGTGATAGGGAAAAGACCTTACACTTGTGAAGCCTTGGTTAAGGTTGAAAATAATCCTGCAGTCCCTCGAAGTGGTTCGGAATTTCCTCCAAAATAGTATTCCTTTGATATTACGAAAGCAGATGAAATTTTTGATCATCTACTGAAAGGTAAGTTCCTTAAACTGCCTCAAGGACACATAATTCATAGTATTCTAGAACTAGGAAACAAATAATACTGTAAATGGCACAATTCTTGGAGATATTCCACCGTCAATTGCGTGGTTTTCAGAAATATGATCCAAGAAAACATTAAGAAAAGGTTATTAACTTTTCCTGAAAATACACCTACTATGATGGTTGATGAAAACCCTTTTCCTCATGTCCATGAATTGCAGGTTGAAATGAACAGTGTGTATTCGGCCAAGGGAAAACAACAGAGGCCAGTCATTGGCCCCGGGAAGCCAAGGTTGATGGCTCAAGCTAATGTACGGGTGGAGGCCCAAGCAGAAGTTTCTATTGAAGGAAGTGCTACCTCCCCATACACAGGAGTAGAAGATTTGATGGACAAGCTATGCATCGGCTATGGAAAAGCCTTAGCAGAAGCATGTCATGGAAAATACAAAAGCGAAATAGAACCTCCTAGAAAAATTGTTGGCCCAAAATATACTCTAGAGGGGGGGTGAATAGAGTATAGGCAAATAAAAACTTTTTCAAAAATGGGATACAAGAATTTTACAAATTGAATAAGGATGAATATAATGCAAGATTAAATATTAACTCAATACAACAAGAAATCAATAAATAACTTGAAATGAAGAGATTGAGTTAGAATAGCAAACACAACGATTTAACGTGGTTCGGTCTCCACCTACATCCACGCCTCAAGAACTCCGTCAAGAGGTTTAATACATTAAGCAACTCCTTCAAGGTGGAGAAACCTTTACACTTTCCTTCTTTCAAGGTGGGAGAAAACTCACCCACAAGAGTTTTCACAAAACCCTTACAAACTCACAATACAAGATGATTGAATGAAGAGTGTTACAATAAATGCTTCACAAAGATGATTTGTAATCAATACAATAGCTCAATAACTTCTCAAATGATCAAATGGATATAGCACAAGAGTTTTGTCAAAGAGAAGTGAGTGTAATGAATGTTGGAGAGTAATGGATATCAAGACAAATGAGATTAAATCACTAGGTGTACAATAAATGAGAGCTAACCTTCAATATATAGCAAACTAGAGCCAAAGTGACCGTTTGAAACCCTTAAGGTCGGATTAGAGAGGTTCAAAGTGGTTGGAGTCATTTAATGCTCGAATGACTAAAAGAAGAAAGAGCTGTTTTGATGTTGCAGAACCAGTAGTCGACTAGGACAAGGGTGTTAGTCGACTAACAAGGCATTTTTCAAAAGATTTTTCATTCCCGGGCTCGGTTAGTCGACTAGGCACTAAGGGTTAGTCGACTAGAACCAGGGGTGTTATTCGACTACCAACTTGAAAACACTTTGGAAAATTTCTTCGGGATCGATTAGTCGACTAGCAAGGGGCTATTAGTCGACTGACAATTTTGCAACAAAACATGGCTTCTGGACCTTTCATTAGTCGACTAGAGAGCAAGGGTTAGTCGGCTAGGAAAGCATTAGTCGACTAGTCCAGGGTGATTAGTCGACTAAGTTAGAATTTTCTCAAACATTGCCTCTGACTTTCACTTAGTCGACTAGGACTAAAGGGTTAGTTGACTAGGGAAGCTCTAAAGTCAATATTTCAAATTTTCTAAGTCAAAATCAACCTAATACACTTGGGCAAGTTCACTAAGTGTTCCAAAAATATTTTTGGTCAATTTTGAAAATGTTTTCAAGCATGAATGCTAATGCATAATGAGATGGAAAAAGTTTTTCTCTTGAGCTATACATCACTGAACATAAGAGAAGTCTTACAAAGAGTTCCTAATCACAAGGAGAGCAACTTGACTTCAAAAGGTCTTCATAAGATTGAGTAGGTCTTCAAGTTGATCTTCAAGGATTGTTTTGAACTACTTTAAAATTGCTTCATCTTTAAGCTTTGAATCCTCATGAGCTTTGAGCTTGAATGAATAATGAACATGTTGAATTGCTTGAAGAATATTGATGAGAGCTCCAATAAGAGTCTATGGAGACACAACACTCAACCACTTGTTAGAAGAAATGTATGGTTTAGTTATCATCAAAATAAGGTCAAAGACCTTAGGGCTAACAAAAATGATGAAAGGTAAAGCAGTTGTTAAACCTGAAAAAATAAATGGCAGAATGATGAATCCACACGTTCGAGGGGTTGGTTAACAACAACCATATTACTAGAATGAGCAAATAAGGCCAAATTAAATGGCCTATAAGAGGGGTATATAGCCCATGAAGAAGCCTAAAATAATAGGAAATCCTAAACCGAGTGTTCCACCAGGCATCTAAATTGGTAGGCAAAACAATACTTGGCCTTACCAAAGATACACGTATGTTAGGCTAGAACAAAATTTGCCAGTGAGAAAATTTGGAGTGGTCCATGGGCTAGCTAGAGCCTTCAGACTCACTACTAGAGGATGCATACCTCGAAATGACTCCCTAGAACAGCTACTCGAAGAGCAAGATGAGGAGATTAAGGAAATCTACAACGAAGAGGCACTCGAATCACCCTTGGTGAAGGAACAATATCAAGGAAGACCATTTTCTAGAATGGTGAAACCTCCAAAGCTGGATACCAACCACTCGTATGTTCTTAGCATCCTCAAACTCAAGAGGAAGAATTTGTTCCTTTGATGACTCGAACTCAGAAAAGAAAAGAGTAGAGGAAGTTTGCGGAAAAACAGCAGATGAACCAGCTTTTAGAGCTAAAAATCACGACTAACCCACGGCAAATCATTCGAACAAATCCAAGGTTCGACAGGGAAAAGTCAATCGAGGGTGAGGATGAAGATGAAGATCTCCTTGATGAGGACACCAAGGGAGTCAAAGTTGAAGAGGGACAAGAAATCAAAGAATAGAAGCAAAAGACAAAGGAGTTTAAGCCAAAAGAATGAGCAGTACAATTTGGGACCATTCCCATCGAGGCCAAAATTAATATGGCTTTTACACTGCTTATTATTTTTGTGGCAAAACCTGACCAACCCTTGGAGATAGAAGGGCAAGTCAAAGACTGGCAGGGTTATTACCCTGAATTAGGAATTACAGAAATTGGGGAAGATCTCCAATATAGCTTCGAACCACCTACTTACCAAATGACTCAGCATATTAAGCCTTTGTACATACATGTTTATTTCGATGGGGTCCCAATTAACAGAGTCCGCATTGATAATGGGGAAGCTATGAATATTTTGCTTATTACCACTATGAAAAAATTAGGAAAAAAGGATATGAAGCTCACCAATACTGAAGTGATAATCTCAGGCTTTGCTGGAGAGGGCAAATAGGCCAGAGGAATACTGCCAGTAGAATTGGGGGTAGGTTCGAAGGTCTCAATGATAGCTTTCTTTGTAGTATATGGAAAAGCTAACTACAATGCCTTGTTAGGAAGAGATTGGATACATGCTTGTGAACCAGCGATCTCGGATTGGGAGGCCATTTCACTTTTTGAAATCATTGTGGATTGTGGATTACTCATTATCCGTCTCGATTTATCCTTTTCTATTATCCACATTTATCTTTCTCTATTATCCACTCAAGATTAGGTTTTGAAAAAGGATAAGAGTTTGTAAAAAACTGGGAGTCGCCACCTTATTTTTAGGGAATAAGGAAACCACAAAAAGAGTTTTATTTTCAATAAAACATTGACCCCATATTTTGGAAAAGCATGGTCTTTGAATCAAAATTGGATTCGGGGGCTAGATTACGAAGTGGGAAGGTTCTAAGGAACTCCTTGTAGGCATCCACCTCACCCTAATTAAAGGTCTCCTAATTAAATTTGGGCTTTATCAAAATCTTATCATAATAATCCTATTTATCTAATCAATCCACAAATATATGATATATAATACTAGATAATAGATAATAATAATAATAAAAAGAATCAAAAATCCTAAAAGACCTTAGAAGACAAAAGTCATCCTAAGATTGGACTTGCGCCCTATTGACTGCCTACGTACCTTACCAATTTCTTGATAAGAATCAAAGTCCACGTAGTTCGATTACTTAGGACTCTCCTATTGTAATGAACCACTTAGTCGAAGGAATTTTATCTTATTTAGAACTCTAACTTCGAGAGTTTGAATTTGATCAAAACACTTTTTTTTTTTTTTGTTTTAAAGAGGGAATTTCATTCAAAGTCAAACACTTTCAAAATCACTTACTTTTAGAGTTTTTCTCGAAGTAGACTCCTAGATTAGGTAGAACTCGATTACTATTGCAATTCTTGCAACAAATGATAGTCCTAAGTGGGGTCAAGTAACCCCCCTAGTCCTAGGGTTTCTAACTAGTCTTAGGTTAGTCTAAACACCTAATATACTAACATTATGCATGCTGGAATTTATAGAAAATATACTAAATATGCAATAGAGAATATAAACAATGCATGAAAAATGTCCTAAATGCAATCTAAGTTATCTATGTGAACCTAGGCATGTTTCTATGTTAGTTTGGATCCTAAAAATGATTTTTAATCCATTTAAAAGCCACTTTTAAACCTTGGATAGATTTGAAAGTGATTCTAAAATGAATTAAAACTCAAGAAAATAATTAATAAAAAAAATGTATAAATGATCTAGTATGTAACCTATCATGATATACTAACATTACCATATGTAAAACTATGCAAAAAGTGGATTAATAATAGTGATTAATTCACATTAAAGTGGATTAATAATAGTGATTAAGTCACATTAAAGTGGATATTCAAATCTGGGCAGATTTGAATACACACCTTAAATGGCTTTAAAACCATTATTAGTTCACCCAAAGTACTAAAAAAATGCTAACATGTATATTAAATAGAAACTAAGACCCTATATGCAAGAACTACTCTACACAATCCATTTTTATATGCAAATCTTATGAACCAAAAAAAATTACATATTAACTATCCTATATGCAACTAATCCTAACCTTTGAATACCCAACTTAGGTACCCATCCCTACCATGATATGAACATAGAAGAAAAAGAAGAAAAAGAAAAAAAAACTTTAAAATAAACCCCACAATTATACTAACCTTTTTTTACTTCCTTCTCCCTTTGCTCCTAGCTATTTCTTAAAACTCCAAGGACTTCAAAGATGCAACTAAAGTTGCTTAGGGGGTTGGTGTAATGCCTTGAGGCTTTACTCTACCAATTTGGCTCTTTAAATGCCTTATGTGTAGTATTAAAACTGATTTCAGGGCTCTCTATTTATAGGGAAGCCTAAAATTGATCAATGACTGATTTTAAATCTCTTAGGAATGATCCAAGGGTCACAAATCAGCCTTCCAAGGTCTTTTAAATCATCCCAAAGTCCCCAAGGCCGAATTGGACACATGTCAAGTACTTGGAAGAGTCCGAGACAGGAGAGAGACTGAAAAATAGCACCTGGAGGCAAGAAACTCGGATGACCATCCTCCTTGGGACGGTTGGCCGTCCCTTGGGGGATGGTCATCGAGCTTTGAGCCCAATTTTGCCCTATGTGGGCCTATCTCAGCTCGTTTCGACTCTGTTTCGGCTTTTTCGGGCCCGTTTTAAGTCCAAATTCGACGATTCAAGCGCTGAAACGATTGTGATTCGATTCTCCATGTTTTAAGAAGTGTTTGAAGTGAAAATGATTTTACCAAAGTCAAAGATTTAGGGAAAAGTCGATCGATTAGTTGTTTAGGGCCTGCCGGGCTCAAATTAGGGTTTTGAAATCTGCTGACCAATCACTCTCGAAATCATTTATTCTTCTCGAAACAAGTTTTTAAACTTTTTAAGAAAGTGTTTTGAAGCCTTTGAAGGCTTTGGTTTGATAAAATCGATCGAATCCCGGTCGTTCCCGGTTGAAACCCTAATCTGAGCTTGAAAGGGCCTTTTGAGCCTTAAGAGCCAATCATGAGCCAGGAGGCTCAACAGACCTTGCCACTGATCAAATTAACTACCAAACACACCTTAAATATCTATACCAAAGCCTCGAGACCATTCGAGACAAGATCGACAGTCATTCAGAGCTTTTGTGATTCAAATGACAGTACTGCCCTTTAAGTCACAAAATGCCTTATTTCTTATCAAGCCTGGCTCAGAATGCCATGGAATTTTACAGGGATGTTCCTAGACTCTCTAAAAAATAAATGCAAGAAGAACCGACTCAATCTGACCTAAAAACCTACATGCGATAATGACCTCTATCTAACTACTCACAAGGGTAAGATTGGTAACTTAGGGTTTTAACACCCTATATCCCCTCAAATCACAGGCAACCATTCATGACCATACTCATGGTAAAAAATGGATGTCTACAATACTAATAAGTGTGTCCCCTCTTCGATGCATCAAAAGCTGCTACTGGTAAATGATGACTAGCAAGTAGAAGTAGTACAGGCTGATCAACGACCTTTTGGAGCTGATTCGAATATAGCAGAAACCAGATTATACGAAGAAGATCTTGGTCCCATCGAGGTTAGTTTCATGCCTGACGGAATATTGAAAGAAGATTGGGACCAACTCCTTACACAATTATTGTCAGTTTCTGATGATGAACAAGCTTTAGAAGAAGAAAGTTAAGCTGCCAGAGCAGCTCGAGGCCAACAAATTGGCCTTAAAAAAGGTGGCAGCCTCTAAAGTGCAAGAACAACTGCAAGAAGTGGCAGCAGTGGCAGAGGAGCAGAAGCAAGATACTCAGGGGTACAACAACAAGATCCTTTGGAAGAAATAAACTTGGGGACAATGGAAAAACCAGAAAATACTTTTGTTAGCCTCCTCTTGGAGCAGGATGACAAAGAGAAGCCGGTCAAACTACTAAAGAAATACAAAGACTGTTTTGCTTGGGGGTAAGATCATCTATCAGGTTTGGATCGAACTCTAGTGGTGCATAAGTTACCTATCAAGGGAGGATTCAAACCCTTCAAACAGTCCCCTCAAAGGATGTCTCCAGAAGTTACTCCAAAGGTAAAAAAAAGAAATAGAGAGGTTGCTAAAAGCAGGATTCATTCGAACAGCCAGGTATGTGGAATGGTTGTCTAATATAGTTCCTGTAACTAAGAAAAATGGCAAAGTTAGGGTGTGTATAGACTTTAGAAACTTAAATCTAGCCACTCCTAAGGATGAATATCCAATGCTAGTTATTGATATGCTATTAGACAGTGCATCAGGGAATCAAATGTTGTCTATGATGGATGGACATTCTAGCTATAACCAAATCTTTATAGCAGAAGAGGACATCCATAAAGCAGCATTTAGATGCCTTGGTTTAGGCACTTTCGAATGGATAGTAATGCCATTTGGATTAAAGAATGCTGGGGCTACTTACCAAAGGGCCATGAATGCAATTTTTCATGATTTCATAGGCCTATTTATGGAATGTTACATTGATGATTTAATAATTAAGTCCCCTGACAAAGAAACTCATTTGCAGCATCTAGAAATTGCCTTCGAGAGGATAAGGACATACAAGCTCAAGATGAATCCACAAAAATGTGCATTTGGGGTTGCTGCTGGAAATTTCTTGGGATATTTGGTCCACAAAAAAGGGATTCAAGTAGATGCCAACAAAGCTCAAGCCATAATCCAAGCCAAGCCACCATTAAATAAGAAAGAACAACAAAAGTTCTTGGGGCAATTAAATTTCTTGCGAAGATTCATATCCAATGCAGCAGGAAAGACAAAAGTGTTTTCCCTATTACTAAAGCTTCAAGCTGAGTATGATTTCAAGTGGGAAGAAGTGCATCAGAAGGCATTCAAAGCCATCAAGCAATACTGATTAACTCTACCAGTACTTATGGCCCCTTCATTAAAAAGGCCAATGAGGCTTTACATAGCTACAACTGATGAGTTAATTGGAAGCATGTTGGCTCAGGATAATGAAGAAAGCAAGGAGCAGGCAATTTATTATTTAAGCAGATTTTTAAATAAATGTGAATGTAATTATTCATCAATAGAAAAATTGTGCTTAAGTTTTTACTTTGCCGCTGTCAAATTAAGATATTATATGCTGCATCGAAGTGTTTTAGTAATATCCAAAGTTGATGTAATAAAATATATGTTGACTAAACCAATCCTTAACAATAGGATACGTAGATGGATGATTACATTAACAGAATTCAACATTAAATATATCCCTCAAAAAGACTTTGTTGCTGATCATCCAACTATTGAATCCCAAGTGAAGAGATTATTGTCTTTTTAACAACCAAAGGCTGGAAGCTTAGGTTCGATGGATCTAAAACCCACCAGTTTTCTGGAGTTGGGATTATTCTAGAATCTCCAATAGGGCTTCGAACTAAGGTGGGAGTAAGAATCCAAGAAAAACTCTCTAATAACCAAACAGAATATGAGGCTTTGGTGTTAGGGTTGGAAATCCTAAAGGAAATGAAGGTTTCTAAAGTTGAAATTTATGGGGATTCACAATTAATAGTTAGGCAATTAAGTTCGAGGTGAATATCAGTGTTCTAGTGAAAATTTATTATACTATTACTTGGCTGCAAAGCATCTCCTTCACTGGTTCGAAGAGGTAAGTATCACTTATGTACCTCGAAGTGAAAATGAGGAGGCTAATAAAGTGGCCCAAGATGCTTCTGGATTTAAGACTGTGACAGCATATGAAACATTGCAACATAGGCAAATAATTCAAGCTTTAGCCCAAAGAGGAATCCCCATTGAGGTATTAGAAATACATAAAGGAGAAATTGATTGGAGAACCCCAATTAGTAAATATTTGGATAATCCAAACCAGAAAGCATCTCGAAAGACAAAGTTACAAGCAATCCATTATGTATTGTATCAAGGGGATTTTGTGACAACCCAAAATTTTTAGAAGCATATTTTTAAATTTTTATTAGAGTATTTGGGTGTTTTAGAAATATGAGAAAAGTTGTTTTATAAACATTTGCAAAAATTCCAACTATGTCCTAATTCTTTATAAAGCTAAGCTGCCTTTGTAAATTTCATATTTACACTTAATAATTCTAGACAGAGCTTGAGGGCCTAGAGTGAGAGAGAGTGATCGTGAGAAGGGGTGCAGCCACCTGATTCTTGTCGAATCTTCGCCGGACTTCAACCTTCTTGGTGATAAGGTAGGCCTTATACTTGTTTACCATAGTTTTTCATTTCTTTCCATGAGTAATTTTTGGATTTTGGTTGAGAGGGGGTTGTGGTTTTGGTTTTGAGTTGCGTTGAGATGTTTGGTGTTGGAAGTATGCCCTAAAACCAATCCTAAAGGGTATATTAAGTTTCATAT
>JAESVK010000811.1:2143296-2156712 GCA_017140935.1 Hamamelis virginiana
GTCTATAAATATGAGTGTTTACACATTCTAGGGTTAAGAGGAACCCCCTTAGCCGAAATTTCTCTCTCCTCTCCCTCTCCATTCTAGCTTGCTCACAAGTGTTGTGGAAGACTAGGAGGTTCTAGGGAATCTTACTCTCGTGTGGATACGCTTTGGAGGTTTCATCCGTTTGAAACTCGAAGGAAGGCTACATTGAAAAGCACAATCAAGTATGGTTTATTTATGTTGATTTATATTCATTCTTGTTTGTATGTGTTTTAATATACATGACCCCCATGCTTGAATCGATTCTTGAAGTTTTTGTGAACATGGATTGATTTTAATAAAAGAAAAGTTTTGTTTTCTCTCTTCCGCTGCGAATCCATGGTTTTGTTTCACATAATCTTTCATTTGGAAGGTTGTTTATGGTTGGATTTAGGGTTTTGAAGAATGGATTGGAGAGGTTTGAGCATTTGGTGGTTTAATGTGTGTCATTTTGGGTTTTTATGGGTTTTTAGTTTGGGTTCTTGGTGGATCCTTGAATTTGATCCATTGTTTTATGTTTTTGTTGTGAATCTAGTGACTTCAAGGCTTGTATTATTAGTTTCATGAGTTGTGTGGGTTTATCCTAAGTTTTGGGGTTGTTTTGTAACTTAAAATACCTAATTTTTTTTCAAAATTATTGGGCAAATAGTCGACTGTTTGAGCCAAGGATTCGACTGTTTGAGCCAAATAGTCAACTCTTTGGGCAGAAACTCAATTCCCTACATTTATCTTATTTTCTTCATAACTTTTTTATACGAACTCCAATTTGGGCGTACTTTATATGTATGGAAAGCTTATGAAGTCTACTTTCTAAATTTTGAGGTTTTGGGATCAAATTATTTTTGGAGAGAGGATATTTGATAAATACCAAATTTGCCCTTTCATTGTACCCTTTATCTTCTTCGTTGCATATCTTTCAAATTGCTTGGTATTTGGCCATGAAATTCGACGTGTAGCATCTAGTCATACTTGGGGTTATGTCTTGAGAATATTAAGGCCTTTGGTTTGGCATTTTGGGGTTTTGAGCCCTTAGGATCGCAAGTGAGCAGTTCTAGGAAGCGAGTCGCTTTACTTTTGAAGTTGTGAATCTTTGTACTTTCTCTTGATTTCCTTGCTTGCATTATTTGTTGTTTCCTCAGACTTAGAAGGTCTTTGGAAGGATCACTTGCATTGGTGCAAGATTATTACATTTGGGAGGCTCGTGGAGCCGCAAAGGGTTGGAAACACCGTTGCTTTAAGGTAGGGATAGGTAACCTTTTAGTCTTAATGATGATATGATTATTTTATGTCTGTTTTAAGTACTTCGTGAATATTAAATACATTTGAATACTTTGATTTATGAATGCTTGAGAAACCCCATCGTTTATCAGATTGTTAGATAGATTCATGGAGTACACTGATTTAAGAATTGTTAAAATGTTTGGCACTTGTACGAAATGAAACTAAGGCTCGTAATTAATTGTTTTGAGAATTTATTAATACCTCATGGCTGACTGTTTAGAAATTGATACGATATATATGTAAAATGGGGAATAGGCTCTTTTATTACAGAGTTTCATGGAAACATATAACAACAGGCATATGTTGACTTTGTTTATGTAAATAAGATTGAGATATTGATTTTTATATTCATATGCCCGGTTTTTCTGAAATGATTTACGATGGAAAGTCTGAGAGATACTTTGATAAAATGTTCCCCTGTTTTGGATAAAATTGGAAGTTTATAAATAAAAATAATATAAGCAAGTCATGTTTTGAAAACGTATTCTTATTTACGTGCCTTGAGAACCGTTTTCTATATTTTATGATGGCATATGGTTCACCCACTTCACTCCTGTTTTGGATGATGTATATGATTGTTTTGAAATGATGCTTGACACGCTTATATGCCACATATTATAACTTTACCTGTTCACTTTGGAAACTGGTTCAAATATATATTCTTACTGTTTTACAATGCTCACTTGACAAAGATTTATATTTTCGTGCTGTTAAGTATGGTTTATATTCGGTCGGTATACAGAGATATTATTTATATTCTTATTGGTGCTATCGTTGTGCCGGAGGCTTATATTTGCCTGAGAACAAAGTGACTTTTGTGCTATCGTTGTGCCGGAGGCTTATTAGCCTAAGAATAATGTAATTTCGTGATATCGCTGCGCCGGGGGCTTAATAGCTTGAGAACAGTGTAATATTTTGGCTGTCGTTGTGCCGAGAGCTTATTAGCCCGAGAACAACGTGGTATTGGCTGTTGTTGTGCTGCGGGCTTATTAGCCCGAGAACAACGTCCTGATATACATCTTGCTAGCTTGGTCTTCGAAATAATGGGCATTACACTGCGTTTATAACTGAGCTAAACTCACACCATTTCCTCATATTGAATTATGAACTGGATATAAATTGCTTTACAGGTATACTTTTCACTGAAAGACTGCCTAGGTTTGTAACTGCTTTATTTGTCGTTTTATAAACATTATGTAAATTCCGTTTATTTAAAAATATTCCATGTATCACTGTATTATTGTTATTGATAGAGGTATCTTATTCATACTAAGCATGTTGAAGCTCACCCCTACTTTTATGCAGTATATTTTAGGTTGGCTTGGGGTTGCATTTTTGTTTTGGGACAATTCTCTATTCGAGGGTCGTTGGATAGCTTCATGGTAGAATTTTGCATTATTATTCGCATGATTGTGTGATGTGTGTTATTTATGTTTTCCTTAATTATTGAGATTTGTCACTAGTTGTGGCATAACCTATTTGTTAGGGATGTTGGCATTATTATAATTTTATTTATTATTAATATGTAAGACGTTTGGGACATTCGATTGTACATAGCATTTCATACTGTTAAATATATATATATATATATATATATATATATATATATATATATACATACATCTTTTCATGGCTCTCGTGAGGATATATGAATGAGCAGGATATGTTGTACCTCTATCTTGACATGTGTTGACCTATCCGGAAGGGTCGATACGGATGTTAAGTTGGGGCGTTACAGATTTATTCAGAAAAATTGCTGAAGGTGTACTGCTGAGATGTATTGATGAAACTTCAGCCATGACAGTAATGACAGAAATTCATGAAGGCATTTGTGGTGCCCATCAGTCAGGTTTTAAAATGAAATGGCTAATAAGAAGGCAAGGGTATTTTTGGCCCTCGAAGGCTAAAGATTGCATGGAATATGCAAAAGGATGTGAAGCCTGTCAAAGGCATGGTCTTGTGCAACATGTACCAGCCATTGAAATGCATCCAATCATAAAGCCCTGGCCATTTAGAGGATGGGCTATGGACTTAATCGGGACTTTCTTCTAAACATCATGGTTTCATAATAGTGGCAACTGATTACTTTACTAAGTGGGTTGAAGCCAAAGCTATAAAAAGTGTTGATCAAGGGGATGTAATTAATTTTTTAAGGAAAATAATTACACGATTTGGGATTCCTCAGACTATCACAGTAGATCAAGGAACTATCCTTATTGGAGAACAAGTTAAGGAATTTTCTCATGAATTAGGAATAACTCTTACCCATTCAACCCCATATTATGTACAAGCAAATGGCCAAGCAGAAGCTACTAATAAAGTTCTGAAGATCAATATCCAGAAAATGATAAGTGAAAATCTTAGGAAATGACATGAAACCTTGGTAGATGTCCTTTGGGCACATCGAACTTCAAAAAAGATAAGCATTGATACCACTCCATTTGCACTAACGTATGGGCATAATGCAGTGTAGGCAAGAACAAGAGAGTTCAGAGTTAGAAGTTTCTGTGAAGGTAAGTTAGTGTGGAACGTTGTCCTCCCCTTAGGGGCAAAAGACCATAAGTTTGGGAAATGGTCCCCTAATTGGGAAGGACCTTACCAGATTCTTAAAGTGTTGAGAGGCGGGGCATATCATTTAAGGAATTTAAATGGATATGTTCATTTAAGGAAAATTAATGGGAAATTCTTAAAAGCTTACTATCCTACTATGTGAGAAAGTAAAGTGCAGGAAGAGTAGAAACACCACTTAACAAAAAATATATATGTATTTTCATTAATAACAAAGTGAAATACATAGATTTACAAAAGAAAGAAAAATATTCAAAGGCTTTTTAAAAATAGCCTTGAATCTCCCCTAGCCCTATTCAAAACTTGCTCACAAAAAGTGATTGTGTCTTGAGCCTCACTCTTTGCAGCAATTGATCTCTTCAAATCAGCCTTCGAATTCACAGCTGATGTCAGTAAGCCATCTGTATTTGAGCTAGTGTTAGTAGCTCTTGATCCTCAAAAGAGAGCTTACTGTCCACCATAGCCAATTGTGCTTATAGCTCCTTAATTCGAGCATTAATATCTTGTTTAGATTGAAGAAGCTGTTGCTTTAATGATGAGGCTGATTGCAGTTTACTATTATGCTCCTTCAGTTGATCCAGGACTGCTTTATTATTGGTTTCCAGTAGCTCGAATTGATTCAAAGAAGTCTGGGCAGTGTAGGCATTGATAGCTGCATTATGGAGAGAGGATGGCAGGGTGGCAAGGAAAGTCCTTGTAGCACTTGAAATTTCAGGGGCTGCAATTAGAAGGTTGCAAGCTTTTGAGAAAGAATCAAAAGCTGCAGTATCAAGAAAAAAAGGGGAGGTTTTGGCTAAGTGCATTCCTTATTACCAACTGGGCTTGAATGATCTCATTGTCTTCAATCACTGGCTTGGGAGAAACCTCTTCAGTATCAGAAAGCCAATCTTCACTAAGAATGGCTTCGATGGAAGGAAGTTGGGTTGAAGGGCCAGGGAGATTTCGAGCCAGAGGGAAAGAAATATGCAGGCCTTATTGGAGAAGTTGAAGGAGGCCTCGAGCTAATGGGGGATGGTGATAAAGGTTTAGCAGGAGAAGAGGAGGTTGAACTGGAGAATTCGTGGATTCACTGACCCTATCAAGAGAAATAGGAGAGCTTGGAGGAATCGAAGGAAAGAAAAGAGGTTGATGAAGCACTATGGCCAGAGAGGAGGATGGCCTGGGAGAAGGTAGAGAAGGAGAAAGGGTTGGAGAATGTGTTGCCCTTAGGGTAAGAATTACCCCAGGGTCAATAGGATTAGAAGATAAAACCTAAAATCAATAAAATATTGCTAGGTTAATACACAAAAAGAGATACAGGAAATCTTAACAAAGTTGAAAGTATTAAAAAGAGGATATACCTGCTCAAATAGTCTCTTCGAAGCATACCTTTTTCTTTTAAGAAGGCCCGTTGACTGTTCAGAAGCCTTTTCCTCGGCCAGGTTAGCTTCCTCGACAGTTTCAGAAGTGGTAGGAAGAGGTTTCGAGGTCTTACTTTCTTCTACTTGTCTAAAAGTTTGAAGCCTCTTTTTGCCTTTAGCTTTGATATCTTCGAAAGGGAGTAAAGAAAAATAGTGGTGGATTTGGATCGAGGAGGTAAAAATGTTGAAAGCATTTGAGAAATGAGTTTGTTTTTGGAGTTCTATTTAAGATGGCTTCTCCAAAAAAACACCCATAAGGAGGTTCTTCAGTTTAGAAATAAGGACCTAAAGAAGGGAAATAGGCTTGAAGCCACAGTTGAAGGATCCATAAAGGACCTCCAACTTTACTGATTAGGCATGCGGAACAAAGCTCGAAGCAAGACCTATAAAGATGAGCTAGAACTAAAGAAGCTAAAGGCAATACTCTACCTGAAGCTAGAAGTTTGGCAAGAGGAATGTATTGGGTAACCACTCTCTGGGATCAAGAGCAAAAAAGTGACCTGCAGAGCCAGAAAAGAAGAAATGCACAGTGTTCTTTGTCTGATACCTCAGGGGTTCCCATATGGTCTCTGATGAAGGTGGTGCAGCCGAGTGCAGCCGAAGAAATGTTGATGTCGAAGTTAAAGTCCGCCATTACAGAGGGGTAATTTCATCTCCTCGAGCTTTTAAGCCAGTAAACTCATATATATCAAGCACTGTGGGACCCATGAATCCGCATGGAAAAATGAATGTATTGTAGGACACAGACCAAAAGCACAATGCATTGGCAATAAGGGGTTTGTCGCTTGGGGAATTTTCTGGTGGAGAGCTGAATAGCTTCGAAGATACCAATCTGCTTCTATGTCCCCCCTTTAGAAGTTTTGAGCCATGCCACCCATTTATTCCATTGAGCTGTTGGTGTAGGCCAATGGTCAATAGTGGTGGTTGCCCCCCAATCAGAGAAGCCAAGAAGGCGTAGTTTGGCATAGGAAATGTTATTGACCATGGATTGGGGGATAAACACTTGTAATAGATTCATCGATGTTTTCTTTAAAGCAGGGGCCCAAGGTTCTAATGCGAACAACAGTGTCGATATGAGAAACATTATATTCCACATCAAAGGTGATAGGGGATGATTCTTCATCAGCCCTAGAGGCATCCTTGAGGACTTTTACATTATCCTTTAAAGTTAGGTTGAAGGCCTTGGTGGTGATGGTAGGGATTTTCGATGAGGATGCCATTGGAAAGGATTGATGTGGTTAAGGAAAAAGATTAAACAATAAGAATGTAAAGAGGCTGTTGGTTTGAGAAAAGCAAAAATGCTAAGAGAAGAATGAACAGTAAGAGAAATGGCAGCAGGAAATAGTGAAATTTAAATGTCAAAATGACAGTTGGATGGATAACGACTATAAAAGTGGAACGGTTTTCGTTAATTTAAATCTTTCAAATATTTAATTAACGCGGGGCTATGTTAATCCATTTTTTAACACCAACTAGTAATTGGCTGACACGTGTTAATATAATTCTAAAGAACGTAAAACATGGATTAAAGGAATAAAGAAGAGCCGTTAATGATTATGAATCCTAGAAATAAGAGATAAATCAAAGGATTGCCATATGAGTGAGTTGGAAGATATAATTATGGTTAATGTGCATTTCTTAAATATTCAGGATTGCCAGTTGTCAAGAAGGGAGATCGCAACAAGAGTTCGAAGTAGAGAGAGATTCTTTAGAAGGGTTATTCAACTTGGAGAAGGATTCTCTATAATTGGAGAATAGAAGTTTTGCAAGGAAGGAAACATGATGAATTCAAGTTTGAGAAGGAAACTGAAGATGAATATTATAAATGTGGAGTACGGGAAACAAAAAAAGATCATCTCAAACATACACAACAGCTTCATAGCTTCTTTCTTCTTTAATAAAGGTATTTTGAGAGCTCTGCTGCCACTGACCATCAAGGTTCTGCAGTGGGGTATTATCAGTTACTATTCGAAGCTCACAGTTAGGAAACACGGGAAGTTCGAACTACCTAGAGGAACAATTGAAAGTAGTTCGAAGGCAATCAAGGAAAATTTGAACCATCCAGGGAAGCAATTGAAGGGAATTCGAAGGCAATAAGAGAAAGTTTGGGTTCATCGAGAGTTTGAGGGAGGCGGTTCTTCTCACCAAATTCATCTTGGAATTTGTTTCAAGGGTTGAAACTTGCATCACTGCCTCGAGATCAAAACTTTTATTTCTTTTGTTAAGGTGACAGTTGATTATTATTATTTTCAAAGGGTTCGAGATTAGCTTGAACTGTACTGGCGATACTTTTACTAAGTTTTTATCATCAAGTTTAGTTTTAATACTATTTTTCGATTATTGTTAACTTGTGAGTGTTAAAAGGATTAATTAGCTTGACCTGTCTCCTTAAAAAGTCCTCTTAATTGAGGCATTCGAATCTCATCAACTGATTTTCACAACTTCGAGGAATTCGAACTACCTTACAGTAGTTCGAACTCCTAAATTTTTAAACTGGATCAACAAATATGTTCGATTGACGACGGTTGAACCTAGGATGATATTCAACTAGTGCATACTAAACATTCTGTAATGTTCAACAGGGGCTGTTAGACATTTGTATATGTTCGGTTAGGGTGACTGAACATTCTGAAATGTTCAACATCCCCTGCTTAACATTTTTAAATGTTTAGTTGGTGTGACTGAACATAGTGATATGTTAAATTACCATATCTGAACATTGATTGATGTTCAATATCGTAGGACTGAACAAAAGCACGAACTTGAAATTAAAACAACTTAAAAAAAGTTAATCATACTTAAAAAAATGTACATTTTCATTGTTGGAATTATCCCACATGACCACTTCATTATCCATTAATCAATAAACACCTTTTTTTGTTCGAGTTTTCATGAAGTTATATGAGAGTGTAAAGGTTTTTGAGATTAGGGTTTATGGAAAAGATATGAATGTGGGAAGAAGGTCGGTATAAAAAATAATATGATTTATTTTAATTTATTTTATTTATCTAATATTATCCTTAATAGTAAATTTACATGTGGGTACAATAGTAATAATTTTTTTATTAATTGGTGGGTGCCACTAGCAATATGGGTGGGTGGCAATAGAATCACCCCATTTTTTTTTGTTAAATCTCTTATAGAAGCTTTTTCAAAGTCACATTTGCCCTTGCTAGATTGCATATTCCACATTCGTACCAGAGAATTTGTTTTGATGCAAGATTGTCAACGAGAGATTGGTCGTCGGTGGGGTTGCCGGCCGAGGGGTTGTTGGGTTGAATGGAGGCCTCTAATGGGTTTATCATGGTTGGGTTGGGCGTTGGGAGTCCACCCAAAGTGGATGTTTGAATTTCTTACTAATTATTTCGGTTAATTATTCGAAAATTGACCACTCGAATGGTGGTTTAATTAATGAGCATTTGTTGGAAATTGGCAAATTCAATTCCCAAGTTCAATGCACGGTATTGCATGAGACAAGTCCTAGTGAAGGATTAAAAAGGCTTGTAATTTTATGTTTGCATGGGGCCACGTGAGATTGGTTAATTAAAATGCCTGGTAGCTTCCAATATTAAGCACTTTTTCCAATGCTCATCTAAAGGAGTTGGCAGATGGCATTGGATTTGATATATATATATATATATATAGATGTGAACCAGCCACCTATCCTAAGGGATCGGGAGGCCTTCGTTCACTTTGGGTCATCGTGGATTGTGGATGATGTTTATCCGTCTCGATTTATCGTTCTCTATTATCCACATTTATCCTTGTCTATTATCCACTCAAGATTGGGTTTTTAAAAAAAGGATAAGAGTTTGTAAAAAAAACTGGGAGTCGCCACCTTATTTTTAGGGAACAAGGAAACCACAAAAAGAGTTTTATTTTCAATAAAACACTAACACCATATTTTGGAAAAGCATGGTCTTTGATTCAAAGTTAGATTCGGGGGCTAGGTTACGAATGGGAAGGTTCCAAGGAACTCGTTGTAGGCACCCACCTCGCCCTAATTAAAGGTCTCCTAATTAAGTTTGGGCTTTATCAAAATCTTATCACAACAATGCTATTTATTTAATCAACCACAAAATATGAATAATGATATATAATAATAATAATAGATAGTACAAAAGTATACACAATCCTAAGGATTTTAGGAGACTTGTAGTCAACCTAAGATTGGACTTGCGCCCTATTGACTGCCTACGTACCTTACCAATTTCTTGATAAAGATCAAAGTCCACGTAGTTCGATTACATAGGACTCTCCTATTGTAATGAACTATATAGCCAAAAGGATTCTATTTTATCTAGGACTCTAGCTTTGAGAGTTTGGGTTTGATCAAAACACTTTTCTTTGCATAAAAGATAGAATTTCATTCCATTTTAAACACTTTCAAAATCACTTTGTTTGGAGTTGTTCTCGAAGTAGACTCCTAAAATGAATAAAACTCAATTGCTACTACAATTCTTAAAACAAAGGATAGTCCTAAGTGAGGTCAAGTAACCTCCCTAATCCTAGGGTTCCTAGCTAATCCTAGGTTAATCTAAGTACCTAAAACACTAAATAATGCATGCTGGAATTTCTGGAAAATGCATAAAAAATGCAATAAAGAATACAAACAATGCATGATAAAATGTCCTAAATGCAATCTAAGTTGTCTATGTGAACCTAGGCATGTTTCTATGTTAATTTAGACCCTAAAAATGAGTTTTAATCTACTTTAAAGCCATTTTTAGACCTTGGACAGATTTAAAAGTGATCTTAAATATAGATGAAAACCCCAAAATAATGAATAAAAGAGGGTGAGAAAATGCACTAAATGCAACCTAATATGCATACTAAAACTATCATCAAGACATAGCATCATACTTCACATAATTAATTTTAATCACAAGGGAAGGGACTCACCTTTGCATGCTCCCTTGAACACAATTCATATGTCAATCATATCTAAATACTCCAAGTGATGAAACTAACTATGATAAGAATAATATTAATGCTAAACTTGAATAAACTAACATCCTAACATGATTATTAACATAAAAGATTTAAACATGCATTCTAAACATGAAACTAATCCTAAACATCTAATCCTAACATGGTATGATCATAGAAGAATGGAAGAAAAGAAGAAGAAATATGCATACATTCCATATATCATAAAACTAATCCCTATCATGCATTCCTAAAGAAAACCATTCTAATAAACTAATCCTTATCATGCATACTAAAGAAACAATAAACTAATCCCTATCATGCATACTAAAGAAATATGAAGACTCAACCTAAATATTCATCCCTAACACAATATGGACACAGAAGAGGAGAAGAAGAAGAAGAAGAAGAAGAGATATGCAAACTTTTAAAACTAAAGTACAATAATTAATTGTACTAACCTTTTTTGATTCCTTCTCCTTTGCTCTTAGACCTTCTCCAACCTCCAAAGGGCTTCAAAAGTATAGCTAAGAGTGCTATGGGGGAAGCTTGTGCAATGCTAAGCCTCTACTCTCCAAGCTAGCTCTCTAAAGCCAATTGTGTGTGTTAAAACTGATTTCAGAGCTCTCTATTTATAGGAAAGCCTGAATTTGATCAATGGCTGAGTTTAAATTTCTTAGAAATGATCCAAGGGTCATAATCCATCCTTCCTAGGACTTCAAACTCATCCCAAAGTGCCAATCCCGAGCTAGGACACTTGGCAAGCACTTGGAAGAGTCCCGGGCAGAAAAAAACTGAAATTTAGCAGCTGTAGGCATAAAATAAAGATGACCATCCTCCTTGGGACGGTTGGCCGTCCCTTGGTGGATGGTCATCGATCTTTGAACCCAATTTTGCCCTATGTGGGCCTATCTCAGCCCGTTTTGGCCCGGTTTCGATTTTTTTCGGTTTTTCGGGCCTGTTTTAAGTCTAAATTCGACGATTCAAGCGCCGAAACGATCGTGATTCGATTATCCATGTTTTAAGAAGTGTTTGGAGTGAAAATGTATTGACCAAAGTCAAATTTTTAAAGAAAATTCGACCGATTAGCTGTTTAGGGTCTGTCGGTCCCAAATTAGGGTTTTGAAATCTGCTAACCAATTGTTCTTGAAATCATTTCTTCTTCTAGAAAAATGTTTTAAAACATTTTAAGAAAGAGTTTTGAAGGCTTTTAAGGCTTTGGTGTGATAAAAAGATCGAATCCCGGTCGCTTCCGGTCGAAACCCTAATCTGGGCTTGAAAGGGCCTTTTGAGCCTCAAGAGCCAAACATGAGCCAAAAGGCTCAACAGACCTTTCCACTGATCGAATTAGCTACCAAATACACCTTAAATATCTATGCTAAAGCTTCGAGACCATTTGAGACAAGATCGACAGTTATTCAGAGCTTTTGTGATTCAAAGGACAGTACTGTCCTTAAAGTCACAAAAGGCCTTATTTTCTATCAAGCTAGACTCAGAATGCCATGAAATTTTATAGGGATGTTCCTAGACTCTCTAAAAACTAAATTCAAAAAGAACCGACTCCATCTAACCTAAAAACCTACATATGATAATGACCTCTACCTAACTACTCACGAGGGTAGAACCGGTAACTTAGGGTTTTAACACCCTATTTCACCTCTAATCACAGACAACCGTTAATGACCATACCCATGGTAAAAAATGGATGTCTACAGAAGCCCCTTGTTGATGTTCATGGCTTCGCCAGTGAATATCAACGAAATATAATGACATCCCATTTTTGCCGTGACAAAAGAGAAGCTTTCAAGATGATTTTGATGGTTGAGGTAAGTAATTGGTTCAATGATTGCCAGTGAATATCATCTTGAAAGTTTCTTGTACCAATTGTACTCTTTTTCTCTCATAATTAAAAAAGACAATCTCCTCCGTGGATGTAGGCAATTCAGCCAAACCACGTAAAATTCCTTGCATTCCTTATTGTTTGTTGTTTTTCTTCTTGTGCTTAATATCTTGGGTGATTTTTTTTTATTGTGGATTTATTCCCAACAGCACTGTGGGTGGCTGACTGGGGTCACCAGTGTTTTTGCTAATAAGGATGGTCGCTGGCGTTGTTGAGCTTGCCGATGATGGCTGAAGTGTGCTGCAGACGGTGGGGTGGCTAGGTTTGAGTTTTAATTCAACAAAAAGCTGATACATTTCTCTATAAACTTATATGTTTCTTGTTGAACTTATTAATCCCACAAAACTGATGCATTTGTATGTAAACTGATATGTTTTTGAAACGAGGAACCAAAAGAGGAATCGTTGCCGAAAAGAAGAGGAAGAGAACCTAAAAACTTATGCATTTTTATGTAAACTAATGCGTTTCTTGTAAAACTGATTAATTCCACAAAATTGATGCATTTCTCAATTTACTGATATGTGTCTTATAAAACTGATGTATGCATCCGAAAACTGATTAATTTCACAAAAAATTGATGTAGTCCTCAATTTTTTTTTGCAAATGCATTAGTTTCGTGCAAAATAAAAAAATAGAGCAAAACAAAGCAAAATAGTTTTCTGCAAAACCAACTTTAATTTATTTCAAACTGATCTAATTAAGTTTCCTTCTCTATTTCCTTCGCCTTCGTCTTTTTCTCTATCTCTTTCCTTCCCACCTCCATCTTCACTTTCAATTTATTCTTCTTTACATTGGACGGGTAGCAACATGTCACGGTAGCTGGATATCTCAGGATTGATGATTAGAGAAAAGAAATCTCCACATGCACCTTTGGTTCAACCAAATCATCAAATATGATGGTATGATTTGGAGGCATTTTATGATTTGTGAGTAGTCTATGCTCACTTAAAGAAATGCTAAAAAAATGAGTTTGATGTGTGAGTAAAAATTGGATCTGCTAGAAGACGGAGATAAATAAGAGTTTGAGATGAGAGAAGGGCATTTTTGTTAATTTATTGTCAAGAGGACTTCACGATAAAGTGAACTTTTGGGTAAAAAAATGTGTAAGAACCCTATAGCCTTTATTTTCTTAACCACACTAATAATCAACACACACCTTGAACTTCTCAAAATACCCCCAACTCCAATTTTAATATCTCTTTGATCACCACACCCTACACCACCCCATTTTCAAAAACCATTCACCTCTCCTCTCTCTCTCTCTATATAGACACACACACACACACACACACACACACACACACACACACACAC
>JAESVK010000811.1:2181378-2203564 GCA_017140935.1 Hamamelis virginiana
AACATGTGTATTCACAACACAAGAAGTGAAAATGTATGTGTGAAGTTAAACCATTTACCGCAATTTCAGACTTCCTCTCTCCTTATTTACCTTTAGCTATGTGGATTCCCCGAAAGTTGAGAATGACTTGTGCCAAGGGTTGGGAGGAGGAATCAAATAACACTATTTATTATGTAAAAGTTAAACCATTTACTACAATTTGACACTATTCTATCAAAATAGATTGCTAATGTTGAGTAGTGATGGATTTTTCATCATCAAGGAAGACACTAAAAGCAAAAACTATTAGATCTGTAAACAAAATACCATATTGCCTCTTCAAGATCATAAGATAAACCCAAACATCAAATAGACATGAATGATGAAACAAGATTAGCAGATGCACTACAAAAGAACAATTATGTTATAAATGAAAAGTAAATGTGACTTCGATATAAGATTTGGATCCACCTGTTATTTGATATAGAATTGATATGGTAGTCATGAGCATGAGCGTACACTCTTCGACATCCAGCCACCAGGCTGGTCACATGGCTAGTCACCTACACATTGTTCACTGTAAGCTAGAGTTAGTGCCGCACAAAACCATGACAAGCAGTTGACAAAATGAATAAAATTAAAGGACACAATAACCAAGTAGTCCTCAAAACATGCCAAGTTTATTCTTATTTAAAGACTCAAGTTGGCACTAAGGTCTTTAAGCATTAAGGAACAAGCTTGGTGAAAAAAAATAATAATGTAAAGTCTCATAAAGTAATTTGCTAAAAAAAAAAATGGCCGCTGTAGACATCCATTTTTGACCCTGAGTAGAGTCATGAATGGTTGCCTGTGATTTGAGGTGAAATAGGGTGTCTAAACCCCAAGTTGTCCATAGTACCCTTTTGAACAGTTAGATAGAGGTTTTTATCGCATGTAGGTTTTTAGGTCAGATTGAGCCGGTTCTTTTTGCATTTAGTTTTCAAGGAGTCCATAGATGTCTGTCAAGTTTCAATGCATTCTGAGTCAGGCTTGATAGGTAATTAGGGCTTTTGTGACTTAAAGGGCAGTATTGTCCTTTAAATCGCAAAAGTTCTTAAATGCCTTCGAGTTGGTTTCGGATTATCTCGAGACTTTGGCATGGAATATTATGGTGTTTTTGGTAGCTATGTTGATCAGTGGCAAGGTCCATTGAGCCTTTGGGCTCATGTTTGGCACATAAGGCCCAAATGTCCCTTTTAAAGCTCAAAATGGGGTTTCAACCGGGAAAGATTGGGATTCGATCTTTTTAGCAAATAAAAGCCTTCAAAAGCTTTAAAACACTTTCTTAAATGATTTTAAAACTTGTTTCGAGAAGTAGGAATGATTTCGAGAGCAATTGGTTAGTGGATTTCGAAACCCTAATTTGGGCTCGGTAGGCCTAAAACAACTAATCGGTTGACTTTATCTTAAAACTTTAATTTTAGTCAATGAATTTTCACTTCAAACACTTTTCAAAACATGGAGAATCGAATCACGATCATTTTGGTTCTTGAATCGTCGAATTTGGACTTGAAACGAGCCCGAAAAGCAAAAAAAAAAAACCGAAATTGGGTCTAAATGGGCCTAGTCAGGCCCAAATTTGGCAAAGTTTTGCATCAAAGCCTGATGACCAACCAGTTAAGGATGGCCAACCGTCCTAGGGTGGATGGTCACCCGAGCCTATCCCCTTATTTCGCGAGTTTTTCGAGTTTTTTTGAGTTCTAATCACTTGGGACTCTTCCAAAACCTCTTTGGATCAACTTGGAGGATTTAGCACGACCTTAGGGGCTTTGGAAAACTCATTTAAGACCCTTAGATCATTCCCTGGGGTTTTAATCAGAACCATTGATCAAATTGAAGCCTCTTCTATATATACATCACTTATAAATCAGTTTTAAGGAGATAACTTGGATTTGGGGAGACTTTGACACTTTGGAGTTGTACCTAGAACCCTAGCTACGAATTTGGAGGCCATTGGAGCTTGAAGGAGAGAGCTAAGAGCAAGGAAGAAGGAGGCAAAAAGTAAGGTTTCATTCCCCATTGGTCTTAGGATTCAATTTTGCATATCATAGTTTAGATTTAAGCTTTTTTGAGTAATTTTGTATAATTACAGAATGTAGGTCTTTAATTCTCTCATTTCATGTATGATTTATGGTTGAGAAGTAGGCTTTAATCATATAGGAAAAAGTTAGGATTAGGAGTTTTAGTTGTTAGGCATTGTTTAGCATGTTTAGTGTAGCTCTTATTTTCTGTTTTGCATATTTCATGTGTGTTTAATCCATGTTTGATATTTTATTTGAGTCTTTAGATATCTTGTGAGTATGTTAGTATGTTGTTTGTTGATAAGAGCATGTTTAAGAATCTTGTTTATGCTTAGAATGCATGTTAACAAATATAAACTTTTTTGAAAATGACACCCATGTCCCATTTATTTTAAAAGCCATATCCTTCATTTCCTTCTTCATTTTCGGGCAGCAGTGAGGGGTTCCATGAGAGTGAGGAGAGAGGGCCGTGAGAGGGGGAGAGAGAGCAGCCATGGGGGGAGTTCGTCGGAGCTTGCCGGAGCCACCTCGTCGTCGGTGAAGGTAAGGTTCTCTTCCCATTGCTCATTTTCTTCATTTTTTTTGGTTTTCCTTCATACCCATTTTATGGGTTTTGATTCAAATCTTTTGTTTATGGGAAAGTTATGTTTAGATGATGTTTGAGGGTTGTTTTTGTAGTGTTTGGGTGTGGATTTGAAGGATTAATGGGTTGATTTTGTGAGGTTTGGTTAGTTTGTGATAAAAATGGGTTTGTTTGGGTGTTATGCCTAAAACTTTGTGGATCTCAAGATCGAACCATGTGATTTGAGTATTTTTGGTGTAGTTATTGTTCTTAAGGTTTTTTTATGATAGATTTAAAGTTTGGGACTAAGACTTGGTGATTTGGTGGGTGTTTGTGAAATTTGGGGAGTCTTGGACACTATTCACACGCACATTGTGGGCGTTTTCTATGTCAACTTCAAACGCTTGTATCTCACTCATTCGGACTCGGATTTGGGTGTTCTTTATATGTACGGAAAGCTTATGAAGTCTAGTTTCTAAATATTTTGGTCTTGTGGTCAGATTCGTGGTTTAGAGGGAGAGAAAATTCAGAAATACCAGAACTGCCCTTTTGAGAGCATTCGTTTGCTGTTTGAGTGTATATCTTTTAAACAGTTTGGACTTTAGCCATGAAATTTGATATGTAGCATCCATTCATGCTTGGGAATATGTTCGAAAAGGTTCAAGGATTTTGGTTTAATCGTTGTGAGGTTATGGGTCCCTTAAGTTGGGTTTAAACCGTATAAGGGTCCGAGTTATGATATTTTGGGATTCTAGACCCTTAGCTTTCTTTGATTTTCTTTTTGCATCTCAGTTAATTTGTTTCTCAGATTTGGGGAGTTCTTGGAGGGACCTTTGTTTATGGGATTGCATTAGCATCGCATGGGAGGCTCATGAAGTTATATGGGTTGGAACACCATTTCATTTGAGGTAGGAATAAGTACTCTTTTACTATTAATGATGTTCCAACGATTCTATCTTTGATTTAATGAATCACTTAGACTTCATAGATCTTTGATTGATATAAGTAATGAATGCAGTAGAACTTTACTCTTTTACTGTGGCTTTAAATAAATACATGAGGTATATTTATGTATTATTATTATTATCATTTTTGGGTTGTCAAACTTATATGACGTGTTTAAGAAAAGAAAACCAAGGCATGACATTTACATATTTAAGAACTTACCATTTGCTTAATAACCTATATTTTTAATATTGAATCTAACATACTTACAAATATGGGAATGAGGTATTCACTGCATTTATTCATTAGAAATATCACAAAGGCATATTATAACAGATTTATGTAAGAAAAATTGAGATGGTTGGTTTATACTTGTGTACCTGATTTTCTGAACTGTTTTACAAATAAGAGAGAGACCATGAGTTGTTTTAATTAGCCATTCCCTTATGTTTTGATTTAACTCAAATTTTAAAATAAAGTGATAAACCCAAGCAATGGTGTAGAAATATATTTTTGTTTAGACAGTAACTTGCCTTGTGAACTATTTTTATGTGAGTTACGATGGTATACGAAACGATTACTCAAACTTGTATTAAAGTGATATTTGTTATTACGAAATAATGGTATTGGAGAATTTGTTTTGGTATAGTGTTGTATAGTGGTTGAGCTGAGGTCCTGAATTTCGTTATACTTGATTACAAGGTATGACCGCGGTTCAGGTAAGTTATCATCTACCCCTTAAGCAATGGGCTATGCTTACATATTTCAATATGATAATGTATATTACAAGTTAATTATGTTTATAATGTGTTGAACGGAAATGAATGAGATAGAGTCGGAGAATACTTCTCTATCAGTTAATAGCATGTGGTAATGAATTGTTTATGAAATGTATTTGTGAATTGTATTTATGAAATGTACTCATTTTATTATTTGAACGTACTTTGAGCTACGATGAAATTACTGTTTTGAGATATTGATTTTATTGATTGATACTTGAAATGGCATGACCCTATTGGCCCGCTAGAGCCCGGTGGATTGACACAATCTAGCACTGATGATTTATGAAATATTTCAGACCATGGTCTAGGGTGGAGCCAATGGCATGACCCTACTGGCCCGCTAGAGCCCGGTGGATTGACACAATCTAGCACTGGCCCGCTAGAGCCCGGTGGATTGACACAATCTAGCACTGGCCCACTAGAGCCCGGTGGATTGACACAATCTAGTTCTGGCCCGCTAGAGCCCGGTGGATTGACACAATCTAGCAAGTATCTAAAGTTCTTCTAAAGCTTTAAGGTTACGATATATTGTATTTTAAATTATAAAAACTACCCACCACTCTTGAGATGATGTTTTACCATGAAATGTTGAAATGTTTTATTTAATATTCTTTGCATCAATATTATTGTTGTTATATGAGGTTGTATTTCTACTGAGCATTTCCAAAGCTCACGCGGGTTTTTATCCCGCAGATTTACAGGACGTTACCAGTGGTTCAGCTGGAGGTAGGCTGGCTCCTCAGTTATTGGTAGGAACGGCCTTGCTTTGGATTTTATTGCATTCCTGTAGGACGTGAACAAGATGGGGACACTTATGACGTTATTAATTATAATAGTATATTTTATGCCTATTATGCCAGGGATGTTGGCAGTCAGATTTGTATTTATTATATATTCTGCATGTTGAACTTTGAATTTGGGACATTTGTATGTGCTTTCATGACATTGCACTTTGGTATATTACGTCTTTCTCTTCCCCTGGAGTATGGATATATGAATGAGCATGTCAGGTTGTGGCTTCAAATTGACAGGGGTTGACCTACCCGGGATGGTCAATCTATGGTCATTTTGGGGCGTTACAAGTTAGTTTGAGTATGTGATTTTTCTGTTTTTAGTTTAATGAGCATGTTTGTTAGAGAGTTTGAATCTTTCATCTATAGTCATTATGTTAGGACGAGTTTATAAATTGCATACTAGTGTGGACACCCCATTTTTACCAATTATTTCTACCATATGTTCATATAAATGATCAACTCGAAGAGTGGATTATTTGGTGAGGAATTGGCCTTGTAAAGACCAAACTACCTAAATTGCCCTTTTCTGAGGAAAAGGACAATTCATTATTTCATGTGTACATTTGGATTGGAATCAACCCATTTGTATTGCATTTGACTTTTGAGGTGTTTTAGAACATCCCTGTAAATTTTCATGACATTCTGATGAGAGCTCGATAAGTAATTAGGGTTTTTGCGACTTGAAGGGCATTTTCGTCCTTTTTCTCGTATAATTTCCGAATGACCTCCGAATTCGAAACGGATTGTCTCATGAGGTTTATATGGATGTGGGCAGTGTATTTGAAGTGTCAATTGAGCCTTTGAATGGTTGGGATAGATTCGTCCAAAATCGATCCCACGGGTAAGAATGAGCTGAATTAGGGTTTTGTTCAAATCGACCGTGAATTGGTCATTTTCACCAAAATGAAAGATTTTCAAAACATGTTTTCAAGTACCAATTTCATATTAAAACCATGTTTTTAGAAGTGGTGCAAGCCTAATTGATCAATTTTACAAAACAAAGAATGGTCATATGACCAATTTTGACACAACCGGGTCAATTGGCTAGCTTTTTACCAAAACCCTTGACCATGGTCAAGTATTTTTAACCCAAAAACATTATAAAAATGTGAAGGATCAAAACACGGTCGTTTTGAGCCCTGAACCATCGAATTTGGATCAGATTTGATCAAAATATGGCCAAAATATGAAATCCCATTGAAAATGGGACAAAATTTGGATGGTCACCAGGATGGTCGACCCCATTTTTCATTTTTGGAAGTTTTCATCCTATTTTGGCCGATTTGATTTGATTTTTTGGGATGAATTCGAAGGGTTTCAGCTTTCAAACCCTAGGGAGATTCATTCTAAGCCCTAGGATGAGTTTTAGTGCATTTAATCCCAACCATTCAAGATTTAAAACCCTAACTCTATAAATATGCCATGATAGAGTTAGAGAAAGAAGGACCAAGAGGCTAGGGTTTAGAATTTCCTTTTTTGATTCATCCTTTGGGAGAAAACCAGAGGCTAAGGAGGGAGAGGAAGGAGGAATTCAAGGCTTGGGGATTGAAGGAACATAGCCAAGAAGGAGGAAGAAAATGTAAGGGTTCTATCCTAGTTCAAGTTTTGTTATTTTGATGTTGATCTTCTCTTTCATCTCCATGTTTTAATATGTATTATATGTATGGATTTTTAGTGGCTTGCGTATGTTAGAATGATATTAGTTGTTGTAGGTGGCTTGTTTAATATAGTTTGCATGTCTAGGGTTAGCTTTACTATGATTATATATTAGCAAGCATGATTAGGGTTATCTGTTATTGTTATTTTATGTGAGTAAATATGATTAGCATAGTTTTTTATTATGATTGTATGTTAGCAAGCATGATTAGGGTTAGTCTTTTTTATGATTTTATGTGAGTATGCATGATTAGGGTTAGCATTTTTATGATTTTATGTAAGTATGCATGAGTAGGGTTAGTTTTCTTGTTATTTTATGTGTGCTTGCATGATTAGAAGTAGTTTTATCATTGTTTTATGTGAACATGCATGATTAGGGTTAGTTTTATTATGATTATATGTTTAGCAAGCATGTTAGGATATTTTTCATTATGATTTTATGTGATTAGATGTGTTTAGAAATAGTTTTGCTATTATTTTATGCTAGTAATCATGTTTAGGATGAGTTTTCCATTATTTTATGTGTAAGCATGTTTAGAGTAAATGTTGATATATTCATGTTGTTATTTGAATCTCATGATAATTGATTGGTGATTTTAATGGTAATATGAGTACGTTAATATGTTATTTTGACATGTGATGAGTCTTGAGTCTTTTTGTTTATGCTTTTTATGATTATTTAAACACTTGCCATGGATTTGATTGTTTGAATATAAAAAATGTGGACGAGGGAGCGTGAAAAGGTAAGATCATTCCCTTGTGATATTAATTTGATGGTTTGGATAAAATATGTACGAGGGAGCGTGCAAAGGTGAGATCCTTCCATTGTGTTTAAATTAATCGTTTAAGCATATTTTGGTGTAATTTTTTACATGTTTTTGCATAGTAATTTAAAATATTCATGTAGAAAGCATGCTAGGACATTTTCACATTTTTTTATTCTTTGTTTTCATGGTTTTTAAAGTAGTTTAAAGTACATATTCAAATCTGTCCAGATTTGTTTATGTCCTTAAATCACTTCTAAAAATCATTTTAAGGCCAAATCCAACTTAGAAATATGCTTAGGTTCACATAGCGTAATTAGTGTGCATTTAGGAGCATTTTCATGCATTGTTAGAATTGATTACATGCTTATTTGTTTAAATTACAGCATGCATTTGCATTAGTATATTAAGTTTTTAGATTAACTTTAGGGCTAGTTAGAGACCCTACGTTTAGGAAGGTCACTTGACCTTCCCTAGGACTGTCCTTTGTTGTAAAAGTCATACTCAAATTTGAGTATTTTAATCAATTTAAGAGTCAATCTTCGAGAGATTTCCTAAAAAGATTTTTGATGCAATGTTTATGAAATAAACATGATTTTATGAGATATTTGATTATTAAATGATTTTCAAAAAAAGATTTGAAATGTTTTAAAGATTTTTACTTTGGAATGAAATTCCTCTCAATATGATTTGTTTTCTTGAAATATCTTTGAAAAAGATTTTCAATTGGAATTTAATTCTAAAGATAAGAATTGTTTAGAATATTTGGATTTTAAGAAAGTCTTTTAATTTGAAATGATTTCGAATTAATGATTTTAAACAAACAAAAACTCTCGAAGTTAGAGTCTTGAATTAGGTTGAATACCTTTGATGATGTGATCGATTACAATAGGAGAGTCCTAGAGTAGTCGAACTACGTGGACTTTGATACTTGCTAGGTGATACTAGTAAGTTACGTAGGTGCTAATAAGGCTCAAGTCCGCCCTAGGACACCCGTAGGGTATTATAGGTTCTTAGGGTTTGTTTGTATTTTTTTATTATTATTAATATAACTAATATAGATAATGCATTTATATCACTATTTTTTTGGTTGATTAGATTATTTAGGATTGTTTGAATTAAGGATTTAAATAGCCCAAATAAATTAGAAGTCCTTTAATTAGGGCGAGGTGGGTGCCTACAAGTGAAAGCTTGGAACCTTCCCACGTCGTAACCTAGCCCCCGGATCCATCTCTGGTTTGTAGACTGCTTTTCCAATGGAGTTTGTTTTATTGAAAATAAAATATTTTTATGGTTTCCTTATTCCTTAAAAATAAGGTGGCGACTCCTTTGTTTGTTTTCTAAACCCCCCTAATCACATCGCCCGGTGATGATGTGGACACCTAAGCCCGTCACGTGGCAGGTCCACAACTAGCGTCTTAGGATAGATTCATCTTTTGGTTTGCTTGCTTATACCATTCATCTCGATCTTGTTTTTCCTTATTGATACTTGGAATATGGAATGATATGAATTGTGTTCGAGGGAGCATTGCGAAGGTAAGTTTCTGCCTTTGTGTTAAATTGAATGGTTTTAAGCATGATGCTTGTTAGTTGTGAATTGTTTTGCACATATTATTTTAGTTCATTGTTTTAGTATGCATACTAAAACGTCATTGAGTGATTTTTATGGAATAATAATGATCTTTAAAACCATTTAAAGTGCATATTCAAATCTGTCTTGATTTGGATACACACTTAAAAGTGGTTTAATTATCATTATTAATCCACTTTTTGCGTAATTTTTTATATGGTAATAATAGCATATCATGTTAGGTTGCATCCTAATTCATCCCCACATTTTTTCTTTGTAGTTTTCTCGGGTTTTAATTCATGTTTGGAGTTGCTTTCAAATCTGTCCAGAAATTGAAAGTGGCTTTAGGATGAGTTAAAAACCATTTTTTTAAGATCAAATCAACCTAGAAACATGCTTAGGTTCACATAGAATAATTAGATTGCATTTAGGACACTTTTCATGCATTTCATTAATTGTTTTATTGCATTTTCAATGCATTTTTCATAATTTCCAGCAAGCATATATTTAGTATTCTAGGTCATTAGACTAACTTAGGAATAGTTAGAGACCTTAGGATTAGGGGGGTCACTAGACCCCACCTAGGATTCCCCTTTGTTGTAAAAATTACATTAGAATTAGGATTCTAGTGAGTTTAGGATTTTATTTTCGAGAGACTTTTAAAATTAATGTTTTTATTGAAATTAATTGCTAAGTCATAGAATCCCAATGAAATTGGAACTCCATGAGATTTTGTGTACGAATGTGATTCCTATTTGTGAAAGAAGTGGTTCCAGAATGAAATACCTTTTGAAAGAGTTTTAATCGAGGTTAAACTCTAAAAGATAAGAATTGTATTTTAAACAAATTTCCAGGTTCATTGGGAGTCTATTGATTATGAAATTGTTTTCTAAAAAGTGTTTTAAACAATAAAAACTCTTTAAGATAGAGTCTTAGATAAGATAGAATTCTAATGATAATGCGGTTCATTACAATAGAAGAATCCTAGGTAGTTCGAACTGCGATGGACTTTGATCTCTATCAGGACACTGGTAAAGTACGTAGGCAGCCAATAGGGCGCAAGTCCACCCCTAGGATGACTGTGTGTCTCCTAAGGTCTTTAGGATTGTGTTTGTTTTTTCTTTTTCCTTATTATCTATTATTATTATTTATGTACCATTATTCATATTTTCTAGGTGTATTAGATAATTAGGGTTCTTTTTATAAGATTTTGATAAGCCCAAAAGTAATTAGGAGACCTTTAATTAGAGTGAGATAGGTGTCTATAGGATGCGTTCTGGAACCTTTCTATCTCATAACCTAGCCCCCGGATCCAACTTTGGTTCAAAAACTTGCTTTTCCTTAAAATATGGAGTCATTGTTTTATTGAAAATAAAACTCTTTTTATGGTTTCCTTATTCATTAAAAATAAGGTGTCGACTCCCAGTTTTTCTCAAACTCCTTTCCTTTTTAAAATCCCAGTCTAAGTGGACTCCCACAATAGAGAAGGATGATTATGATTGGATGATCTTGAGTAGATAAAAGAGAAAGATAAACAAGTAGATAAAAAAGAAGGATAACTAAAGAAGGATAATGAGTTATCTACGATCTACAATGATAGTGAATCCAATTCCAAAAACAAAGAGAGTGAGCGCGCAAGGTGGCGGGTTCACAGTTGCAGGTTCGATTTTGTATGACTTGGGCATGGTTCAGGTCTGTATGGAAGCCCATAACTCAGACCTACTTGAAAACAGTCCAAAAGGGGCTTCAAAGGCGTGCTTTACTGCACCTTGTGCTTTCCTTATGCTTATAGTAGCCTTTCATAACACTGCCAACAACTTATATATATACTCCCTCAGAATTAAAGAAAAGAAACGATCATCTTTCATATAAATTTAGTTACCAATATGCCAATAAACACCAATATGGGAGTGATCTCCTTCCAGCAGTGGAGGTCCTGCTAGTAACAAACTTTAGTGCAAGAAGAGTAAACACAAAGGAAGAGACTCACCTCATGCAATGCTCCCTCATCCACAATTGTGTATCAAACAATTAATGCATTTAATCATCTCATGTAAACATTATCATTCTAAACATAAGCATTTATCAATCCCTACATTAAAATAATAAACTCTATCATGTTTTCTAACATGCACCCGGCCACATGCTTACTAACATGAAATAATAACTGCCATGCATAAAATAACAATGCATGCAAACCCTAATATGCAACTACCATATATGCAAACCCTAATATGCATACTACCCTACAAACCATATCATGCATTCATGCAAACCATAACAAAACCCTAAAAGAAAAGAAAAAAAGGAGAAGGAAAACTAAAACTTATGAACTAGAATACATCAAATAAAAACCCTAGCATGCTTCTAAAATAATGAATTATTAAAAAAAAAGAAAAAAAAATTGGAATACTTACCTTTATAGCTGTTGTAGTTCTCCTCTTAGCTTCCTCAAGCAAGCCTCCAAGAGCTCTACAGCAAATTCAATGTTTAAAAAAAAACCTAAGTTAATTAAGGCCCCTATTTATAGAAAATCCTCTCAAGCATGGATGATCAAGAATAAATTCAATCCTAATGATCCTAGGGCTCATATTGAATCTTCCAAGGGTCATAGTAATCAGATTAGGTAAAAAAATATCAAAGAAAACGAATAAAAGACTCCAAAACAACTCAAACTCGGAGTTGTAGAAGACTTAGGAAACAATATGAGTGATTGTCTAGGGGTTGGATGACCAACTATCCACCCTAGGACGACCAACCGTTGTGAGACTCCAAAATTTTAATAGTATAGTTTTAAGTGTATATGGTTGTTATTTTATCATTGTTCTTGTTGCACACATGTCACACTCTCATTGGACCAAGAATGTGCCAAGTGTCCATTAATTATTAGAGGATGTAAATCCCTTATGGTCCACCTTAATGCACCCAAATTATACTTCCAGTTCTTGATGATCAGGGGGATAAGGATGACTTATCTTAATGTTAGTCATAAGGTGATAAATATGACTTTATTCCAGCCAATAGGAAATGAACATCAGGAGAAGAGAGAGGGAGAGAGAGAAGGATTTTGCTTGGGCATCAAGAAGAGAGAGAGGGGTCCACCTGGGAGCCAAGAAATCAGCAGAAGAGGGGGAGAGAGAGAGAGAGAGAGAGAGAGAGAAGGAAAAGAGAGGAAGAAAGAGAGAAATTTCAGATTTTCGGATTACTGAAGGATGCTACTTTTGGACAATTTTTGGAGATTCAAACTCACACGAAAATCACAACTAAGGTAAGGTTTTTATTCCTTGGTCCTTGCATACCCCATGATGGTTTTGAATGAAATTGAGGAATTTTGGAAGCCGACAAGCCTCCAAAACTCACCCAAAGTTCATGAAAAGTTCATAAAAACTATGGTTTATGTGAAATTCATTTTTGTTATACATGATGAATCGGAACCCCACATGGCCATAAACCTTCTTATTTTGGTCATATTAATATACCCTAGTGAGCCCAAGTGCCAATTTGAAGTGTGGAGTGGGAATTTTTAGAGAGAGAAAGCTTCCATAAAGCTTTAATGGTGGAAACAATGGTGATTTTTCATTTTTCATACTAAACGATGTAACTGAGCGTTGTGGCTATTTTTCATGGATACTAGAGGTTCAACCATGAATTATCATGGTGACCTCATATATTTTCCATTATTATATTATCTTTGGTGAATTTTCGAAGTCGTGGGAGAGAAAAATCCCCAGAAAATAGAGTTTATTTCCAAAAATTCTCAATTTTCGATATGTTGTAGAGGATGATTTTAGGAAAATTTAGAAACTAATTTCATCAAATTTGGAGTTTTGTAGAGAGAGAATTGAATGTTTCAATTTCTGCAAAAATAGAGAAAAATTGGAGAAGATTATGAATAGTGCTAGGGAGCTTCCCAACGCGCACGTGGTGGTGCGTGAGGCTGCCACGTGTCCCAAATTTTTTTAAATTATGTAGAATTTAATTTTAAATATATTTGAGGTGGTTTGATGTGTGTTTGGTTACTGGGTAATTTTCGACGAATTTTTAAAATTACGGGCATTTTTGTAAAAGTCAAAATTTTGACTTAAAACCTATGATTTTCTAACAAATATTTCCCCAAAAAATTTTATAAATGTTCCTACACATATTTTTAACATTTTTGATGATTTAAAATGGAACTGAGAACACCCCATTAATTTTCTCCAAATTTCGGAAGCTAAATAAAGATTTTTGGGAAAAATTAATTATCGAATGATTTGAAAATTTACAAGGAGATTATTCCTTCGACCTAGGACTAACCCTTGGACTTATTTAGGACATGTCTTAGGTCAGAGTGCGTGGCGGAAGTGTGGTGGGTCCATTACCCATAGGCCACAGGATCGAAACCCAAATTTTGTATGCAAACAAACGTTGAGAATAATTGTGAAATTGAATACAATTATTACTGTTATCATAATTCTTGCTATGATAATTATTTATTTATGATCTTATATGCTTGGATTAATGTATGAATTATCCTGCAAATGCGATATATGCTTGAGTTAATATGCATGAAAAGTATGCATGAGTTAATGTACATGTGAGATAAACATGAGATATATGCCATGTGTATCGCATGAAATAGTTGCATCTGGCATGAAGCACAGTTACATGTGAGATAATGTGAAAAAGTGGTGGCTCCAGTGAGTAAGCATGATGATTCATATGCATAGCATTGATATAACTAGCACGCATATTATGAACTGTGATTATGAACTGTGGAAACAAGGAGTTGAGATACCACCAATGGACAAAAGATCCTAGAAACAGTTAGTGCACTAATATATCACCCTTGCTAAAAATAGCAAGTAAATCCTCTTGCCAATGAGTGGCAATCGCGGTTGGTCCTAAAAAGGTGGGGACTAGGTGATATACATACCCTAGCACCGTAGGCGAAGGTATGCTGTTGTGGTGGATGGTTGTGTACCCAATGAGGTAGCCATCCGGGATGGTTGTGTACCCTAAAATGAGGTAGCCATCCTATAGACATCCATTTTTGACCACGAGTATGATCATGAATAGTTGCCTATGATTAGAGGTAAAATAGGGTGTTAAAACCCTAAGTTGCCAGTTTTACCTTTTTGAGTAGTTAGGTAGAGGTCATTATCACATGTAGGTTTTTAGGTCAGATTGAGTCGGTTCTTTTTGCATTTAGTTTTTAGAGAGTCTAGGAGTATCCCTGTAAAGTTTCATTGCATTATGAGCCAGGCTTGATAGAAAATAAGGCCTTTTGTGACTTGAAAGACAGTGTTGTCCTTCGAATCACAAAGGCTTTGAATGGCTGTCGATCTTGTCTCAAATTGTCCCGAGACTTTGGCATGGATATTTAGGGTGTGTTTAATAGCTAAGTTGATCGGTGGCAAGGCCTGTTGAGCCTTCTGGCTCATGTTTGGCTCTTGAGGCTCGAAAGGCCCTTTCAAGCCCATATTAGGGTTTCGACCGAAAGTGACCGGGATTCGATATTTTTACCAAACCAAAGCCTTCAAAGGCTTCAAAATACTTTCTTAAAACATTTTAAAACTTGTTTCAAGAAGAAGAAATGATTTCGAGACCAATCGGTTAGTGGATTTCAAAACCCTAAAAGGGCCTGATAGGCCCAAAACAGCTAATCGGCTTGGTTTCTCTCAACCCCTTGACTTTGCTTAAGGTTTTTCATCCTCAAACTCTTCTAGAAACATGGAGAATCGAATCACGATCGTTTTGGCGCTTGAATCGTCAAATTTGGACTTGAAACGGGCCCAGAAAGCCGAAAACAGCTGAGACGGGTCGAGATAGGGCAAAATTGGGCTGAGGGATCGATGACCATCCTAGGGTGGATGGTCATCCATGCCCAATGCCCAGATTCGCCTAATTTTGATTTTTTGAGAGTTTGGATGCTTTGGGACTCTTCCAATGGCTATCTAGCTCAGCTTGGGACACTTGGCACGACCTTAGAGACCTTGGAAGACTGATTTGAGACCCTTAGATCACTTCTTAGGGTTTTAATGACAACCATTGATCAATTTGAAGCCTTTTTCTTTAAATACATCACTTGGGAATAGGTTTAAGGGAGCCAACTTTGATTAGAGAGACTTTGGGACCTTGGGGGCTGCACTAGAACCCTAGCCACATTTTTTGAAGCCATTGGAGCTTGAAGAAAGGTGCTAGAAGCAAGGAAGAAGAAGGCTAAAGGTACGTTTAAGTACACCATTGATCCTATGTTGAACTTTTACATAATATAGTTTGATTTTAAGATTTTTTGGGTAGTTTGCATATGTTAGCTTTCTTCTACTTCTTCTTCTTCTCTTATACTTTAGGAATCATCTTTAGTTTGAGTATCAATGGTTAGGAGTAGGAATGCATGATGTAGAATTGGTTTGGTTTAATGCTTGTATGATATTGGTATTAGAGATGCACGTTTTCTATTTTGAGTCTCATAATATGTTAGGGTGTTTGAGTGGGGTTTTCATGATTAGGATAGCCTTTCTTATATTATTCAAGTATGTTAGTTGTTATGTTAAAAAGTCAATGCATATTGGGAGTGGTTTAATGTGTGTGATTTTTTGTTTTAGGTAGGAATGCATAGTATTTAGGTAAGTTTGAGTCTTTTGTGTTAATAATCATTGTTAAGATGTTAGGAGTAGTTTTAGGTATTGTATGTCAAGTTTAGTATTATTCTTGCTTTATTTCAATTAAGTTTACCATATGGAATGCATTGAAGTGATTGATATATGAATTGTGATCGAGGGAGCAAGCAAAGGTAAGTTTCTTCCCTTGTGGTAGACTTGATAGTTTTAAGCATGAATATGTGCTATCTATTTATTGTGTTGTATAAGTATCTTAGTCTATTGTGTTAGTATGCATTTTAGTATTTTTGTTTAATATTTTGCATGGATTAAGAATGGTTTTTAAGCCATTTAAAGTTAGTATTCAAATCTGTCCAGATTTGAATATGAACATTAAAGAGGCTTATTTATTGTTTTTAAGTCATAATTTTGCATAAAATCATGTAGGACAATTTACTATATTGTGCTAGGTTGCATTCTAGAGCATTTTCACATTTTTTATTTGTTCTTTTCAAGGGTTTTGATTCACATTTAAAACCACATTCAAATCTGTCCACGGATTGAAAGTGGCTTTAAAGTAAGTTAAAAACCATTTTTACGGCCAAATTTAACTTAGAAATATGTTTAGGTTCACATAGTTTGATTAGATTGCATTTAGAGTCATTTTTCATGCATTGATTGCATTGTTTGTTGCATTTTTTATTTATTTTATTTAAATTCCAGCAAGCATGCATTTAGTATTTTAGGTGTTTAGAATAACCTAGGATTAGCTAGAAACCCTAGGATTAGGGGATCATTTGATCCCACCTAGGATTCTTCTTTGTTGTAAGAATTACATTAGATTTAGAATTCTAATGAATTTAGGATCCTATCTTCGAGAGAAATTTTTAAAATTAATGTTTTATCAAAATTAATCTACAATTAATTTAATCCCAATGAAATTGGAACTCTGAGTTTGATTTGGAATGAAAATTCACCCTTTGAAAGGATTTGACTCGGGATAGAATTTCCATTTTGAAAAGAGTTGTGACTGGATAAGAATTATGTTTTAAAAAGAATTCTAAATTCATTGGGAATTTATTAATTAATGAATTATTTTCTAAAAATGATTTCAAATTAATAAAAACTCTCGAAGATAGAGTCTTGGATGAGATAGAATGCTAATGATAGTGTAGTTCATTACAATAGGAGAATCCTAAGTAATCGAATTACGTGGACTTTGATCTTTGTCAAGCAATTGATAAGGTACGTAGGCAGTCAATAGGACGCAAGTCCAATCTTAGGGTGACTTCTAGTCTCCTAAGATCCTTAGGTTTCTTGTATACTTTTTGTACTATATATTATTATATATTATTATCCATATTTTGTGGTTGATTAGATATGCTAGGATTATTTTGAAAAGATTTTGATAAAGCCCAAACTTAATTAGGAGACCTTTAATTAGGGCGAGGTGGGTGCCTACAAGGAGTTCCTTGGAACCTTCCCACTTCGTAACCTAGCCCCCAAATCCAACTTTAATTCAAAGACCAAGCTTTTCCTTAAAATATGGGGTCAGTGTTTTATTGAAAATAAAACTCTTTTTTTTTTTTGTGGTTTCCTTGATCCCTAAAAATAAGGTGGCGACTCCTAGTTTTTACAAACTCCTATCCTTTTTCAAAAACCCTATCTTGAGTGGATAATAGAGAAGGATAAATGTGGATAATAAAGAAGGATAATCGAGACGGATAAACATCATCCACAATCCACTCAAGAAGAAACCCCCGAAGTGAACGAGAAGCCTCCAGATCAGGTTGGCTGGTTCACACATTTGTGTGTGAATGTTTTTCTGTTTTGCAGGAAAGGCAGGACAGAGAAAATGATAGGTATGACTGCATGAGCATTGCATCGTATATCTGTCATATGCATAAAGCATGCATGTTGTGTGAGATCATTTATTGTGAAAGAATGATGGATATATTCTGTAATATGAAAATAAATTATAGATGTGATGATCTTACTATGAAATGTTGGTTTCTGAAATATGAAAATAAATTGCAGATATTATGTTGGAACTTGCTGATAAATTTGAGATTTCTAACGTTTCTTTTAAAATCGTCATGTAGTATTTAAGGTTTACGAACCTTACTGAGCAATAGTGGTTTTGCTCACCCATTTCCCCCCCCCCCCCCCCACAGGACCGACAACTCAGTAAACTTGATGGAGATTTTCGGAATTTGGGATATTCCGAGGACGATCATGACAGTGTTGATATTTCTTATCTGTCGACACTCATTTTGGGTTTGTAGTATAATTTTTTTTTTTGGGTACATTACGGGACTGTACTCATGATATAAACTAGTACTCAGCGCTATCTTTACTTTTTGAGATGTTGTAAATTATTTTAAAGTCTTCCGCACATGCGCAGTTTGAAAAATTGTTTTTAAACTATATTAATTTTAAATGGAATTATTCAAAGATAGGGGCTCGGTGTTTTATGTCACTGTATCACTTCAGCATAGGGGTTACCCTGTGTGGGGTGTTACAACCATCCTCCCATGGACGATCCTCAGAGGCCTTACTAAAAAATCCCCATATTTGAAGGATTTTGAGATATTTTGAGACTTTAAACTTGTTTTCGATGTATCTTCCTTATTTTAAGTCCAAATTCGATGATTCAAAAGCCAAAACGTCCAAGACTTAATCCTATATGTTTCTAGAATGGTTTGGGTTCAAAAATCATTGACCAAAGTCAAAGGGTTAGGTTAACCAAGCTGGTTAAGCCGTTATAAGTCATTTCAGCTCAAATTAGGGTTTTGAAATTGACTAACCGATTGATCACAAAACAAAATGTCACTTCTTGAAACATGTTTTGAAAACATTTTATAGTTATAAAATTCAATAATTTGGGAAAATGATGAATCCCAGTCATTTTAGGTCAAACCTCTAAATATAGTCAATTGACCCGTTATGAACCATTTTGAACCAAATCAGTCTCAAACCATGCCATTACTCAATTAAACCTTCTAACTAGACTCTAAACACCCATAAAATTTCAATGAAACAAACTGGGATGAATTTGGAGGTCAAACATAAATTATACAAGAAAAATGACTATTCTGCCCCTCAAATCACAAAAGTTCTCATTACCTATCGAGCTTTGATCGGAATGACATGAAATTTGATATGGACACTCCTAGACTCTCTAGAAACTAAATGCAAAAGGAATCACTCAATTCTGAAGCGAAAACCTACATGAAATATTAGCCTCTATCAACCTAAGAAAAAAATGGCATTTAAGAAAACTAGGGTTTTGAGGCTTAATCCTCCAGAAATAATTGGTCATTCTCGACCAATGGAACATGAAATGATAACTTATATGTTATAAGTCAAAAATGGGATTTCTACACATTTATTGGCATGTTATTTAGGTATCTAACAGTTTTTTGCATATATTAGAAATCTAATCATGGTACTGATTTTTTTGGCTTGATTTTTTTAATAAAAGTTATCCATTGAATTTTTCTCCCACATCTAGTAGTTGTGTAAATAAGGTGTCTGCTGCTTTTGTATTGATTTTTTTGGCTTAATTCTTTTTCTTTTCTTTTTTAAGAACTTGTGTTATTCCTTTGTCGTAAAAAAAATAGTGCTGTAAAACCCGGACCGGACCAATTGGTTCAACCAGTTGAATCGGGAATCGGGTGTCTCTTTGGGTGGTTCAACCTCCTAAAACCCAGCCATAAAGAAAACTGGTCTATTTAGTATAAACCGATCAACTCGGCGGTTGAACTGGCAAGTTTACAGGTTTATTGGCGGGTTAGAAGAACCGGCTAGGTTTTGGTCAAAAAAATAAAAAAGTGCTAAAATGACTAAAATAGCCCCAATCTTTTTAAAGTCTCTTAAGCCAAGAAGGTTAAAAAGGTAAATTAGTCTAAAAAAAATACCAAATAGCAAAAAGAAAGCCAAGGCACCTAGTTGTAAACCCGCCACATTTGAGCCCCCCTCCATTTGAGAGGCTCTCTCTTTTATTTGGGATTGGATTCACTTATCATTGTGGATTAGTAGATAATTATCCTTCTCTTTTATCTACTCCTTTATCCTTCTCTATTATCCATCTCTATTATCCACTCAAGGTCATCCAATCCTAATTATCCTTCTCTATTGTGGGAATCCACTTAGATTGAGTTTTTTAAAAAATGAATGGATTTTGATAAAACAAGGAGTCTCCACCTTATTTTTAGGGAATAAGGAAACCACAAAAAGAGTTTTATTTAAAATAAAACAATGACCCCATTTTTGGAAAAGCATGGTCTTCAAATCAAAGTTTGGATTCAGGGACTAGTTTATGAGATGTGAAGGTTCCAAGACTCATCTTGTAGGCACCCATCTCACCCTAATTAAAGGTCTCTTAATTATTTTTGGGCTTTATCAAAATCTTATAAAAACAACCTATCATATCTAATCAACCAAGAAATATGGATAATATTACATATATAATAATAGATAATAATAAAAAATAATCACAATCCCAAAGACCTTAGGAGACTCACAGTCAACCTAAGATTGGACTTGGACCCTATTGGTGGCCTACGTACCTTGTCAGTTGCCTGACAAGAATCAAAGTCCACGTAGTTCGATCACCCTAGGACTCTCCTATTGTAATGAACTACATCATTTAAAAGTGTTCGACTTTATCTAAGATACTATCTTCGAGAGTTTTTATCCATTCAAAATTACTTTTCAAAATTATTTGATAATTAAAAGATTTCCAATGCATTTAGAATTTTTAAAAGATAGAACTTATCTTCTAGAAGTAAACCTCAATTTAAACTTCCTTTTGTTAAAATCATTATCCATGGAATTTCATTCCAAAAATCATTTCTTTTTCAAAGAAATTGTTTTCAATATAAACTCTTTTAAAAGATTCCTATTTCATGAAATAACCATTTAATAAATCAATCATTTTTAACAAAAATCATTTTTTTAAAATCTCTCTCGAAGATAGACTCTTAGACTCGATCAACTACTTGAACTTGAATGCAACTCTTACAACAAAGAAAAGTCCTAGGGAAGGTCAAGTGACTTTCCTAAACCTAGGGTCTCTATCTAATCCTAAGTTAATCTAATGTCCTATCATACTAATTTAATGCTTGCTAAATAAACAAATATAATATTAACCCTACAATGCATGAAAAATGCCCTAAATGCATACTAATTTAACTATGTGAACTTAGGCATATTTCTATGTTAGTTTGGATCCTAAAAATGGTTTTTTAATCAATTTTAAGGTTACTTTAAACCTTGGACAGATTTAGATGCAACCAAAAAGTGGATTTAAAACCCAAAATATAATAAATAAAAGAAGTGTAAATGTCCTAATATGCAACCTAATATGATATACTAAAATAATCATGCATCATGTTTGAAAACACCAATTTTAAACATAAAGGAAGGGACTTACCTTAGTTTGTTCCCTCGAACATATTTCATATGATATTTCAAACATTAAACATAAATACAAATGATATAAACAAACCTAAACATATTCCTATTGACTTATACTAATTTAACATACTCAAACTAACAATCCTTAAATAAAAATCATAAATGCAGAAAATCTACATGCTAACCTATATGCAACTAATTTTAACCTTTGAATACCCAACTTAGGTACCCATCCCTAACATGGCATAGAAGAAGAATGAGGAAGAAGAAGTATGAAAAAGAACTTAAAACAAACTTCACAGTTATACTAACCTTTTTTGCTTCATTCTCTCTTGCTCCTAGCTCCTTCTTCAAACTCCAAGGACTCCAAGGACTTCAAAGATGCAACTAAAGTTGCTTAGGGGGTTGGTGTAATGCCTTGAGGCTTTACTCTACCAATTTGGCTCTTTAAATGCCTTATGAGTTTTCTATAACTCTCTATGTGTTCTCAAACTGATTTCAGGGCTCTCTATTTATAGGGTAGCTTGGAATTGATCAATTGTTCGGTTTAAATCTCTTAGGAATGATCCAAGGGCTCTAATCCAGCCTTCCAAGGTCTTCAAACTCATCCCAAAGTCCCCAAGGCCGAGCTAGACACTTGGCAAGCACTTGGAAGAGTCCTTAGCAGGAGAAAGATTGAAAAATAGCAGCTGAAGGCAAAAAGCTCGGATGACCATCCACTAGGGGACGGTTGGCCGTCCCTCAAGGACGGTTAGCCTTCCCTAGGTGGATGGTCATCAAGCTTTGAGCCCAATTTTCCCCTATGTGGGCCTATATCAGCCCGTTTCGACCCGGTTTCGGCTTTTTTCGGCTTTTCGGACCCGTTTTAAGTCCAAATTCGACGATTCTGAAAGAATCCCATGGAAATGTGCGGAATAAAATTTTTCTCCATGGAATATGAACCAAGATCACATGATGATTGTATAAGCTATGTAATTAATACTTAAATAATGTAAACAACTTACATTGATAGCCTTAAGAGTATAATTAAATGATTGTAGATCAGCCCCAAGTAGATGAAGGCCTCCAAGAT
>JAESVK010000811.1:2235097-2249529 GCA_017140935.1 Hamamelis virginiana
AGGTTGGGGTGAACCCAATGGGTCACACACAAACAAAGAGTATAAGAGAGTCTCTTGAATTAAAGAGAGAGAAGGGAATTTCCTAAAATTAATTCTATTAATAACCTTGTGTTATATAAAGAATTAAGTTATATATTAATTAGTAATATATAATGAGAATTAAGTTACTCTTGGAAATAAGTATTAAATAGAAACCCTAGGGGTTTTCTATAAATACTAGTTGATGAGACAAGCTAGCACTAAGCCTCCCATCATCAAATTAGAGAAAGAGTTTCTCCCCTCTCCCAAGCTTGATTCTTCCATTGTAGAGAAGTTTCAAGGATTCAAGCGATCTTGTATTCGTGTGGATACCGTTGGAGACTTCATCGCGTTGAATTTCAAGATCAAGGATTGCAAATCGAAAGGTGAATCAAGTAAGATTTATTTATGTTTGATAAACATTATTTGCTTGTATGTAAATCACATATCCCTATGCTTGTTCGATTCTTGTTTAGAATCTTTCGATGATGGAATCATTTTTTTTTTAAAAAGTTTTGTTTTGTCTTCCGCTGCGATTCCATGCATTTCGATCGATTCCTTTCAGGGTATGTGTCCTAGAGACAGTTTACATGGACTAATGCAAATGGTAGGCTGAGTGTCCTTTACTCACTTGGTCCAATCGATATACTTAACCACATGTGACATCAGGAATGTCGCGTGGGTCCAACAGTACGTGATTGGTCCATTTAATATACCCGAGGGTACATGGCAAGAAAAGTGATGGCTTTCGCATATATGGAACCCGAGAGTCAAAGAAACCGGGCCCAGGGCTAGGCTTATCGTTGGCTTTAGCATAGAACGATCCTAATCCTGCAGAGTCAATGCACACACAATGTAGAATTCAAAGTCAAACAGTCATGCAAATGCCAGTGGTTGATTTTATTAAATTAAGAAATTGAAAAGCCCAAGAACAATTAATTAGAGTTTAGCCCTCGACATCCCCAGCAGAGTCACCAATCTGTGAACCTGCCACATTCGAGCCCCCCTCCATTTGAGAGGCTCTCTCTTTTATTTGGGATTGGATTCACTTATCATCGTGGATTAGTAGATAATTATCCTTCTCGATTTATCCTTCTCTTTTATCTACTCATTTATCCTTCTCTATTATCCATCTCTATTATCCACTCAAGGTCATCCAATACTAATTATCCTTCTCTATTGTGGGAATCCACTTAGATTGGGTTTTTTAAAAAAGGAATGGATTTTGATAAAACAAAGAGTCGCCACCTTATTTTTAGGGAATAAGGAAACCACAAAAAGAGTTTTATTTAAAATAAAACAATGACCCTATTTTTGGAAAAGCATGGTCTTCGAATCAAAGTTTGAATTCGGGGGCTAGGTTATGAGATGGGAAGGTTCCAAGACTCATCTTGTATGCACCCATCTCACCCTAATTAAAGGTCTCTTAATTATTTTTGGGCTTTATCAAAATCTTATAAAAACAACCTATCATATCTAATCAACCAAGAAATATAAATAATATTACATATATAATAATAGATAATAATAAAAAATAATTACAATCCTAAAGACCTTAGGAGACTCACAGTCAACCTAAGATTGGACTTGGACCCTATTGGCGGCCTACGTACCTTATCAGTTGCCTGACAAGAATCAAAGTCCACGTAGTTCGATCACTCTATGACTCTCCTATTGTAATGAACTACATCATATAAAAGTGTTCGACTTTATCTAAGATACTATCTTCGAGTGTTTTTATCCATTCAAAATTATTTTTCAAAATTATTTGATAATTAAAAGATTTCCAATGCATTTAGCATTTTTAAAAGATAGAACTTATCTTCTAGAAGTAAACCTCAATTTAAACTTCTTTTTTTTTAAATCATTATCCATGGAATTTCATTCCAAAATTCATTTCTTTTTCAAAGAAATTGTTTTCAATATATACTATTTTAAAAGATTCCTATTTCATGAAATAACCATTTAATAAATCAATCATTTTTAACAAAAATCATTTTTTTTTAAATCTCTCTCGAAGATAGACTCTTAGACTCGATCAACTACTTGAACTTGAATGCAACTCTTACAACAAATAAAAGTCATAGGGAAGGTCAAGTGACATTCCTAAACCTAGAGTCTCTATCTAATCCTAAGTTAATCTAATATCCTATCATTACTAATTTAATGCATGCTAAATAAACAAATATAATATTAACCCTACAATGCATGAAAAATGCCCTAAATCCATACTAATTTAACTATGTGAACTTAGGCATATTTCTATGTTAGTTTGGATCCTAAAATTGGTTTTTTAATCCATTTTAAGGTTACTTTAAACCTTGGACAGATTTATATGCAACCAAAAAGTGGATTTAAAACCCAAAATATAATAAATAAAAGAAGTGTAAATGTCCTAATTTGCAACCTAATATGATATACTAAAATAATCATGCATCATGTTTGAAAACACCAATTTTACACATAAGGGAAGGGACTTACCTTAGCTTGTTCCCTCGAACATATTTCATATGATATTTCAAACATTAAACATAAATACAAATGATATAAACAAACCTAAACACATTCCTATTGACTTATACTAATTTAACATACTCAAACTAACTATCCTTAAATAAAAATCATAAATGCAGAAAATCTACATGCTAACCTATATGCAACTAATCCTAACCTTTGAATACCCAACTTAGGTACCCATCCCTAACATGGCATAGAAGAAGAATGAAGAAGAAGAAGAAGAAGAAGTATGAAAAAGAACTTAAAACAAACTTCACAATTATACTAACCTTTTTTGCTTCCTTCTCTCTTGCTCCTAGCTCCTTCTTCAAACTCCAAGGACTCCAAGGACTTCAAAGATGCAACTAAAGTTGCTTAGGGGGTTAGTGTAATGCCTTGAGGCTTTACTCTACCAATTTGGCTCTTTAAATGCCTTATGAGTTTTCTATGACTCTCTGTGTGTTCTCAAACTGATTTCAGGACTCTCTATTTATAGGGAAGCTTAGAATTGATCAATGGTTAAGTTTAAATCTCTTAGGAATGATCCAAGGGCTCTAATCCAGCCTTCCAAGGTCTTCAAACTCATCTCAAAGTTCCCAAGGCCAAGCTAGACACTTGGCAAGCACTTGGAAGAGTCCTGAGTAGGAGAAAGACTGAAAAATAGCAGCTGAAGGAAAAAAGCTTGGATAACCATCCACTAGGGTATGGTTGGCCGTTCCTCAAGGACGCTTGGCTGTCCCTAGGTGGATGGTCATTGAGCTTTGAGCCCAATTTTCCCCTATGTGGGCCTATATCAGCCCATTTCGACCCGATTTCTGCTTTTTTCGGCTTTTCAGGCTCGTTTTAAGTCCAAATTAGACGATTCAAGAGCCAAAACGATCGTGATTCGATTTTCTATGTTTTGAGAAGTGTTTGAAGTGAAAATGCATTGACCAAAGTCAATTTTTTAAGGAAAAGTCAACCAATTAGCTGTTTAAGGCCTGCCGAACCCAAATTAGGGTTTTGAAATATGCTAACCAATCGTTCTAAAAATCATTTCTTCTTCTCGAAACAAGTTTTAAAACATTTTCAGAAAGTGTTTTGAAGCCTTTGAAGGCTTTGGTTTGATAAAAAGATCGAATTTCGGTCGTTCTCGGTCGAAACCCTAATTTGAGCTTGAAAGGGCCCTATGAGCCTTAAGAGCTAATCACAAGCCAGAAAGCTCTACAGACCTTGCCACTGACCAACTTAGCTATCAAACACACCCTAATTTCCTATGCCAAAGCCTCAGGACGATCTAAAATCAATTTGAAAGCTTTTAAGAGCTTTTGTGATTGAAATGACAATTCTGCCCTTTAGGTCACAAAAGACCTAATTACCTATCGAGTCTGCCTCGGAATGCAATGAAACTTGATAGGGACATCTATAGACTCTCTAAAAACCTAATTCTAAAGGAACCGACTCAATCTGGCCTAAAAACCTACATGCAATAATGACCTCTAATCTAACTGCCCACAAGGGTAAAACTGGCAACTTAGGGTTTTAACACCATATTTCTCCTCAAAACTTAGGCAATCATTCATGACCTTTCTCATGGTCAAAAATGGATGTCTACACTAGTTTAATAATGCAATATTCTTATTTTGCATTAAAAAAAATTATATTAAAGATTGATGAAGAGTAGTTATCAATTTTCAATTTTGATGACTGCAAATACATTCAAATATATGAATTGATTGCACAAACATTTTGAAAAAATTATATTTTGAATCTATTTTGCATTTTTCCAGCTTTTGCTCTAATAAATAAATAATAAATAATATATTTATGACGTCATGATGACATCACGATTCAACCCGGTTGACCCGACGGTTGAACCGGTTGACCCTTATCCCAGTCACTTGTTCGGTTCGATAAATGGTCTGGATTTTAAACATTGTAAAAAAAAGAGAGATAAAGAAGGGAAGAGGATGTGGCACGTGTGTGTGGAGTGAGAGAAAGGAGTCAGATAGTTTTTCAAAAAAGTAAGTAGGAATGGCAACAGGGTTGGGTACCTCTACTAAAAAGCTTTCATTTCAAGAGTTTAAACCACTAAGTTGCACACTGAAATAAATAATATTTCAACCACTCCCATACGTGGTTCCACTTGAAAAAGCAAGTGTTAGATGAAATTTTGAAAAATTAACCGTTGGATATTCCACTTGTATACATTATGTATGCTAAAAATCACATTGATCAAATAGCTAATTTTCCAGAACAAGAACTATGAATTATAAAAAATTGTAACAATTTCTGATAGTTTTTTTGTAGTTCATCTCAAAAATATGATTTAAAAAAAAGCAATTAATTATTTGATCAATGTGATTTTTTGAATTTATATAATGTGTCATGTGTACACACATAATTTAATCCAATCGTTAGTTTATCAAAATACCTATTCCATATTGGTTTTACAAACCACGTATCAAATTATGGATAAAGTGGTATGCGTAGGACCAATTGTAGAACAGATTTTGAAAAATTGACCGTTGGATTAAATATAATTGTTATGAATTTCATGTTTGCAAAAATTCATAGTGGCCTAACGGTCAGTTTATGACAAATGTCCATGAAAAATTGTAATATTTTTTTCTTCAAAATGTTACAAATTTTATCCATATAATTTTTCATAAAATAACCGCTAGATCGTTTTAATCTTTGGCGAGTACGTAAATTATAAGAAGTGCATCTAATCCAACTGTAGACATCCATTTTTTACCATGAGTATGGTCATGAATGGTTACCTGCGTTTAAAGATGAAATAGGGTGTCAAAACCCTAAGTTCCCAGTTTTACCCTTGTGGGTAATTAGATAAAGGTCATTATCACATGTAGGTTTTTAGGTCAGATTGAGTCGGTTATTTTTGTATTTAGTTTTTAGAGAGTCTAGGAACATCCCTGCAAAATTCCATGGCATTATGAGTCAGGCTTGATAGAAAATAAGGTCTTTTGTGACTTGAAGGGCAGTACTGTCCTTTGAATCACAAAAACCCTGAATGACTGTCGATCTTATCTCGAATGGTCTCGAGGCTTTGGCATAGATATGTAAAGTGTGTTTGGTAGCTAAGTTGATCAGTGGAAAGGTCTGTGGAGCTTTCTGGCTCATGATTGGCTCTTAAGGCTCAAAATGCCCTTTTAAGCCTAGATTAGGGTTTCGACCGGAAGTGACCGAGACTCAATATTTTTATCAAACCAAAGCCTTCAAAGACTTCAAAACACTTTCCTAAAATATTTTAAAACTTTTTTCGAGAAGAAGAAATTATTTCGAAAGCAATCGGTTAGCAAATTTCAAAACCCTAATTTGGGCCCGGCAGGCCCTAAATAGCTAATCGGTCGACTTTTCCCAAAAATTTTGACCTTGGTCAATGAATTTTCACTTAAAACACTTCTTAAAACATGGAAAACTGAATCACGATCATTTCGGCGCTTGAATTGTCAAATTTGGACTTAAAACGGGCCCGAAAAGCCGAAAAAAACCGAAACCGGGTCAAAACGGGCTGATATAGGCCCACATAGGGCAAAAATGGCATGGGGGATGGATGACCGTCCACCAAGGGACGGCCAACCGTCCATGAAGGATGGCCAACCGTCCTAAGGTGGATGGTCGTCGATCCTTTTAGCCAATAACTGCTAATTTTCTGTGTTATTTATACCCGGGACTCTTCCAAGCACTGCCATGTGTCCAGTTCGGCCATGGGGATTTTGGGATGAGTTCAAACACCTTGGAAGACTGGTTTAGAGCCCTTGAATTATTCCTAAGATATTTAAACTCAGCCATTGATCAAACTCAGGCCTCCCTATAAATAGAGGGCTCTGAAATCAGTTTTGACACACATAATAAGCTTTAGAGAGCTAGCTTGGAGAGTAGAGGCTTGAGCAATTGCACAAGCTTCCCCCATAGCACTCTAGCTTAAGTTTTAAAGTCCTTGAGGTCCTTGGAGTCCTTGGAGCTTGAGGAGAAGGCTTGGAGCAAGAGGGAAGGAAGCAAAAAGGTTAGTAGAGTTTTATAGTTTGTTTAAAGTTTTGTATTTCTTCTCTTCTTCTTCTTCTTCTTCTTCTTCTTCTCTTCTATGTCTATATTGTGTTAGTATTAAGTATTTAGAATAGGTTTTCATATTATTCTAGTATGCATGATAGGGATTAATGATAGGAATTAGTTTTTGCTTGGATAAAAGTTTGCATATCTCTCTTTGTTCCTTCCTTTCATTCTTATTCTTTTATTCTCCTTCCATAATCATACTATATTAGTATTAGGATTTATTTTATGTCTAGAATATATGATAATATATTAGTTTCATACATGTTATTTTCTTAAAGTTAGGAAGCATATTAATCCATCTTTTTGAGTCTTGTTACCATGTTAGGATAAGTTTGAAGGATGCATGTTAATAGTTTAGGTTTATGTCATTACTTTAATCGTGTCTTGTTAGGAGCATGTTTAGGATTCATTTCATGCCTAGAATGCATAATAGGAATTAGTTGTGTTCATATGATTTTATGTTTCCACATAAGAATGTAAGTTTAGATGAAAGTTTGAATGTTCTTTTATATGAGTTTATGAATTACATGCATTAATATTTTGGTTTATTCTACTTCTCTTTTCTTCATCATTATATGGAATATGGAATTATATGACTTGTGTTCGAGGGAGCATGCGAAGGTAAGATTCTTCCTTGTGTTAAATTAAGTAGTTTAAGCATGAGATTTGGTTGTTTTGTGTAGCTTTGCATATAGGGTTCTAGTCCATTATTTTAGCATGTATGTTAGTGTTTATTTTTGACATTTTAGTGAATTAATAATGGTCTTGAAGCCATTTAAAGTGGGTATTCAAATCTGTCCGGATTTGAATATTTACTTAATATGACTTGATTACCATCCTTAATTCACTTTTGGTGTAGTTTTACATATGGTAGTGTTAATTTATCATATTAGGTTGCATGCTAGAACATTTATACATTTTTTATTTATTGTTTTCATGGGTTTTAAATTACTTTTAAAGCTATATTCAAATCTGTCCATGGATTGAAAGTAACTTTAAAGTAAGTTAAAAACCATTTTTAGGGCCAAATCCAACTTAGAAATATGCCTAGGTTCACATAGGTTGATTAGATTGCATTTAGGGTCATTTTTCATGCATTACTAGCATTATTTATCGCATCTTTTACTTATTTTATTTAAATTCCAGCAAGCATGCATTTAGTATTTTAGGTGTTTTAGACTAACGTAGGATTGGCTAGAAACCCTAGGATTAGGGGGATCATTTGATCCCACCTAGGATTCTTCTTTGTTGTAAGAATTACACTAGATTTAGGATTCTAGTGAATTTAGGATCCTATCTTTGAGATAATTTCCAAAATTGATATTTTATCAAAATTAATCTACAATTAATTGAATCCCAATGAAATTGGAACTCTAGGTTTGATTTGGAATGAAATTCCACCCTTTGAAAGGATTTAACTCGAGATAGAATTTCCATTTTGAAAAGAGTTGTGATTGGATAAGAATTATGTTTTAAAAAGAATTCTAAATTCATTGGGAATTTTTTGATGAATTATTTTCTAAAAATGATTTCAAATTAATAAAAACTCTCGAAGATAGAGTCTTGGTGAGATAGAATGCTAATGATAGTGTAGTTCATTACAATAGGAGAATCCTAGGGTGATCGAACTACGTGGACTTTGATCTTTATCAAGAAATTGGTAAGGTACGTAGGCAGTCAATAGGGCGCAAGTCCAATCTTAGGTTGACTCTTGTCTCCTAAGGTCTTTAGGATTTTTTTTATTATTCTTTTATTATTATTATTATTATTATTATTATTATTATTATTATTATTCACATTTTGTGGTTGATTAGATAAATAGTATTGTTGTGATAAGATTTTGATAAAGCCCAAACTTAATTAGGAGACCTTTAATTAGGGCGAGGTGGGTGCCTACAAGGAGTTCCTTGGAACCTTCCCACTTCGTAACCTAGCCCCCGAATCCAACTTTGATTCAAAGACCATGCTTTTCCAAAATATGGGGTCAATGTTTTATTGAAAATAAAACTCTTTTTGTGGTTTCCTTGTTCCCTAAAAATAAGGTGGCAACTCCCAGTTTTTTACAAACTCTTATCCTTTTTCAAAAATCCAATCTTGAGTGGATAATAGAGAAGGATAAATGTGGATAATAGAGAATGATAATAGAGAAGGATAAATCGAGACAGATAAACATCATCCACAATCCACTCAATACCTCAAAGTGAAAGAGAGGCCTCCCGATCCCTCGGGATATTCAGGTTGGCTGGTTCACACCAACAGTCAGTTTTTCAAAATCTATTTTGTGTTTTCCTCTATAGACTATAGAGGTCACCTTACACATAGACAACATAGTTGTGTAAGATGCAACTTATAACAATATTGGTTTTGTCATCCTAAACAGAAACAGAACTTGAATAATTGAATAGAAAAAGAGAGTTAACCAACTCAACAAAATAAGGGAGGCTTGACTTATTATATAGGAATAGATAAGAATAGTTAGAAAATGTTAGATTGTTAGTGATATCATTGAGATGAGAAAAAATTAAGTAACCAGTATTATTTAAAAAAGAATGGTTAAAAATGTAAAATTGATGGAAGGGACATAAAAGTTAGGAGATCATTAATAAATTAAATTCTACATTATATATAATAGGATATATAAAATATAATTTATGAATCATATAAAATTATATGTTTTAAAGATAAAATTTATATAAGCGGGGATGGGGAATCCCCAAGGGGCGGGGACAAATCGGCGGGGTGGGGCATAGTAAACCCGTCCCCTCCCTATACCTCGGCGGGTCCTGCGAGGATGGGGCAAATTATCATCCCTAAAAGATAGGCTCTATCAGATCAGGTTCATCCAAAACAGAACAGAAAAAAGGCTATGTTTTTACTTTTCTTACCTATAAAGGCAAAATGGTCTGTTCACACAACATATTCTTTATTTGATGTGGATGGAGTGTTTTGTGATGTGGCAATATCGCCACCCTAAAATAATAGTATCTAATCCACTAATCGGTTTCTCAAAATATTCAACCCACATTAATCAAAAGTGATTTTCTGCACTTTTCTTGGTAGGTGAATAAAAAAAATGGGAAATTACACTTTGTTCCCCTGAACTATAGGCCATTTTCACGTTCGGCCCCTGTGGTTTTGATTATATCAATGTGCCCCCTAAACTATTAGCAGTGTTCAAATTATCCCCTTCAATGATTAGTTCTTGTTTTTTTTGTTTTTACTGAAAAATTGTGTTAGACTTGTTATTTTCTTATGCGGTATTTATTATGGATTGCTAATGGATCTATAGAAATAATGGTGAAATTTCATGATTTTCCGTAATATATTTTATTTATTATGAATTTTATTTACTGTATGGAGAAAAGAATTCATAAAAATTAAAATATATTGAGAAAAATTATGAAACTTCACCGATATGCTTTTAGACATATTAGCAGTTTAGTATAAATACTGCATAAAAAAAATAACAAGTCTGACATTATTTTCCAATCAAAGAAACAATTGGTTAACTGATGGAGGAGGGTAATTTGATATAATCAAATAGTTCATGTGCAAATTAATGCAATCCAAACCACTGGGGGACATGAAAACAACCTATAGTTTAGGGGGGCAAAGTGTAATTTCTCCTAAAAAAATAATTTAGAATATTAATTTATTATATTAGGAATAAAATTAAAGATTGAAATTAATTTATATGGAATTGTAAATTTTTTTGAAAAGTAATTGTTAGTCGGTTGGTAGCTTGATGGTAAATATAGAAAAAGATAGGAAGTACCAAAAAATAGCACCCTTACATTGGAGCACCCAAGTGCCAAATTTTGGCAAGGCACCTCAAATGGTATTTGCCCATTGGAGATGCTCTAATATCTTTTATATAGCTGCTGCTCAACATGCTTAACTATTCAATTGTTAGAAGTGTGCCCTAAAACCAATTAGTAGGTTGTACTTAGGGAACTTTATTTCATTTATGTTATTGTATGAATCTTATTCATCTATGAAATGACTTTTATATTATCATGTAAACTTGTGTTATTTATAACTGTTCATGATAATGTCCTTGAATAGTATGATAGAGAATTGTATCTCAAGTGTTGAGATAGATAGACATATGATTCTCAAGAACATCTATTCTAGATATGTTCCTGATCATAGGTTTATTTATTTGGGCGATAATAAACCATTAAGATTAGCTCAGGTTATACTAGCTCCAATGGGAGGATGGTGAGTCTCAAGCCATCTGTGTAGTGACACTATAGTAAACCTGTGGGTGCTTGTTAGAGAACAAATACCCTGAACGTGACCAATATGAGTACAGCTTATGGAGATGTATTTGAATGTCAAAAGCTGCTCATGTGTATAGTCACATTTGTCATCCTCATACCTGAGACACCACTGGTTATCTTATGTATGAATTACTAGAGTTTGATAGTATCTTGTACACCCTTAATCATGAGGATGTAATCGGTGCTCATTGGCTTTAGTAAATTGTATATGAAGATAGGTGAGTGTGCAATAGGGGATCACCACCCTTAATATCAAAGGGCGAATGTCACAGGTAATTCACAAATAATAACTCAATGAAATCTTTGGCCAAAGCAGAAGGTAACCAAGGAAAAGTGTTTTCAGGGGTTAACCTAATTTAGTTTATATTTTGGTGAATGGCTAACACAGGATTAAGTTAGGGTTTGACATGGATCCATACCCAAATAACTTAATCGTGACATTGTTTGGTGAAGGATTATTTATTACACGAAGGGTTCATTTATATTCGTCTATTCACCCACACCTAGGGCACGTCATGATATGTTGCTAGATGTCACTCATGACTAGTGTAGGCCTAATGACAAGTGTTATCATCGAGGGCAAAATTGGAATAGTTTCAATTGAACCAAAAATAGAAAGTTTATATTTTGGGAAACATGCGATGTTCCCGAGCCACTACTAGGTTGGGGTGAACCCAATGGGTCACACACATTAAAGCTTAAGTGATCTTCTTGAATTTGTGAGAGGGGATATTCTAATTTATGTATGAGCTTAATCCTTATTATTAAGGGTTAATAGTTAAAAGGATTAAGGATACACTAAACTAGGATAAACCTATTCTAATATGATGTTTGGTCATGCTAGCACTAGTAACCAAACATCATTAAAAGAGGAGAGAGTCTATAAATAAGAGGGATAGGCCTAGGGTTTCATAATCCAACTCCAAGTGAGCCTCACTCTCTCTCTCTCCCTCTCAAGCTTGCATTCTCTTCAAGAGTTGTGGAGATCAAGGAGTTCAAGGAGTCTTAGGCTTGTGTGGACTTCATTGGAGGCTTCCATATTTTTGGAGCTCGAGGTTTCGCGAGGATTCACGACAAAGGATTAGAGGATAACATCTACAAAGGAACACAAGTAAGCTTTTATTAATGTTTGATTAATTGTTTTGACTTGCTTTTATAGTTTGAGTTCGATTCTTGGATGAATATCAATGGGAATTTTTTATTGTTTACATTCCGCTGCGTTCCCATGGCGTATTCTTTCAGTGGTATCAGACCCAACTCAAACCTATGATTCGAATCATGAATGGCATAGCTTGGCATGTGTTTAAAATATATTTAATTAATTGGAATCCCGTTTTTCTGGAGCATGCCCACTTGTTTGGCTTGTATCTTGATCAAAACATATCCAAATTGCATGAGGTCGGTCTTGTTTCGATCGTGACTCGATATAGAACGTTTCTATATCAATTTTGGAATTTTTACAAGCCATTAAGGCAGCGTTTGGAGGCAAAACAGCTGCTGGACAGAACACAGTTTTTCTGCAGAATAGGCTTCATGGGGTGGGTGACGGCTAGGGTGAAGGGGGCTGCCTCTAGGGTTTGAAACCCTAATTAAATTTAGTTATTCAAGGGTTTAGAAACCCTAGATTGGACGGCCATGATTGATGGATGAGATTCCATCAATTTTAGAAACCCATTCATAATTGGAAACTTAGTAAGATTAGGAGTTGCCAATTTCAACTAGTTTCCTATTTGATAACCTTTATCCTATTTAGTATAAGATACTATTTAGGTAAGTTCTAATGTGATTAGAAGTTAATTAATAAGATTAATTAATTACATGGTGGCTGCAATTAGAGTTTTAGAAACTCTAATGAAGATAAGGAAAGTTTCTTATTTCAAAAAGGATTCTAATTTTCTACTTTCTTTGATAGTCAAAGCTTGTGATATTTAGAATCATTATGAAATTGGAAAGCTTGTAATTTGATGACTCATTATATAGTTTTTAATTAATTCTATAATTACTTTGATTAGTTTATAATATTGGATATTGTATTTAATCAAAATAAGAAACCCCAAAGACCCAAAGACCCATGGAAGTCACGGCCACACTATGGTTTGGATCCCTAGTGTGTCACGGCCATCTTTGGCCTTTTGATCACATTAAATTGTCTTCACTTATGTTTATTGAATATGTTTATATAATTTAAAATTATTTTGAAACAATTTTGAAATTCAAAAAGTGAAGAAATTAAATGTTTGTAAAATTAGGGTTTTAGAAACCCTAATTTCCGTATTTGGGTTTTGGATTGAAACACCTTGTGTTTTAGCTTTTTAATTCGATTAAATTGCATGGGGGTCATCTATGTTAATATATTTAAGTGTCCTAATAGTTAGTGCACGAAATTATATTAATTGAATAGGTTTTATAAGAGTTATAAAGCTAAAACAGTGTGCTGCCATTTCTGGACAGCAACACTGTCAGTTTGTAAAATGTTAAAAATTTGTTTTTAAATATTTTTACAACAAGCCACTTATCAACTTCACTTTTATAAGGTCTTAACTAATTGTAGGAAGGGTTCCCATAATTAATTTTGACCTTTAGCTAGCCGTACTAAGTATTTTGCGACCGATACTCAAATCTGTCCAGATTTGGAGTTGAAGTCCCAAAATGCTTTAAAGTGATATCAAACGTTGGAATCACTTAACGAGATCCCTGCCATTGGAAAGAACACTGAAAATCCTAGTGAAATGAAGTGTTCTTGTATTTTAAAAGTTGTTTTAAAAGGTGCAAATAATTATTACAAATCAGCGGGCAGATTCTTGGTGTTTTGAGAAAACACTAAAAGTAAAGTGTTACTTTAATTTTAAATACATGCCATTTCCATTTATTTTTTGTTCCTTTGAATGCTTTATATTATGCAATTAGATTTTATAATAAATGGAAATTTATGGACTTAAAAGACCAATTAAAGATCGAGAAGGTACGTGGTGGACCCGAGGATGCATGGAGCAGTGGGAGGACAAAGAGAAGGCTTTCGAAGACTTTACTTTTATGTAATAGTTACAGGTTAAAATTACCATCACATAACCCACATTAGAGCTAAGGCTCAGCTAATGGCTCTAGTTGAGCCCAACCTTAAAAGTCCATAAACTTTCCATAAGGCCCATATATATATATGCTAGATGTATGTTTTATGGGGCCTATTAACCATAGTATTATATGTATTTAATGATAGTTTTCCTTTCCTTCATGGATAGTGGGAGTATCATTATTGCACTAATAATAAAGAATAGTTAATGAATTTATATATGTGATATATGTATGCATGCGATGTATGTTTAAATCTGATGAGACCTAAAACCTCTCGTTTTCAAATTTAAATTGTAAGGAAGAGGCATACGAGTGCTTTATCCTAGCCTCCTACCATTACAAGATAGGTGGATCTTTATGGTGGATGTGTTTGGCTGCAGATATGCGGGAACACATTCATTCTGAGGGTTCATACTAGCTTGTTACATATTGGATATCATGAAATGTGATAATGGGGCATTGTTGTGACACCAATTTATGTTTATTTTATAGTCTTTTCTTTCCTTT
>JAESVK010000811.1:2249929-2322833 GCA_017140935.1 Hamamelis virginiana
TATTTTATAGTCTTTTCTTTCCTTTTTAATTGTCTTTTACTTATATAAATGTTAGGATTAGGTATTTTTTATGTTTTTCTTTGTTTTTGTCTCTTGCAGGATAAGCGGCCTCTTTTCCTCGTCTTTTCGAAGTCATTTTATGCCAAAAGAAGCCATGAGATCCACTCGTGCGGCTTAAATCTCTCAAATCAACCTTTATTGGTGGAAGGATCGAGTGGATGTATGCAATTTCTGCAATGGGAAGCTAAAAAGAATGATTTTTCAGTTTTGAGAATCTATTACCGGTAATGGAAATTGATTACCGGTAATAGATCGCAGATATCAACATTCCAGGAGCCAGTGCAGATTATTACCGGTAATGGAAAAAGTGTTACCGGTAATGGAATTTATTGCTGAAGATTTCAGGAGGCAGTGCAGTTTATTACCGTTAATGGATTTTCATTACCGGTAATAAAAGTCGGGAATCACTTTTCTGCCGCGTTTTTGCAGCTCAAGCTAGGGGCTTTTTAGGGATTTCGTTCCTCATGTCTTGTAACCCTAAGAGGGGGTATTTAAGCCTAAGTTTTGGGCTGAGTAAGGGTTCCTTTAGTTGCTCTTAGAATAGTTCTTAGTTAGTTCTTAGTTTAACCTAGGTTTTCTTGTGTTTTTGATGTTTTCTTTGTAGTTTAGGTTAGTTTTCCTTATTTCTCTTGTTATTCATCCTTTGTAAGCTTAGTCTAAGTCGTTTGTAATCTTTCTATCTCAAGTTGTAAGCTACATTTAAGTTTATTAATCTAGTGTTGGCATTTATTGCTTGCTCTTGGCATTTATTTCACTTGTTTTGTGTTATTACTTACATTTCATGGCTAGCTGAGCATTAAAGGTGGATTCTATGGTGGAATCCCTCTCTAAACCCTAAGTAAGTGTATTTCTCTCATTTTGAAAGCTTCATTGTCAAACGAAATGTTGTTCTCTCATTCTCTTATCTTGTGAACCCTTGTAGAATCATATTCATGACTTAAATACAACCAGTAAGTTGTTGTTTTTGGATCGATGAGCACATATGTATTCTACTCGTTTGTGAAAATGCCCAAGAGAGTGGAGAACTACATTCCATCATTTGTCTCTTATTTTAAGAACTCATATTGCTAAATCCTTCACTCAAGACCATAGGTCAAATGGAATCTTGAGTGTGTATTGAGAGAGAATGCATTTGCTATAGATTTGGAAGGGATGAAACCATAGGATCCATCTTCTTATTTTACAAGGTTTTTCATACTCACATTGCCATTAACTTGGCACAAAAATCATCTTCAACAACCAACCCATATTTTTCACTTTTATTTATATTCATTGGATAGCATGACCTAAAAATCACTAGAACCTATTTCACTCCCTGTGGATATGACCTAGGACCTCCCTAGTTTATTGCTTGACGACCTTAGGACTCCTACGCTTGGGAACCTTTTGCGCACTTCACTTTTCACGTTCAAGCAATTGGCGCCGTTGCCGGGGAGTGGCGAGCGTTCTAGTTGATTTGAAGAAAGCTAGTGGTAATTTGCAATGACATTGCAAATCCGGTAAGTTTTCTTCCCTCTTTTAATTTATGTCAAAAATTCTTTGTGTATATAATACTTGTGAATATCATCTTGGTTGTGGTGGAATTGGTGCATGTCGGTGTGGACTCGTGATGAGCAACACCGACTTGTAAGAATTACACCTCAACAAGCTCCAAGAAATCCAATAGCAAGACGTCTATTTTACTTACCTTCCACTCCTTCAATGGAGCACACCGAAAATCAACATTTTCCTATAAATCCAAATGACCAAGGGTTGCCTCATGACCCGCAAAGGCCTTATGACCCTCCTAGGCAAGGAGATGGTGTTGTTCCGCAGGCAACCCCGGCGATGGGAAGGGGGAATCCTAATCCTCATGCTCAACCTTATAGAGAACCCCCTGTCCCTTTGGCTAACCTAGGGAGGACTCTAAGAGAGATTTTGAGACCTACAAGAACAACCACACCCTCATGTATTTGCCTACCTCAAGAGACCCACAACTTTCCCATGAGACCGGAGATGATTCGTCTTCTCCCTGAATATAGAGGGTTCGATTCTGAGAATCCCTATACCTACATGAGAGATTTTGAGGATGTGTGTAGCGCATTCCTTTCTACAGGATCGCCCATACATATAATATGCTTGGTTTTATTCCCTTTCTCTCTTAAGGACAAAGCGAAAATATGGTTTCACTCTCTTACCCCTAATTCCATCCACAATTGGAGTGACATGCAACGCATTTTTCTTGATAAATTCTTCCCTCCGGGGCGCACTAATGCACTTTTGAGAGCAATTCAAAACTTTTCTGAAAAACCGGGAGAATCCTTTGCAACTGTATGGGAAAGATACAAAGAGCTTCTTAATGCTATCCCTCATCATGGTTTGGATATAGGCCAAATCATTGGCTACTTTCATCAAGGTCTTTCTTTGGAAAACAAGCAATATATCCAAATGATGAGTGGGGGACAGTTTTATGAGAAGAGTCCTGAAGAGGCCATACAGTGTTTTGATTCTATAGCAGAGAATGCCCGGAATTGGGAGACTAATTCCTCTCTTGATGCTGCTAGAGTGCAAACTGTGCCTGTGGGAGGAGGAAAGCATCATGTGAAAGATAATGATGACCTCCAAGCCATAATTGCTAGCTTGACTAGGAAATTAGAGGCCATAGAGTTACAAAAAGTGAGTGAGGTGAGCACCGTGCCTAAAGTGCCTATGGCACCTACGGGACCTAGGATTGAGGACTTGTGCATAATTTGCGATGACCCCACTCATTCTACCAATGATTGCCCTAATCTTCCCCAAGTCAAGGGAGCCATCCAAATCGAGCAAGCTAATGCTCTTAACTATCAAAGGAAGCCCTTCAACTCTCCATATTCTGAGACTTACAATCCGGGGTGGAGTAAACACCCCAATTTTAGTTGGAAGAGTGATGGAGGAAACGCTTCCTCAAGCCAAAGCAACCCACCTCCAAATCCTTTTCAAAGTAACCAAGGTTTTCAAAGCCAAAATTTCCAAAATCAAAACTTTCAAAACTAAGGTTTTCAAAATCATGGTCAAGGTCCTAATTACCAAGGTCAAGGGTTCCCATCAAACCCTAACCCAAATTTTGGTCCACCACCGGTGAACTCATACCTACCACCCCACAAGAGAAATTATGATGATGTGATTGCACAACTTGTGCAAGGTCAAGCTCAAACCAATCAAGCCATAGGGGATATGAGAACCCAATTGACTAAGTTAACCACCACTTTGGGTGCACTTCAACAAGAGAAAAGAAAGTTTCCCTCTCAACCCGTGCAAAATCCACAAGGTCAACATAGCATTGGATCCTTAAATCCCAATGAAGGGAACCATGAACATGCTAAGGCCATCACCACTCTTCGAAGTGGAAAGATCATTGATAAAACCATCCCACCCAAAGATTCTAACAAAGAAATTTCTCAAAATTTACAAAAGGAATCTAAGGGGGATGAGAAAGAGATTGAAAATGAGCCTAGTGTTCCCAAATCAAATGGTGTTGATGTTGGTACAAGCCAAGAGAGGGCTAAATTTATTCCTGCCGCCCCTTTTCCCCAAAGACTTAGGGCACCTAAGAAATTGACCAATCACGCTGAAATTTTTGAATTGTTTAAACAGGTGAAAGTCAACATACCTTTGTTGGATGCTATTAAATAGGTGCCCTCGTATGCAAAGTTCTTGAAAGATTTGTGTACGGTGAAAAGGAATTTGGGTGTGCATAAGGAAGTGTTTATGACCGAGCAATCCACATCTCTCTTGCAAAATACCTTGCCCCGTAAATACAAAGACCCAGGGACCCCTACCATTGAAATAACCATAGGAAGTTCCAAAGTGGGTAGAGCTTTAGTAGACTTGGGGGCAAGTGTCAATTTATTGCCTTATTCTGTGTATGTGGGGTTGGGAGAACTTGAGTCAACGGGGATCAAACTGCAATTAGCTGACAGGAGCGTTAAGATACCTAGGGGAGTAGTGAAAGATGTACTTGTGCAAGTTGATAAATTCTATTTCCCCGTGGATTTTGTGGTGTTAGAGACCCACCCTGTGGTAGATCAAGGGAGTCAATTCCCTGTGATTCTTGGTAGGCCTTTCTTGGCCACAGCTGATGCTTTGATACAGTGTAGGAGTGGGTTGATGACCCTAACCTTTGGAAACATGACTGTTAACTTGAATATTTTCAATTTGATAAGGGAAGTGGGGGAAGATGTGGAGGATGAGGTGCATGAGGTGAGTAGGATAGATACCTTAGTGCAGCACCAATGGGATCTTTCCGCCCATGATGACCCTTTGCAGTCATGTTTAGTGAGTGAGAATGTTGAAGAACTGGAAGTGAGTGATGAGATGGAGTTTCTATACTCTATGCTCAATGAAGAGGAAGTTATGGAAGTGAATGGGTGGGTGCCTCGCTTCGAAGCATTGCCACCCATTGAGAAGAGTCTTGTGCCATCAAGTATCCAACCACCTGAATTAGAGTTAAAACCATTGCCCTCAGAATTGAAATATGTGTACCTAGGTGACAATGAGACTTATCCCGTGGTCATTTCTTCTCACTTGGAGATTGACCAAGAGCTTAGATTGTTAGAGGTGCTTAGAGCTCACAAAAGTGCTATAGGTTGGTCCATCGCCGACCTCAAGGGAATTAGTCCCTCTCTTTGCACCCATAGGATTTTTCTTGAGGATAATGTCAAACCTTCCCGCCAACCTCAAACGAGATTGAACCCTATTATGAAGGTGGTTGTGCGAAAGGAGGTTCTGAAGTTGTTGGATGTGGGGATAATCTATCCTATAGCGGATAGCAAGTGGGTGAGTCCTATACAAGTGGTGCCCAAGAAATCGGGTATTACTGTGGTAGAGAATGAAGAGGGTGAATTGATTCCCACACGTGTCACCACGGGGTGGCGAGTGTGCATTGATTATAGAAAGTTAAATTCATCCACTAGGAAAGACCACTTCCCCTTACCCTTCATTGACCAAATCCTAGAGAGAGTTGCGGGACATGCCTTCTATTGCTTCCTAGATGGGTATTCGGGCTATAACCAAATAGAGGTTTCCTTAGAGGATCAAGAAAAGACCACTTTCACATGTCCCTTTGGGACATTCGCCTTTAGGAAGATGCCTTTTGGTTTATGCAATGCTCCTGGTACCTTCCAGAGATGCATGACTGGGTTATTTTGTGACATGGTGGAAAAGATCGTAGAGGTTTTCATGGATGACTTCTCGGTTTTCGGGGATTCTTTTGATGGTTGCTTAGAGAACCTGTCTTTGGTTCTAAAAAGATGTGAGGAAACAAACCTGGTGCTTAATTGGGAAAAGTGTCATTTCATGGTGACACAGGGAATAGTTCTAGGACATATTGTGTCGTCTAGGGGGATAGAAGTTGATAAGGCTAAGATAGAATTAATCTCTAAGCTTCCTTCCCCTAAGACTGTGAAAGATGTGAGATCATTCCTAGGGCACGCTGGCTTTTATAGGAGGTTCATTAAGGGTTTTAGCGGTATTGCGCGGCCCTTGTGTAATCTCTTAGGAAAGGACGTTCCTTTTGAGTGGGGGCATGATTGTGAGGTTGCTTTTTGTAAATTAAAAGAGATGCTAACTTCACCTCCCATTATGCAAACACCCGACTGGAACTTGCCATTTGAAATCATGTGTGATGCCAGTGACTTTGCCATAGGAGCGGTGTTGGGTCAAAGGATTGATAAAAAACCACATGTGATTTACTATGCTAGTAGGACAATGAATGATGCCCAAAGAAATTACACAACTACTGAAAAAGAGCTGCTAGCTGTGGTTTTTGCCTTAGACAAGCTTCGGTCGTACATCCTAGGTTCACCTATTTTAGTCTTTACTGACCATGCGGCACTGAAATATCTCTTGACAAAGCAAGATGCCAAACAAAGACTAATTAGGTGGATTCTACTCCTCCAAGAATTTAATTTGACAATTAAAGATAAGAAAGGAGTTGAGAACGTTGTCGCCGACCACTTGTCTAGGATATCCTTTGATGATTCTGCTGACACCCTCCCCATTTCAGAGACATTCCCTGATGAGCAGCTGTTTGCTCTTTCCCTTTGCCCATGGTATGCGGATATTGTTAATTACCTAGTGACTGAACAGGTTCCTACCCATTGGAGTGCCCAGGATAGGAACAAATTTCTGAGAGAGGTGCAAAAATATTTCTTTGATGACCCTTACCTTTTTAAGTACTGCCCTGACCAAATCTTGAGAAGATGTGTGCCGGATAGTGAAATACCTAGTGTCATATCTTTCTGTCATAGTGAGGCATGTGGGGGTCACTTCTCTGCTAGGAAAACTGCTGCGAAAATCTTACAATGTGGCTTTTATTGGCCAACCCTGTTTAAAGATTCTTTTGAATATTGTAAAAGCTGTGAGCGTTGCCAACGATTGGGCGGGGTCACTCGAAGGCACATGATGCCCCTCACACCCATTATTGTTATTGAAATTTTTGATTGTTGGGGCATCGACTTCATGGGGCCCTTCCCATCATCGTTTGGCAACCTGTACATCCTTCTGGCAGTGGACTATGTGTCCAAATGGGTTGAGGCTATCCCATATAGAACAAATGACCATAAAATCGTTTTGAAATTCTTGAAAGAAAACATTTTGTCTAGATTTGGGGTACCTAAGGCAGTTATCAGTATGGTGGTTCGCACTTTTGCAACCGTCCATTTGAAGCTTTAATGAAAAAGTATGGGGTAACCCATAAAGTGTCAACTGCCTATCACCCACAGACAAATGGCCAAGCTGAGTTGGCTAATAGGGAGATCAAACATATCTTGGAAAAGACGGTTAATCCCAATTGGAAGGATTGGTCACTTCGCTTGACTGACGCCTTATGGGCATACCGCACAGCCTTCAAAACTGTTTTAGGCATGTCTCCCTATCGCATTGTCTATGGTAAAGCCTGTCACCTGCCAGTTGAGATTGAACACAGGGCATTCTGGGCCATTAAGCAATTTAATTTCAATCTTGATGCAGCAGGTTCGTAGAGAAAGCTCCAGCTTAGTGAGCTTGAAGAAATTAGGCGGGATGCCTATGAGAGCACTAGGGTTTACAAGGACAAGATGAAAGCTTTCCATGATAAGAACATAGCTCGTAAGTCTTTTGAGCCGAATCAGAAAGTCCTCCTGTATAACTCTAGGCTGCACCTTTTCCCTGGTAAGCTGAGGTCCCGTTGGGTGGGTCCTTTCTTGGTTAAAACTGTGTTTCCTCATGGGGCGGTGGAGATTGAGAATCCCAAGAATGGCAACGTTTTCAAGGTAAATGGACAGCGACTTAAGCCATTTTTGGAGAACTTTTTGCGTGAGACTGTGGTTGAGGACCTAGTGGACCCAGTCTATCACGAGGCCCCATCCGAGTAACTTCTGATGTTTTCATTGTAAATAGTCTTTTATACTTCTTTTGTCTTTCATTTCATTGGAAAATATGGATATGCTAACCATTGTGCAGGATATAGCTGATTCATAGATGATTCACAAATGCTTTTGTGCCCTTTCTCTCTAATTTTGTCTTGGATGCGTATATTTTGAGCATTGAGGACAATGCACATTTCAAGTTAGAGGGGGAGGTACATTTGTGATTGATACTTTTTGAGTAGGAGGTACAATTGTGATTAACACTTTTTGAGTGGATTCTTCATTTTTGAGGAAATCTTGTTTTACTTGTGCAAAATACTCATTTTCATTCAAAATTTTTGTGAATAGTGCTATTTGAGCTTGCAATCTTATGCTTATATGTGAATGTACTTAGAATCCTCTGAATTATGCTTTGGTTTGATTGTCTACCTTTGCATTGAACTCTCCCATATTCACTTGCACTCCAATGTAGCATTTCGAGCTAGTTAATGTAGTCAGGCAAGAATTCTCATGTTTTATCCATTTATGTTGTTCCCTCATCAAGCCATACTCCCATATTGAGTTTTGTGTGTGTTTGCCCATATTGAATATGCCCATTATGAGTTTTGTGCAAAAAAGTTCCATATTCATAGCCATTTTTGCTCAAAAATGCCATTCAAGCATGCTCATTCTATTCTGTTGCATTTTGCTCATTGGGGAACATTCTCGCATGTTTGAAAAGTGATTTTAGGCCATATTTGAACTTTTGATCCTAAATTCTTGCTTGTGTCACCATTCGAACCATGTTTGAGCTTAAAAGTTTCCATTTTTTGAGAAACCATAGAAGCCGGGGGGTAAAATTTGGTTCCAAGCTTTGGGGAGGTGTTGTTGAGGTTTGATGGAGTGTATATGTCCTTTTGGAATGTGTGGAATGAGCCCTTATGATGAAAATCTGAAAAAGTTGGGTTTGGAGGTCAAAATGACAAATTCTGGGTTGCTGCACAATTATTACCGGTAACGGAAAAAGTGTTACCGGTAATGGAATTTATTTATGAAAGATTGGAAGATGCAGTGCAGTTTATTACCGGTAACGGAAAAAGTGTTACCGGTAATGGGGCAAAATTTCAGCAGACAGTGCAGTTGATTACCGGTAACGAAAATCTGTTACCGGTAATAAATGTTCGAATTTCAAAATTTCCTTGGGATTTTTTTTGACAGGTCAGCCTCTTCACCCTCTCACTTACTGACACCTCACCCTCTCTTACCCCACTATAAAAGCCCTAACCTCCTAACCCTACCCCACGCCGCCTCTCTCATTTGAAACCCTCATTTCCCTCGCATCTCCTTCTTCCCCACTCTAACCTCTGAGCCCTAATCCCTGCGCACCAAAGCCTCCCTCGACAGAAATCGGCCTTAACCCATTCCCAGCCTCTCGAAACTTCTTTCTACACCTTTATCTTCCCTATCCATTAGACCCGTGACTTCCATTTTCGATTTTTGCTGAGGAAGAATGATTTGGTTGGCTTGTGGGAGCGCATCCTCCATCAAGGGGTAAGCTTTTCGAGTTTTTGGCTAGTTTGAGCTTTCTTTTGAATATTGAAGCTTTATTTTTGCTGAAATGGGATTGGGTTGCTTTGCTGCATTGTGGTTCACTTGTATTTTGCTGTGGGATGGTTTTGTGTTGAGTGGTGCTATGAACATAGCTGGGAGGAAGTGTCTGCATTGTGCTGTGAGATGTTTGGGGGATGGGTGTGTTATAATGGTTGAAATGGGTGTGTGGGATGTTCTGTTGGCTGTAGTAGCCCTGTTGTGTGTGCTGTGTTTGATTTTGGTTGCGACTGCTCGCACCAAAAATGCATCCCCTAAAGGCAAGGCCAAGGTGGTTGAGAAGGCAGCTGATAAATTCGCAAAGAAAAGAAAAACTGGAGAGGGGAGTTCGAAACCAAAATCTAAGGGTAAAGCCCCAATGGTTGATGAAGAGGGGCGGACCTATGAGGAATTGGTCGACTTAGGCCTTCGAAGGCCCTTAGCTAAGTCATGGGAGGAGTCTATTGCCTCGAGGGGTTTCAAATGTGAGAGGTCAATAGCTCTTGAAACTTTTGAAGAAACCCACTTGACTCAGAAGGCAATCACTGTTCAAGGCCTCTTTTTCCTGGGTGATAAAGTAGCTGGGTACATTCCCTCCTTCGTGAGGGATTTTTACTCAAATATGGTTGAAGATAAATCTCAAGACCAAGCTCAAGACCATGCTCAAGTAATAAAAACAGTTGTGAATGGCAAGCCCATGGTGGTTACCCCTCAGTCCATTGCCTCTTGTTTGAGTTACACTCGACCTCCTTCTGATTCAAAATCCTTCCCATTTAGACCCTTAACTGGCAAATCCCCCATTGAATTGGCCCAAGTGGTTTGCAAAGACCCAAGTTTATTTAAGAAAAATTTCTCTCCAGGGTTGATGAAGAGTGAGTATGCAATCATGAACAAGCTAATCCATTATAGCTTGAGGCCCCAAAGTCTAGAAAAGAAGCCAAGGCTGGAAGATGTGAAATTTTTGTATGAGGTTATACACGGTTGTGTCATTGACCATGCCTTGGTAATTTGGGAAGCAATGAGAGATTTCCCAAAGACAAATTGGAAGAGTCACATGCCATTCCCTGCTCTCATTACCCAGTTGGCCTTCAAGCAAGGAATCAAGAAGCCCAGTCGAGTGGAGTTGGAGACTTCGAAATTCGGGCGTATTACATTTGGCACTCAGCGGAAGAGTGATGCAATGAAACCAAAGAAGTCCTCTGCTGCCACTAGTGAATCTGCCAGCACTTCTCCACTAAAGCGCCTTGAAAGAAAGATTCGGGGTTGGTTCAAGCTAATACTGGGAAAACAGAGGCAGCTGGAGCACAGGCTCGAGTCAGTGGTGAGAGAGCAGAGAATCTCAAAGGGTTTGGATGATGTGGTTCCCCCTTACCCTCCTAACTTGGGGGATGGGATTTCTGAAGAGCTGGATGAGGTTGAGTCTGATGATGATGGATCAGGGGAGGAGGATGATTCTGGGGATGGAAACTCTGAGGATGGTGAAGAATGAAGGGGCAGTACTGGGGGTAGTTTAGGTTATAATAATGTTTTTGGTTGTTTTTCTGTTAAGTTATGTAGTACAGGTCAGTGAGTTAGGAACCATAGGGTAGTCAGGGTAGTGATGTTGGCACATCGGGTAGTGAACCCAAACTGTATTTAGCCAACATCCATTTTGTTTAAAAACCCCTTTTGTACCCCTTGGTCATTATATGCTAAATGAAGTCCTTTCTGATTTCTCACATTAATTTTGTTATCCTCTGAGCATTCCTGCATTTGAGTGATTGAAGTATGCATTCTATTTTGATTTCCATTCATTTCTGCTAAGTTTTTCTTGTTATCCTCTTCCTTTCATCAGTTACCATTTATGCTCTCGCTTCTCTGTATTTTCTTGCTTTGATTTGCATCATTGGCGCTATCACTTTCACTGGAGAGTTCTTGCTTAGTTATTTCAAACCCTAGCATTATTGTGTGAGGTGATAGTATTTGATCATGTTTGTGTAATGAAGTGAGTTCTTGTGGCCTTTTTCTGTTTTTGCTTGCAGTCTCTTGCTAGGGACTAGCAAGATTCAAGTTGGAGGGGGTGTTGTGACACCAATTTATGTTTATTTTATAGTCTTTTCTTTCCTTTTTAATTGTCTTTTACTTATATAAATGTTAGGATTAGGTATTTTTTATGTTTTTCTTTGTTTTTGTCTCTTGCAGGATAAGCGGCCTCTCTTCCTCGTCTTTTCGAAGTCATTTTATGCCAAGAGAAGCCATGAGATCCACTCGTGCGGCTTAAATCTCTCAAATCAACCTTCATTGGTGGAAGGATCAAGTGGATGTATGCAATTTCTGCAATGGGAAGCTAAAAAGAATGATTTTTCAGTTTTGAGAATCTATTACCGGTAATGGAAATTGATTACCGGTAATAGATTGCAGATTTCAGCATTCCAGGAGCCAGTGCAGATTATTACCGGTAATGGAAAAAGTGTTACCGGTAATGGAATTTATTGCTGAAGATTTCAGGAGGCAGTGCAGTTTATTACCGGTAATGGATTTTCATTACCGGTAATAAAAGTCGCGAATCACTTTTCTGCCGCGTTTTTGCAGCTCAAGCTAGGGGCTTTTTAGGGATTTCGTTCCTCATGTCTTGTAACCCTAAGAGGGGGTATTTAAGCCTAAGTTTTGGGCTGAGTAAGGGTTCCTCTAGTTGCTCTTAGAATAGTTCTTAGTTAGTTCTTAGTTTAACCTAGGTTTTCTTGTGTTTTTGATGTTTTCTTTGTAGTTTAGGTTAGTTTTCCTTATTTCTCTTGTTATTCATCCTTTGTAAGCTTAGTCTAAGTCGTTTGTAATCTTTCTATCTCAAGTTGTAAGCTACATTTAAGTTTATTAATCTAGTGTTGGCATTTATTGCTTGCTCTTGGCATTTATTTCTCTTGTTTTGTGTTATTACTTACATTTCATGGCTAGCTGAGCATTAAAGGTGGATTCTATGGTGGAATCCCTCTCTAAACCCTAAGTAAGTGTATTTTTATCATTTTGAAAGCTTCATTGTCAAACGAAATGTTGTTCTCTCATTCTCTCATCTTGTGAACCCTTGCAGAATCATATTCATGACTTAAATACAACCAGTAAGTTGTTGTTTTTGGATTGATGAGCACATATGTATTCTACTCGTTTGTGAAAATGCCCAAGAGAGTGGAGAACTACATTCCATCATTTGTCTCTTATTTTAAGAACTCATATTGCTAAATCCTTCACTCAAGACCATAGGTCAAATGGAATCTTGAGTGTGTATTGAGAGAGAATGCATTTGCTATAGATTTGGAAGGGATGAAACCATAGGATCCATCTTCTTATTTTACAAGGTTTTTCATACTCACATTGCCATTAACTTGGCACAAAAATCATCTTCAACAACCAACCCATATTTTTCACTTTTATTTATATTCATTGGATAGCATGACCTAAAAATCACTAGAACCTATTTCACTCCCTGTGGATATGACCTAGGACCTCCCTAGTTTATTGCTTGACGACCTTAGGACTCCTACGCTTGGGAATCTTTTGCGCACTTCACTTTTCACGTTCAAGCAGGCATTCCAAGAACCTATAATGTGAGGAATGCAACATTCAATTGACCATACTCATGTGAATGGTAGGTGTGATTTAACTAAAGAGCACTATCCAATAACCTATTATGTGAGGATACTGCAATTTAGTGGCTAAAGGAAGGTTGGAAATTGCTTGAGAAGCATTGGGTAAGAGTTATCCACCCCTTTGGATTAGTGGTCCAAGAACCTATTATGTGAGGTCCACTAGTTCAAATGGGACCCCAATCCCCATTAAGAATTTTATCCTGAATTCTCGAATCTTATAGAGGGTGTATAGGATTTGATAAAATAGTGGGAGACACCATAAACCTAAAGACCAAGTTATTATGGTATTTTAAATGAAATATTTTAATAATCTATTACTTATTTTGTCGATATTATAATGGTTATACTCACACAAATATCTGAAAATGAAAATGACTACTGTTTGACTGAACCTTATAAAGATAAGAGGCTTATAGAATTTGGAAGAGTTCCTAATTCGGGATTTTATCTATCACTAAGCGATGCTTCCTCTTGGGTATTAGATACCGGTGCTAGTTCTCATATATGTAAAAATATTAAAGAACTAAGAGAAAGCAGAAAATTAAGTCAAGATCAAGTTACCCTTCAAGTGGGAAATGGAGCAAGCGTTGCTGCATTAGCTGTTGGGACTTGTGACTTAAACCTTCCATCTGGACGTGTCATGAAATTAGAAAACTATTTATTTATGCCAGGAATAGTCAGGAACATTATTTCGGTTTCAACCTTAACTCGTTCTGGCTATGAATTTGTTTACAATAGGGATAGTTGTACTATTTCTATTGGGAATAAATTTGTTGGTTCTGGCATATATTTAAATGGTTTATATTTCTTAAACATGGATGGTAGTGTGAATTGCTTAGAGGATAGACGTGATGCCAAGAGGCATAAAAGACCTCGAGATGAGAAAGACTCAACCTATGTATGGCATTTGAGATTAGGTCATGTTAGTGAGGAGAGGATCAACAAGTTAGGGAAGGATGGGCAACTGGGCTCATATGTACTTGTACCCTTACCTACTTGTGAACCTTGTCTCATGGGTAAAATGACCAAATCGCCCTTTACTGGTCAAGTGAGAGGGCAGGAGACAACTGGGGCTGATACATTCTTATGTATGTGGACCTTTAAATAAGGCTGCCAGGGGTGGTTTTACCTACTTTATTACATTTACTGATGATCACTCACGGTTGGGGACTGTGTATCTTATGAAACACAAGTCTGAATCTTTTGAAAAGTTCAAAGAATTCAGAGCTGAAGTAGAGAAACAAACTGGCAAGAGTATTAAAGCTCTTCGATCAGATCGAGGAGGAGAATACTTAATCACTGAGTTTTTACATCATCTGACTAAGGCTGGCATATTATCACAGTGGACTCCTCCAGGTACACCTCAGCTGAATGGTGTATCTGAAAGGAGAAATCGTACTTTGATGGAGATGAGTACAGCTTATGGAGATGTATTTGAATGTCAAAAGCTGCTCATTTGTATAGTCACATTTGTAATCCTCATACCTGAGCACCACTGGTGATCTTATGTATGAATTACTAAACTGGTATTACCAAATTATCTCTCTCTCCAAAAATAACTTGACCCAACAACCTCCAAATTCATAAACTAGGTCTCACAAGCTTTCCGAGCATATAAAAAAGGGTAAATTGGCCGGAAGACCCTTTTTAGGACTGTCTGTTTCAAAAACTCCTCTGCGAGATTGTATTCCGCAAGAAGTCATTTTGAACACATCTGTCCAAACTGCCCTTACCTTTATATCATTTTTCTTTCTCTTTATTTTTTCCCTATTTTAATTTAAAACGACAGTGAGAGAGATTTAGAGAACATGGAGGAAGAGAGAAACAGAAGAGAAATAGAGAGATAGAGAAAGAACAGAGGAGATGCACAGATAATCTCCAGCGCTGCTGCATCTCCAGCATGGTTCCAACGCTGGTGCTGCATCTCCACCCCTGCTGCATCTGCTGCTTTCGGCGCTGCTAATCTTTGTTGATCGTTGCAACCTCAGCAGTCAACTCTGTCGATCAAGCCGACGTCCAGATCTGCTGCTGATCGTTGCTCTTTGATTCCGTCACGAAACTCGCACTCAAATGCGACTGCAGCTTCGTCAGTATAAGCGATGAAACTTGATCTAGATCACGATGCATTGCTCAAAGAAGCGATTATCCAGATCTTAGCTTTGTGAATTTGTTGTTTTGAACCTAGATGATTAAAAAAGCGATTATAGCATTGAAGGAGAGGAGCAGTTCCAGCCATTATACAAATGTGGAGTTCACAATCAATTCGCGATCAGAGATTTCAATCTCACCTCACAGTTTTTTTCTCTTATTCTACTCTACTCTACTCTACTCTCTGTTTTTGTGTCTTTATCTCTTACTATTTTGTGACTTCTACAGAAAAAAATTAGGAAAGCTAGCAGCAGCAATAGCAACAATGGTGGCCAAAAAGCCAAGGATTGTTGATGAAAATTTCAGATAAAAATTTTGCGATTTGATGTGTTTGATCTGATCGAGTTGCGATCTGACGCTGGCTACAATCGAGTTCCGATCTGCTATTGAACACAGTAAAAATAGTTTGTTAAATTTCGATTGTTTGTTCAACAATAGTTTTCATGATCTGCTTTTGATTTGATCAGAACACAATGTGTTCACATATATTTTTACTGTGTATGTGTTTATATATATGTGTTTTTACTGTGTATGAGTTTGTATATATAAACACAATTTGATCATGATTTCATAAAAAAATAGATAGTAAAAATGCTAAAAATGGACGGTAAAAATGCTAAAAATGTGTTCACATATATTTTTACTGTTTTTTTAGTATTTTTATTGTGTATGTGTTTATATATATATAAACACAATTTGTTCAATGTCTTCTTACTGCGTTTTTAGTATTTTTAATGTGTGTGTGTTTATATCTATAAACACAATTTGATCCTGATTTCACCAAAAATGGACAGTAAAAATGGTAAAAATACTAAAAATGGACAGTAAAAATGCTAAAAATGTGTTCACATATATTTTTATTGTGTTTTTAGTATTTTTACTGTGTATGTGTTTATATATATAAACATTATGTTCACATATATTTGATCAGGACACAATGTGTTCACATATATTTTTACTGTGTATGTGTTTATATATATAAACACACATTGTGTTCAATATGTTTTTACTGTGTTTTTAGTATTTTTACTGTATATGTGTTTATATATATAAACACAATTTGATAATGATTTCACAAAAAATGGACAGTAAAAATGCTAAAAAATACTAAAAATGGTCAGTAAAAATGTTAAAAATGGATAATAAAAATGCTAAAAATATGTTCACATATATTTTTACTGTGTTTTTAGTATTTTTATTGTACTATTGATTTTTGAATGCAATGCGACTAGTGGTTCTCCAATCTCTAGGTTTTTACTGTGTTTGATAAATTTCATGATCCATGGACTCTGTTTCTGTTTCTTTTACTGTGTCTTTATTGTGTTTTTAGTATTTTTATTGTATAATAAACATAATTTGATCATGATTTCACAAAAAAATGGACAGTAAAAATGCTAAAAATTCTAAAAATGGAACACAATGTGTTTACATATATTTTTATTGTGTATGTGTTTATATATATAAACACAATGAGTTCAATGTGTTTTTACTGTGTTTTTAGTACTTTTACTGTATATGTGTTTATACATATAAACACAATTTGATGATGATTTTACAAAAATTGAACAATAAAAATGCTAAAAAATGGACAATAAAAATGCTAAAAATGTGTTCACATATATTTTTACTGTGTTTATAGTATTTTTATTGTGTACGTGTTTGTATATATAAATACAATGTGTTTACATATATTTGATTGGATCACAATGTGTTCACATATATTTTTATTGTGTATGTGTTTATATAAAAAAGCTGAAAATGGACAGTAAAAATGTTGAAATGGTCAGTAAAATTGCTGGAAAATGGACAATAAAAAGGCAGTAAAAATACTAATACTATCAAACTATTAAACCTTATGTGCTACTGATTTTTAATGCAATGTGACTGGTGGTTCTCCAATCTCTAGGTTTTTGCTGTGTTTGACAAATTTCATGATCCATGGACTCTATTTCTGTTTCTTTTACTGTGTTTTTATTGTGTTTTTAGTATTTTTATTGTATAATAAACACAATTTTGATCATGATTTCACAAAAAATGGACAGTAAAAACGCTAAAAATTCTAAAAATGGAACACAATGTGTTTACATATATTTTTACTGTGTATGTATTTATATATATAAACACAATGGGTTCAATGTGTTTTTACTGTGTTTTTAATACTTTTATTGTATATGTGTTTATATATATAAACACAATTTGATGATGATTTCACAAAAATTGGACAGTAAAAATGCTAAAAATGTATTCACATATATTTTTACTGTGTTTTTAGTATTTTTATTGTGTATGTGTTTATATATATAAACACAATGTGTTCATATATATTTGATTGGGTCACAATGTGTTCACATATATTTTTATTGTGTATGTGTTTATATAAAAATGTTGAAAATGGACAATAAAAATGCTGAAATGGACAGTAAAATTGCCGAAAAATGGACAGTAAAAATGCTGAAATGGACAGTAAAATTGCTGGATAATGGACTGCAAAATTGCTGGAAAATGGCCAGTAAAAATGATGAATTGACAGTAAAAATGCTGAAATGGACAATAAAATTGTTGGAAAATGGACAGTAAAATTGCTGGAAAATGGACAGTAAAATTGCTGAAATGGACAGTAAAATTGCTGGAAAATGGACAGTAAAAATGCTTAAAATGTTGAAAAATGGACAGTAAAAATGTTGAAAATTGACTGTAAAAATGCTAAAAATGGACAGTAAAAATGCCGAAATGGACAGTAAAAATACATTCAGGGGTAGTTCTATCATTTTAAAATTTATTTTTAAAAATTAGGACTTTTCGCATGAAATAAATTTTAATTAGGACCTTTAGAAAGTAAGAAATTTTAGGAGGACTTTTTGCATTAAACTTTTATAGATCAGGACCTCTCACCATTTTCTCCTATAAAAAAACACTTGAAACATAGACCGAATACAAAAGTTATGCTCAAATTAAATTAAGGAAGAATAAAAGAGGCTACAAAGCTCCATTACCGATAATACACTAGGCCATTATCGGTAATGACACCTTGCTGCCACTCACTACAAACCAGCATTACCGATAATGCTAGTGCTAGCATTATCGGTAATGGCCACTCGGGAAGCATGCAGCCGAGCTTCCATGGTGTCCAACACCTACAAATCTTCAACAACACATCACAATCCTCAAAAATACCCTCTCAAACTTTAGATCCATCAATATTACACCTCAAAAACACTTGATCTTCAGTAATAACCCAAAATAAAAGACTAAGCTCAAAGATCCACCAAGAATAACAAACTAAAACCCATGAGACCCAAATATCTTGCATGCAAGCATCATAAGCTCCAAAACTTCTCGAACCACCCATCAAACCCACAAATCTAAGCCTAAACCACATGCACAACATCAAGATTACAACCCAACACCAAAACTACAACCCCAAACTCCCAAGAATATAAACTTCAAGCAAAAAGGAAAGGAAATGAAGCTACAAGCAAAAACTCACCTTATGACGGCGATGACAAAAAATCCGGCGAACTCCGGCGACTAACTCTGGCGACAAGCTCCCTCTCCCTCACGGCTCACTCTCCCTCTCTACTTTCTCTACTTTGCAAAATGTAAGAATGAACGAAAATAAGGTTGTCTTGGGTTTTAAATAGACTTGGGACATGTTGGGTATTTTGGAAAAGTTTTGTACACATTTTTTTTTCTAAAATAATAAAAATCCTCATTTAAAATACATAAATAAAGATTTTTAAAATATGGGTTTTCACATACGTAAATGGACCTATCTGAACAATATTTATGTTCATGGACCAATGAGTTATTTTTTGGACCAAAATACCCTCCCTCATGGTCAAAATATTTGAAAATTATTCAAATTTTTTTCTTAATCCCCATCCTAATATATAATCCCCAAATATTGCATATAATCCCAAATCACTACTTTAACATAGAATCCCCATATTAATACATAATCCTTAATCCCCAATTGTGTAAAGAATCCCAAGATTTTCTTGTTAGAAGTATGCCCTAAAACCAATCCTAAAGGGCATATTAATTTCATATAATCATAATTTGGAAGGTATAACTTATCATATGTGTATAAACATATATGATAAGGTCCATGAATAAATGATAAGAGAAATATACATCTCAAGTTGTTAAGATAGAGATACTGATATTTCTCATACACATTTATTCTAAAGAGTTCCTACTCATAGGTTTATTAAAGTGTATATTTATAAACCATTAAGAGCAGCACAGATTTCTTAACTAACTCCTATATGAGGATAGGTAGTCTTTCCTATCAGTGTAGTGACACTTTAGTTAATCTGTGGGTGCGTATTAGAGAATATGTACACTGAACATGATCTACAAGAATATTTCCTATGGAGGTTTTGTCAAATGAATATTCTTATGTTACGTCCATTTAATTGGTAGTCCTTAGACCTGAGACATCATAGCTGTCTTATGCATTGGTTGCTAGGGTTTGATAGTATCTCGTACAGCCTTAACCATAAGGTTGTAATCGGTACTTATTGGCTCTAATAAGTTATGTATGAAGATAGATGAATGTGCAATAAGGAATCATCACTCTCACTTGATGAGAGAGAATGTCAAGATTAGTTCACAAAGATAATTCTGAAAGTGAATATCTGGCCAGAGTGATAGGTAAACAGTGAAAAGAGTTTTACTGCATTTACCTTATTGAGATTATATTTTGTAGAACATATATCAAGTTATTAAGATAGGGTTTGACCAATAACCATACTTATTATTTTAACAGTGACATTAGAGGATGAATGATTAAGTAACATGAAGGGTTCACATAGTTCTGCTATTCACCCAAACCTAGGGTACGCCGTGATATGTTGCTAGATGTCACTCATGACCAGTGAAAGCCTATTGATAAAGTGTTATCAGTAAGGGCATAATTGAAATCGTTCCAATTGAACCTTAAAATAGAAAGTTTCTATTTTAGGAGACATTGAGATGTCCCTATCCACTGCTAAGTTGGGGTGAACCCAATGGGTCACACACAAACAAAGAACATAAGTGAGTTTCTTGAATTAAAGAGAGTGAGAATTTCCTAATTAATAATTAAACAAGAGCCTTGTTATTAATTGTTAATAATTAAGGAGTTTAATTATAATAGGAAATAATATTAATAGAAACCCTATAGGTTCTCTATAAATATGGAGTGAAGGGTCAATGCTAGCACAAGGTAACCCATTCATCAAAAGAAAGGAGGCACAAAGTAGAGTGAGAGAAACCCTAGGCCGTGACCTGGCCCCTCTCCCACCCTAGCCGTGAGCTCCCTTTCCCCTCTCCAAGCTTGTAGCTTCCTTTGGTTGTGAAGTACAAAGATCATTGAGGTCTTGTGTTCGTGTGGATACCATCGGAGGCTTCATACTCTTTGAAGCTCGAGGAAAACTACATCGAAAGGCGAAATCAAGTAAGTATAATTTAATGTGTTAAATATATACTCTTGTTTAATATATACATGGTTCCATGCTTGTTCGAATCCATTCTGGATTTCGATGAAGGATTAAAAAATTTTAAAGTATACTATTCTATTTTCCGCTGCGAATCATTGTTTCATCGATATCCTTTCATTTCTAATATTCCCCAATCCCCAATAATCTTGCTTTTATGAGTCAAATCGATTGACTTTAATGTCACATCAATAGTTTTTAATTATTAAATTTTTTTTACATATAATCCCCATATTGATACATAATCCTTAATTTCCAATTGTGTAAAGAATCCCAAGATTTACTAAAAATCCCCAATCCCCAATAAGTCAAATCTTGCTTTTATGAATTATGAGTCAAATCGGTTGACTTTAATGTCACATCAATATTTTTTTTAATTATGAAAAAACATTTTACATATAATTTTCATGATAACAAAAAATCCCCAATGTTTGTATCATCACATAATCCCTAACATTTCATAGAATCCCCAATCCCCACTAATTATTACACTTTATGAATTGTCGCATCATATATTTTATCATCATTACTATATTTATACTTGTCCAATCTTGTCACACTATTATTTATTTTACTTTATATTTAATAAAATATTATAATATAAAAAAGAATGGTTTACCCGTGAATAACTTATGATATTAAAGATATTTTCATCATTTGAGGTCCATGAATGTAAATATTGTTCAGACGGGTTCCATTTACGTAATTTTTTCAACATACATGTCCATTTCCTTAAAATGCCCTTTTAGTAACTACTGCCACGTGCCCCACCCCACTCTTTCTTCAATGGCCCTAATGATTAATTAAATCTTAGTTCATTATCACCTCCATTATTTCACATGAACGGGAATGTTAATATAAAGTGCACTTGACGCAAAGTTGTATCAGGCAATCTCTGTTGGGACAGTTGTTAAACATATTTTAAAAAATTGATTGTTGGATTAGATTTTCTCTTATGAATGTCATGTCTACAAAAAGTCACAGTGATTAAATAGTTGATTTTTGAATAATGTCATAATGAAAAACTGTGACTTTTTTTGTTTTTTAAAATGTCACCATTTATTCATAGTTGATTTTTTCAAATGCTTACCGTTGGATCAATGTGATTTTTTTTGCATACATGACATTTATAAGAGGGGAATCTAATTCAATGGTTGATTTTTTAAAATATATTCTGCAATTGCCCCTATGAAGATCACATGATGAAACTTTGTGTTAGGTGCACTTTATATTAGCATCTCCTATTACTCGAAAACTTTTTTTTATTCTTGACACGTGTTTACTTTTAAATTCTTAGTTGAATTAGCGAGATGGTAAATTTTAATTGGATGACTAGTTTTATGGTGAAGAGTACCTTGATGCAGAATAAACATGAGGCACGTGAGGAAATTAAAGTTTTGGGAGTGTTATTTATGTCCTTTCTTGTAAGTTGTATATGCGGCGAAGCGAACAGACCGTTGTTCCATCCGTTCTTTCCACGACTTATTGTTGGTTTGTTTAATCCGCATGGCTCATGAAACATGAAAAGTTGAAACGAACAAACTTGAAGACTCTTCTTCCTTACAGGCTTTAAACCAAAAGTGGAGAAGAAAATTGTCCCAATTGGAGGGAATTTGGGATGGGAAAGAGCAGATCATCATCGTTATCTAGGAGGTGGAGATATCTTCGCCCTTCCTATTACCTAAATCGTCCTAAACGCTTAGCATTTGTCTTCATTGCTTTCCTTTCTCTCACCTTGCTTCTGTGGGACCGTCAAACCCTAAACAGAGAACACCAGGTATTCATTCCTCCTCCTCCTCCTAATAAATCATCATCTTCATTTTATTTCTCTCTCTTTCTCTCTCCAAGAAAATAAAAAACAACAATTTTCCTGTGAAAAGTTAACCATAAAGAAGCATCTCCAATGGGGATGCTATTTGAGCTGCCATTGTCAAAATTTGGCATTCCCACCCAAATAATGCCAAATTTTGGTAATGGCAACCCTTGGTATTAATTTGGCACCAACAGGAAAAAAGAAAAAGAAAAACTGGCTTACCAACTGGACAACAAGAAAAAAAACCCGGTGAAAATCTATTGTTGATTGTGTAAAGACAGGGCCGGCCCTGAGATTTTGGATGCCACAGTGAAACTCCTAAAATGTTGCTCCTACTATATATTGAGGAAAAAAAAATTTCACGTGTAAAATTTTAGTTCTTAAATCTTAATTTCTCATAAGCTAAAACTTATAACAATCAATTCATAAAGCGGATTTTCAATAGGCCCACCCTGAACCTTCTATCGCCATTATATATATATATATATATATATATACAGGTTTGATATTATCAGGCCGGCTGTAGGTTGTATGTTACGGTCGAATGCAAACGCTGTCATTTTTGTAAGTTGTGCACACGACTCGAGGAAAAAAAAAGAGGGAAATTGAAAAGCAATAGAAGCCCTTACCTGCGAACAGCAAACAGAACCCCTCCCTCACCCCTCACCTGCTATCGAACCCCTCCCTCACCCCTCACCTGCGATCATTGTGCATTCCTGTGGTCTCTACCCCGATCTCACCCTCGTCGCTGCTGGAGCACGGCGGTAAGCCTCGTCTCTCTCTCTGTCATTCTTCTTCTTCTTCTTCTTACTTCTTCTTCTTCTTCTTCTTACTTCTTCTTCTTCTCTCTCAGGTTTCTCACTCCCCGCCGTGAACCAGTTCCAGTGAACCAGACCCCGTGAGCTAGCCGCCGTGACCCACACGCAGTGACCCACAAGCCGCGAACCAGCCCCCGTCAATTCGGCTAGGTTGAAGTCTGTGATAACCAAAAAATTTTAAAATGCATAATTTTAGAATTTTGTATGAAAATTGGGGCATTTTTGTAAATTAAAGCAAATTATATATATAAACAAAAAAAAAACAAACTTATTAAAAATTTCCAACCGTGTCCTTTTATTTTTTTTTCCTTTCTAAAAACCAAACAGCCCCCTTTCTATTTTCATTTTCTTCATTTGAGAACCCAGCCGAGAGAGAGAGAGAGAGAGAGAGAGAGAGAGAGAGAGCTTGGAATCGGGAGGAGGAATCGGGGCTGCCGGAGTATGTGCTGCCACTGTCGCCGGAGCACCATTGTCGGAGCTGCTGTCGCCGGAGCCAAGGTAGGTTCTCCTTTCTTCCTCCTTCTTCTTTCCTTTTTCTCTTTTCATTTTCGTTCCAATTGCTATCTTGGCAATTGCAAATCCATTCGTGGATTTGCATGTGATTGTTTAAGTTTTGGGGTATAAATTTGGGTTTGGGTCCATGTTTATAGAAAGAATTTTGGTAGATCAGAAAATGACCGAGGGTTTGTATGTGGGTTTTGAGTTATTTCATGGGTTTTATAATGAATTATTTGGGGTTTTCCTATCCTTTTTGTAATGTATTTTGGACTTAGGAAGGTTCTGATGTCAATTTATGAAAGGAGTCACTTCTAAGTTGAGTTTTGGTTGAGGTTCCTGAGTTTTGAAGCATGCATCCACGGATTATGGGTTTTTCTGCATTCACGGCAAGGACTTTGAACTTTCAGATTTTATAATTCGGATGCATGAGTTTAAAACGATAAACTTCATGTATTTAAAACTTGCATACAGTGAATCCACAGTTTTGATTGTTCATTTTTTAGTATAAATGGTTGACTTGGGTTTTTGGATATGAGATCTTGATTCAAATTTGTGGCTGGCTTGATGTATTTGAAAATATTTGAGTTATTGGTGACCTCAAGCATGTCCGAATTCCCCACATTCCATGCATGATCAGTTTTGTGGTGTTTAAAATACAAATCTTGGGTTCTTGGTTATGAGCAGAAATTCCGGTTAGTTTCATTCATGAATGTTTCTCTTTGCTTGTGCTGTTTTGGGTGTTTGGGTAGTGAGAATATAATCTTGGCTGTGTATGGAGGTTGCATGTGGGTTTTATGAGATACATGAGTTTGGATTTTAAGCTCTAAACTTTGAATTTTTATATCATCGTGGGTTTCTTTTCAAATATGATTTTAAAGAGGTTTGTCATTTATTTTAAGTTGCTGGGAAATTGACTTTTGGTTAAATCTGGTTTTGACTTAAGCTTATTGGGAAATAGATCTTCATTTAAATTGGTTTTGATCCAAGTTCTAAGACTCGGATGCTGCATGTATTTTCAAGGAAGAAAACCATGGGTTTTAAACTTTCGAAGATTGTAAAATCCTGGTAAATCTTATGTGTTTAACCCATATGAAGTAATTTTTGTATTGTGAAGTTCATTTATAAGTTTTGAAAGGCTGTAATTTTGGGAGATAGTGAACAGCTGTCACGAATTGCTTGATTTCAAGCTTTGAAACTTGTTTTGGATTTTCAAAAAGATGATATATTTCATATACAAGTGTTTTAGTTTATAATCTTGAGTTTAAATGACAGATTTCATGTTTTTAAACATGTATATATGTTGGGATGAGGTTTTGAGTTGTTAAGTTGAAGTTTGGAAAAGCTTGGGAAGTCATAAATGGCGGATTTTAGGTGCTGTAGATCGGATTTGTGCAGCAAAGGAGACCATTACCGATAAAGGTCTATGCCATTATCGGTAATGGAGAGGAAAGGTGCAAATCCAAGGCTTTTGATGTATTTAGTTTTCTTAAAACTTGTTTTGCTCAAAACTTTAACATCGGATATCCATTTTTGACGTATTTTATATGTACGAAAAGCTTATGAAGTCTACTTTCTAAGTTTTATGGTTTTAAGGTCAAATTATTTTTGGAAAGAGAGTTATTTTGGTAAATACCAGATTTGCCCCTCGTGTGCGCATTTTGTCTTATTTGGCCCATTTCTTCCGTTTCGCTTTGCTTTTGGCCATGGAATTCAACGTGAGGTATCTAGACACATCTGGGGATATATTTTGGAAGTTTTAAGTCTTTGTTTTGGCCCTTTTGGGGTTTTGAACCTTAGAGTCGCGAGTGAGCAGTTTTGAGAGTCGTTTTGCTTTACTTTTGAACTCTGGGTATTTGTGCTTTCTTTTGATTCTTCTTGCTTGCATTGTTCTTTGTTTCTCAGTTGTGATTGGGTCCTTTGGGGGACCACTTGCATCGGGTGCATCAGGCATTGCATTAGGAGGCTCGTGGAGCCACAAGGGTTGGAAAAACACAACTGCATTGAGGTAGGGATAAGTAACCTTTTACTTCTAATGATGATATGACTGTTTTATACCTGTTTTGAGAACTTCGTGAATATTAAACATTTATGAATATTATGATTTATGAATACTTGAGAACCCCGTTGTTTATCAGGTTTGAATAGATACATGGAATATAACGATTTGAGAACTGTTATTGTGTGGCACTTTTACGAAATGAAACCAAGGCACGAAGTTAATATGTTTTGAGAACTTGTTAATAGCCAATGGCTGAATGTTGAGAAATTTAAATACAATGTGTATATAAAATTGGGGAACAGGCTTTCCAAATGCATGTTTATGGAAATACTTGTTAAGGGCATACAGTGACAATTGTTCATATCTACACAACTGAAAATCTTGGTATAAAACTCATATGCCTGATTTCCTAAATATATTTATATAAATGAAAGGCGTTGAAATATTCTTACTACTGTTCCCTTGATTTTTGTGTTGGATTGAATATTTTGAAATGAGAATGTTATACATCAGCCATGGTGCAAAAGTGAATATATATATGTATTTGAATATGACGTGCCTTGAGGACTGTTTTGTATATAATATGATGGCATATGGTTTATCTATTTCACTCCTGTTTTTGGATAATGGTTATGATTGTCTTGAAATAACACTCGATACTTTAATATATGCCACATGTTATAACTTTACCTGCTGGCTTTGGAAAATTGGTTTAAAAGTACATTCTTATTGCTTCTCTTGCCCATTCGAAAATGATTTATATTATCGTGCTGTTATGCATGGTTTAGGCTCGGTTGGTATACAGTGAGACTATTTAAGGGCCCATGGTCCTGGGTGGAGCCTTAGTGCGGACCCGAAGTATATAGCCCCGTAGTGGCTCGACAGTTGGCCATGTGTTTTAGGCAACTGGTCGGTTATCCTCGAGAGGTTAGTGGTCGGTTTCGGCTGTCGTTGTGCCGGAGGCTTGTTAGCCTGAGAACAACGTCCTGTTATACATTCTATGAGCCTGGTCTTCAAAATTATGGGCATTATACATTGTTTATAACTGAGTTAAACCCACACTGATTTCTCATGTTGATTTATGAACTGATTATGGAATTACTTATGTTTTTCACTGAAAGACCTCACAGGTTTAAAACTTCGATATCTATTGTTTCATAATTGTTATAGAAATTCAGTTTATATAAAATATTCCATGTATCACTGTATTATTGTTATTTGTAGAGGTTATCTTATTCCTACTGAGCAAGTGGAAGCTCACCCCTGCTTTTATGCAGCAGATTACAGGTTGGCTCGGGGTTTGCATTCATGATTTGAGACAAGCCTCTTTTCGAGGATTATTAGATGTTTGCATGGTCGATTCTGCTTTGGACCTGCATATTATGGAATTGTGTAATATTTATATTTTATTTTTCTTGATTTTGGGACTTGCCACTGTTTGTGGCATTGCCTACTTGCCAGGGATGTTGGCATTAATATTATTATTTGATTTATTATTATTGTATAAGACGTTTGGGACATTTGTATGAGCATAACATTTCATATAGTTAATTATGCCTATATTTCTTATCTCTCATAAGGATATATGAATGAGCAGGTCAGGTTGTACCTCTATCTTGACACGTGTTGACCTATCCGGAAGGGTCGGTACGATTGTTAGGTTGGGGCGTTACAAAGTCAGTTTGGTTCAGTACATTCAAGGAAGTCCTTGGACCAAAATAAAACCAAATGCGATCGATTAAGCAAAACATCCAATCAAAATTGAAGCGAACCTTGCTCAAAATTAATTAACCTAATCGTATAAATCTAAGCTTCTACAGGATTTATCTTTTCTGAGAATATTATTTTCTTGCTTCTTCATCTGTTACAGTCGGCTCAGTGACAGAGTTTTTAGTCAACTAATAATTCAAAAACCATATTTTTAAAGGTGTTCAAAATTTCATTAAGATTCATGTGGCGACTCCATCTATTCATATTAAGTGTGATTAATTAGATTTTTTTTATACCCATTAATTAGTTTTCAAAATTTCATTAGATTTTCTATGGAGTAATTTTTTGACTCTTTCCAATTAGTACAAATGATTCAGGAATTTTATCACAACAGTCATTCAAACGATGGATGGATCCTCAAGAGCACAATTTTATCACAAATATACCAACCAACATAGTGATTATTACTGAAATAAGCAATCTTACATAAAAATACATATTTACTGTTTGAACTGAGCAACAAGAGGGAGAGATAAAAGCAAACACTGAGAGAGAGAGAGAGAGAGAGAGAAGGGGGAGGGGGGCGGAAGGAAACCTAACATGAACAATAACTTTCAAGATCACAGAGTTTTTACAGATGCAATAGTCTGTAGTAGAGTAAGTAAGAGGAGCGTAGCGGCAGCAATTGTTGAGACAGTTGCCCATGGACTGTTGAAATAATCGTGCATTAATTTTGCCCTCATTTTGTTCCAAGCTTTTTGACAATGCTTATTCACCTTCATACGCACATCAGAATAATAGAAATTGGGGTAAAAAACGGCGACCCCATCACAGAGCTTGTTGAAGAGATTGGATACCTCCTTATCATCACCTAAAAGGTTTGCAATAATTCCTTCATGACGAAGTAATTTCACATCTCTTTCCGAGCTAATGAGTTGATCCATGAAGTGTGCAAAATCAGTGAAATATTTAGGGAAAATATCCTCAGAATGTTGCTCAAAAGCAATGAGATTTCGAAAGAAGGTGTCTGTTGAATCTTGTATATAAAAACAGGGGATTTCCATTAACCCATCTTCGAACTTTATATCAAATCTGTAGGCAGTTTGATTGGAATATTTGAGTGTGGGTCACGGTGGCTAGCTCACGGGGTCTGGTTCACGGGAACTGGTTCACGGCGGGGTGGCTGGTTCACGGCGGGGAGTGAGAAACCTGAGAGAGAAGAAGAAGAAGTAAGAAGAAGAAGAATGACAGAGAGAGAGACGAGGCTTACTGCCGTGCTCCAGCAGCAACGAGGATGAGATCGGGGGAGAGACCACCGGAATGCACAATGATCGCAGGTGAGGGGTTCGATCGCAGGTGAGGGGTGAGGGAGGGGTTCGATAGCAGGTGAGGGGTGAGGGAGGGGTTCTGTTTGCTATTCGCAGGTAAGGGCTTCTATTGCTTTTCAATTTCCCTCTTTTTTTTTCCTCGAGTCTTGTGCACAACTTACAAAAACGACCGCGTTTGCATTCGACCGTAACATTCAACCTACAGTCGGCCTGATAATATCAAACCTGTATATATATATATATATATATATATATATATATATATATATATATATAAGAAGTTAAAACCTATAGCAATCAATTCAGAAAGAGGATTTCCAATAGTATCACCCCGAACCTCTTATCATCATTACAATAATAATTAAACTAATAAAGAAGACCTACAATAATTAATTCACAAGGAGGGTTTTCAATGGGCCCTCCTCGAACCTCATGTCATCATTACAAATATAATCAAACTAATAATCAAGATTTATTCCAACTCTTGAATATAATTCTATTAAAATGAATATAATTCAACTATATTTTCCTTAAATGTGTCAAACAAGCATAGAACAATGCTACCAAGAAATCAACAAAAATCATATTCTAAAGAAAAATGCAACAATTAAAAATAGAGGTCAAATAGTAGAACATACTTGAGTAATCTGACTAATATCATTATCTCCATCAATTACTAAAATATAACTGACTTCTTCTTTTTTTGCATTCCAAAAGGATAAAGAAAAAACTTTGTAAATGCCAGGAAATATATAAACATAAATGTAAAAATCTTATTTTATCTAATTACCTGAAAAATTAAGAAATTCATATCTATAGGCCAAGTATCACCTAAATTCCTCTCGGCTATAAGCCTATAATGAAACCATATTTCCATTCCAAGATTTCACATTTTCACAGTTGGGTCATACACTCATTCAGAAAACAAAGGAAAATTGTTACAAATTGATGCACCAAACTGTTATACATTCTCACATTTCTATTCTTCTATACAGTATTGAAAGCTTTTCTGTATATTTGCTCTATTAAGAAAAGAGTTACATGGATTCCTCTTATAGAGGAGAATACATAAAATCAGGAATCTAACCAAATAATAAAAAGGAAACTGACTAGCTAATTCCTAATTTACACCATTGACTTATTCTAATTTACAGCTAATAATCCTATATAATTACAAATATTTCTTTCCTTTTCTACACTCCCCCTCAAGCTGGTTTGAAGATATCCTCCATAGCCAGCTTGTCAATTAGCTCGTTGAATTGCCCAGTAGGAAGCCCCTTAGTAAGCACATCTGCAACTTGCTGAGTAGTGGGAATGTAAGGCATACAGATCAACCCTTTCTCTAGTTTTCCCTTGATGAAGTGTTTGTCGACCTCAACGTGCTTTGTTCTAACATGAAGCACTGGATTATGAGCAATTGAAATGGCAGCTTTATTGTCACAATACACTTTCATAGGTAGTGGATTAGAAACTTTCAATTCTTCCAAGAGTCTCTTAATCCACAATACCTCACAAATCCCATGAGCAACTGATCTAAACTCAGCTTCTGCGCTGCTTCTCGCCACCACATTCTGCTTCTTGCTTCGCCATGTAACAAGATTGCCACCAACAAACGTGCAATAGCTAGAAGTTGATCGTCTATCTACAACACTTCCAGCCCAATCCGCATCAGTATAGGCTTCAACTTGCAAGTGCCCACAATTCTTGAATAACAAACCTCTTCCAGGAGTCCCTTTCAAATACCTGAGAATTCTATAGACTGCATTGAAGTGTTCTTGTCCAGGCGAATGCATAAACTGACTAACCATGCTAACTGCAAATGCTATATCTAGACGAGTATGCGACAAGTAAATCAGTTTTCCAACAAGTCTCTGGTATTGTTCTCTGTCCAGGATTTCTTCAGGTTTAGGAGGCTGTAATTTGAGGTTGAGCTCAATAGGTGTTTCCGCTGGTTTACACCCTAGCAAGCCTGTTTCATTAAGCAAATCAAGGACATATTTTCGTTCACAAATATACCTTCTTTGGATCTAGCAAACTCCATTCCAAGAAAGTATTTCAATGTCCCTAAATCCTTGATCTCGAAGTCGGTTGCACGTCCTTTCTTCAGTCTTTCTAGTTCTTCACTGTCATCACCTGTCATGACTATGTCATCCACATAAACAATTAGTATAGCAACTTTACCTTCTCTACCATGTTTATAGAACATAGTATGATCAGTTTGGCTTTGACAATAGCCACAATTCTTCATAGATTTCCCAAATCTCTCAAACCAAGCTCTAGGGGACTGCTTGAGGCCATACAATGACTTCTTTAGTCTACAGACTTTTTTTGATCTCAAATTCTTCTCAAAATAGGGTGGAAGACTCATAAAAACCTCTTCCTCAAGATCACCATTTAAAAAAGCATTTTTTACATCCAATTAATGTAATGGCCAGTTCAAATTTACAGCCAAAGATAATAGAATTCTAATTGAGTTTATCTTGGCTACTGGAGCAAAGGTCTCCTGATAATCAATCCCATAGGTTTGAGTGAACCCCTTAGCTACTAATCTTGCCTTGTACCTTTCTATGCTACCATCCGCTTTACACTTCACAGTAAATACCCATTTACAACCTACAGTCTTCTTCTCCTTAGGCAAGTCAACTATCTCCCAAGTACCACTTTTCCTAAGAGCATTCATCTCTTCCATCACTGCTAATTTCCAATTTGGATCACCAAGAGCTTCCTGAATGTTTCTCGGGACAAACAAGTGTGAGATTTTTGAGGTAAATGCCCTATGAGTGTGAGAAAGTTTGTTACAAGAAAGATATTGAGCAATGGGATATCTAGGATTCCTAGTGCGATTTCGGATTCCTTTTCTAATAGCAATGGGAATATTAAGGTCTGATGATTCTTTGCTAGGAAAAGTGATGGGAGCTGAAGATGAGTTAGAATCGGAAATACCTGTGATATTTGCAGGTCTAGTCCCTGAGGGTTGTGATTGATCATTACCAAGAGTAACTTGCTGCCTTTGACTCTTTTGATGATGTTTTCTCCGAGTATAAACCAGAAGCTCAGTGTTAGAATCATTTTGATCTTGCTGTAGTAGTGATTCTCCCCCTGTTTCAGATACAATAGTGTTTGGCATTATATTACCAGAATTTCCTTCATTGTTCTCACATTGTTCCCGACTTTGAAGGTCGGGAATGGTAGGATGAGAGGAATGAGGATGAGGTATAGTAGTTAAAATTACTTTTGGTAAAGGATTAGGAGATAAATCCAAAAAATTTTCTTCCATTACCTCATTCTCCCCCTGAAGAGAATTTTTGTGAAAGTAGGATTTATTTTCAAAAAACGAGACATCCATACTCACATAAATTTTCCGTGTTTGAGGATTATAGCACTTATATCCCTTTTTATTGGAGGCATACCCTATGAACACACATTTTTCTGCCCTTGGATCAAGTTTGGACTGAGTGTTATTAAGTATACGAACAAAGACAGTACAGCCAAAAACCTTTAGAGGTAAATCTGAGTGCAGTCTAGAGAAGGGAAAATTTTTTTTAAAACATTCGAGAGGTGTGCTATATTTTAAAACACGTGTAGGCATCCTGTTAATTAAATAAGTTGCTGTTAAAACAGCTTCTCCCCAAAGATATTTTGGAACATTCATCGAAAACATTATAGCACGTGTTACTTCAAGTAAATGTTTATTTTTTCTTTCAGCAATCCCATTTTGCTGAGGAGTATCTACACAAGTGGACTGGTGATGAATACCTTTGTCTTTAAAAATTTTTTCCAAAATACCTTTATAGTACTCAGTTCCATTATCATTGTGAAGAACCCTAATTTTCTGTTGAAATTGAGTTTCAACCATTGTGTAAAAATCTTTAAAAATTTTTCCAACTTCGGATTTTTCACTCATTAAGTAAACCCAACATAGACAGGTGTGATCATCTATGAATGTGACAAACCATTTTTTCTTTGAAAGAGTAGTGACTCTTGAAGGTCCCCAAACATCACTATGTATTAAATAAAATGGTTTGGAAGGAATATAAGGTTTTGGCAAATAAGTAGTACGACGACTCTTAGATAAGCAACAACTTTCACAATAAAATGATGAAAAATCCAAACCCTTAAATAAAGTAGGAAACAAATGTTTAAGATAAGGAAAGCTAGGATGTCCCAGTCTTAAATGCCAAAGCATTACTTGTTCATAAGCAGAATTAGAACACACACTACTAAGGCCCTGAGCCTTTTTATTCCCAGAGAAATCATCATCAAAGTAGTAAAGACCACCAATCAACTTAGCACTGCCAATCTTCTTCCCCGAGGTCTGGTCCTGAAATTCACAGTAAGAATCACAAAAAATCACTAGGCAATTAGAATCTTTTGTTATTTTACTCGCAGACAAAAGATTACAAGCTAACTTGGGAACATGGAGAACAGATTTAAGGTTTAATTTTTCAGATAATTTAATCAAACCTTTCCCTGCTATTGATGAGAAAGTACCATCTGCAATTCTTATTTTGTCAAGGCCAGAACATGGTGAGTAAGTGCAAAACAAATTTGAAAGATTGGTCATATGATCAGAAGCTCCTGAATCTATGATCCAAGGAGCATAATATGAACAGGAAGAAAGAGCATTGGGTGTGCTACCTGTTTGTGCAAGAGAAACTGTAGGAATACTACTTGGTGAGTAATTGGGTTTTAGCAGCTTCAGAAGGTGATCCATCTGCTCCTTGGTGAAGGGACCTGTCTCAGCTTCATTTGCATTAGGAATGAACCTAGTATTTTTATCACCAGGCTTGCTGCTCTTCCAATTTGGCGGTTTTCCATGGATTTTCCAGCATGTTTCTCGGGTATGACGTGGTTTGTTGCAATAGTCACACCAGACCCGTGGCTTCTCTTCAGTTTTTGCTGAAATCTGGCTGTTTTGTTAGCAGCAGCCTCGGCACTAAGAAGGGCAGAACTTTCAGCAGGCCCGTCAGTTGTCTTCTTTCCTAGCATTACATATCTGCGGCTCTCTTCTCTTCGAACCTCAGCAAACACCTCACCAATTGAAGGAAGTGGTGTCCTGCCAATGATCCGCCCCCGAACCTCATCAAACTCAACGTTGAGTCCCGCAAGAAACTTGTAAATACGAGAAGCCTCAACAATACTGTTGTAATATTTGGCATCTTCTGTGGATTTCCATTCATAATCATTGAACATATCCAAATTTTGCCAAAGACGTTTTAATGAATTGAAATACTTGGTTACCGAGTCCTGTTCTTGCCGGATTTCACCAAGTTTCAAAGTCAATTCATAGACCTGAGACTGATTTCCCAAGTCAGAGTACATTTGATTCACGTTTTCCCAGAGTTCCTTGGCTGTGGAGTAACACATATAATTGGAACTAATATCCTCATCCATGGAGTTCACAAGCCAAGTCATCACCATCGAATTTTCTGCATCCCAGGTCGCGTAGGTTGGATCCTCTGTTGCTGGTGCCTTCTTGTCTCCAGTCAGGTATCCAATCTTCCCTCTCCCTCTAATATACATCCGAACTGATTGAGACCACCGTAAATAATTATCACCATTAAGGCGAATAGTGGTAATTTGGGCTGGATGAGCATCAGTATTGGGAGTTTGGGTTTGTGTTGAAAGGGACGGTTTTGAGGTTATCTCAGCCATAAGTGGTTGAAGCAACAGAGAAAGTATGCAGCAGCAGCAGGCAGCGGCAGGAGAAGGGAGCAGCAGCAGAGGAAGGAGACAACGGCAGTGAGAGAGAGAGAGAGCAGCAACAGAGGAAGTATGCAGCAGCAGTAGCAGGCAGCGGCAGCAACCAAGGCACAGAAAGAGGTCTGCGACAAAAAACCCTAGTGCTCTGATATCATGAAAGCTTTTCTGTATATTTGCTCTATTAAGAAAAGAGTTACATGGATTCCTCTTATAGAGGAGAATACATAAAATTAGGAATCTAACCAAATAATAAAAAGGAAACTGACTGGCTAAATCCTAATTTACACCATTGACTTATTCTACTTTACAGCTAATAATCCTATATAATTACAAATATTTCTTTCCTTTTCTACAAGTATATTATATACTAAGTCAAAATTGATGCCCCAAAAATTGAACAAAAATGTGATGCCCAAGGCAACGGCCTCTTGTGCCTACCCCAAGGGCTGGCCTTGTGTAAAGACTGGCTTAACAACAGGACAAAAAACAACAACAACAAAGAATGTGTATAGACTCAAATGTAGGACTCATTTTATTGGAAGACTGGACTGTGGTTATGCTTTTCTAATTCACAGTTTTTGTATTATTTCTATTAACCCGGTTGACCATTTTGATCTTTAGGTACAAGTTTCAAGATTAAATGAAGAACTGACAAGCTTGGAATATCAGGTAACATTAGTAAACTTGTTATTATTACCTGTGGTTTGTCAGTCAGTTTTTAATTCTGATACGTTTTGATGGCCTTTTAGCTGGGTAATTTGCTTGCCTAGACTTATGAATCAATACTTGCAGCTTGAAGGTTTAAAGAGCCATCTAAGATTTGTGGGTGCGGACGTCAAGTTTAGTAGTAAAAATAGTGAAATTACCCAGAGGAAGGTTACCCAGGATGATCCCATTAACGTTCAACGGAGAGAGAAAGTAAAAGATGCTATGCTTCATGCATGGACGTCTTATGAGAAGTATGCGTGGGGCCAAGATGAACTCCAGGTTTGCTTCTTCTTTTCGAGAAAATCATTTTATCAGATGATCTATTTTCTATATAGTACTCATTTTTTAATGTTTATATTTAGAATTGATATCTTTTGACATATCGTACTTTGGCAACATTATTAATTTCAATTAAGTGTTCGAAGTAATGGAGTAATGTCTAATTTGGTCTCATTGTAACAAGGTTTGTAAAGCAATGGAGTGATGTCTTTTCTGATCCCTGTGTGTGAAGCTTATCTTCTGGCAATATATGCTCAAGATTTTTAATTTGCTAAGATAATTGGTCAAACTTGAACAAATTTGTTGAGAAATTGTTATTGTTGGAATGTGGAACAATTAATTGATGATGACCATGACTCGTTGATTCCAGGACAATAAGATACCGCTGAGAGGATATGTGCAAATTAAGTTATCTATGTTTCTAAGGGGTTGGATATCTCTTGTAGTAATGAAAAGAAATGTAATCCTTATTTTCTTAGCATTGACATTGTTTGAGTTTAGTGGCTGCTGCATGACCTGCTCCCAGTGAAGTTTCCAATATGTCAAGCAGCATGAGAATGTCTACTGTTTAATTACTTAAGCTGGTGCCAGTGAGATTGATTAGACAAGCTATGTTTAACACGATAAGTACATTAATGTTGATAGACAAAATTAAGATTGATTAGACAAACTATGTTTAACATGATAAGGCTTATGTAAGGATTTCTTTGTAAGTGGCTAATTTTTTGGACGTTTTATGTGATTTTTTGATGGTTATTAACTAAAATTTAATATGAGATGTTAGAATGGAGGAATGTGTCCTTTGGAGAATAATAGGATGCTAAAATCCATTGGATTTAGTTTGAAATGTGGTTTGGAGAAAATATATGCTATACAAAATGAAGAACTTGTGGTTACTTGTTTTATTATGTGGCCAAGTATGTAGGTGCCCAGAGGTGCTCAACCCACAAAATATTCACCAGTATTTATGGTGAACAACAATATTATTCTACATCAAAATGCATATTGATCTAACTATATACTAAACGTATCTGCATAATATTTTTTGCCATGAATGAACATGTTTAAGAGGAAAAGGATGCCCCGGGTTTCATGGGTAAATTAGACTACATTAAAACTAAGGTGAGATTCAAGGCGGGGAATGGGGTTCAGATTCGTTTTTGGGAGGATGTGTTGTGTGGGGAGCTGTCTTTAAGAGTTGAGCTTCCGGAGCTTTCTGCTATTGCGGTGGAAAAAGAGGCATGGGTATCGAATTGTGTGGTTTGGGTTAGCGATAGGAAAGTAGGAGTGGAGTCTTTGAGAAACTTTATTCTGTAAAGCTAGATAGGCGGGAGGGTACAAAAGGTGGTTGCTTCTCGATTAAGTACGATTACAAAGGTCTAATTTGTGTGGAGGGGACTAGCTTTCCAGTTTCTTGACTTTGGGTGCAGTTGGTCCCCACTAGAGTGACTTTCTTTGTCTGGGTGGCTATGTGGGATAAATATTTGACATGGATCATCTCATTAGGAGAAATTTCGCGATGCTGTACTTGTCTGTTATGTGTAAAGAAGTAGCAGATTTGGTGAATCACCTTATTCATTGTAGCACAGTGCGGGAGTATTGAGTTTATTTTGCCATTTTTGGGGTGTTTTGGGTCCTGTTAGCAAAGTTTTCAATGTGGTGGATGGGTGGCAGTATACGAGTCGTAGTAGAGACTTTTTGTCTGTGTGAAAACTGGTTCCTCATTCTATTTTTTGGATGATTTGGAGGGAGAGGAAAAGAATAATTTTTGATGGGGTCGAGCTTTCTTTGGATATACTAAGCAGAGGTGTAGTTAGGAAACTTTTTGTATGGAAAGGCCCGGGATTTTTTGTCAACCAGAGTTCATTCCATAATCATGTAGATTCACCTAGTTTGTAATTTGTTGATATTTTGGTTTTTGTTCCTTGGCTTGTATGCCTCATGTGTATTGGGGCTTTTAACCCTTTCATCTTTTTAATGAAATTTGACACTTTTCCTAAATAAAAAAAATACGTTCAATTTTGTAAACATCCAACCATTTCATGCAGACCAATCATGTCGTCACAATAATATCTGGACATTCATTCTCTATCTTACTAATATTTTATGACATTCTTTGTCAATCTAAAACAATGTCGAAACAACAGTGGAAAACAGAAGTGATTTCTAGGATTTTTTTATTCATATAGTGATACAGAACAAACCAAAACCCGTGTTCTCTTATACAATTAAAACAATGGGTTTTGATCGTTTTGTTCTTGTTCCTGTAAAGAAAACAGAAATCAATTACCAAAACCACAGTTTTCTGATATAGGAAACATAAATGTATTGTTTGGTTGCCAAGAAGAGTTAGGAAAAGAGAAGAAACTTAACATTTTGGTTCCCTGAGTACTGGGCATTGATAGAGTTCTCATTTCATCATTTTTAGTTTTAAATAACAACCCTGAAGCGTAGTTATCTGAAAGAGGTAAGAGAAGGGTATTTAGGGTTTTGACACAATTCTCAATCTTAGTAAATTTTTCAATTTCTCAGAAGCCATAACAAACATAAATCATAAGATCTAAAACTTCAATTTTCTTTTCTTTTCCTTGCTTTTCTCAGGATACAAGCATAGCTTAAGGGTTTTAAGGGCTTTCTTCTTATTCCTATAAATCAGTCAAAAACCAATCACAAAAGACAAAAACAAACAGACCAAAGCCCTAGAACATATTTTAAATTGAAACACCAAGCAGGTCAAATTGAAACACAAAGCAAAGGACTACTTGTTTTTAAAATTCTATTTTGGAGTCAAACTAGAGTGGTGATTATTTGGGATGGTATGAATTCATGGTTATATGAAGACTTGAGCTAATAACTTAACCTCATTATGGACCTGGTGGGTGGGTTGGCCATATATGTTTTATGATTTGCTGAGGTAGAAAACTGACTACATTCCATTTTAAGAGATTTTATTGGGGTTTAATTTTTCCATTTTTTTTGTTCATGGTTTAGAAGTTGTAAGAGAAAATAAAATTTTCCATTATAAGTGGTGTTTGACTTCTGCTTTTGATACAATTTTACGTTATAAAAAAGAAAAGAAAAAAGAAGTGTTGCTTATAATATTTTTGCCCTTTTTTCTTCTTTGCATTAGAAGTTTGCTGGAGTTCAATTATACCTTTCCCACCCATATCTTTACAGTCTTTGGCATTTCACTACTAGAATATGGTAATTTACAGGCTATGGTTAAGAAAAGAAAAAAGAAGTGTTGCTTATAATATTTTTGCCCTTTTTTCTTCTTTGCATTAGAAGTTTGCTGGAGTTCAATTATACCTTTTCCACCCATTTCTTTACAGTCTTTTGCATTTCACTTCTAGAATATGGTAATTTACAGGCTATGGTTAATATTAGTGGCTTTTCAGTTTTTACAAGATTTTTCGATCTAATTTCCCTTTATGCAACTAATAATTCTGGGGAACTAATATGTTAACACTTATTTTAATCAGCCACAGACAAAAAATGGTATCAATAGCTTTGGTGGTCTTGGAGCAACTCTGGTAGATTCTCTTGATACATTATTCATAATGGGTCTTAAATGAGCAGTTCGAAAGAGCTAGAGAGTGAGTTTTTATTTTCTCTTCTTTACCTTGTGTATATATACATGCCTTATATTTGTCCATTACACTAATATGTCATTTCAACTCCAATTTTGTTTCTTATTCATTTTGATGTAGATTTCAGTCTTAATTGTTGTGTATTAGTATTGGTCTTATACTTCTACTGAAAGTATCCATAGCCATAATTTATGGCAGGTGGGTTGCGAACTCATTGGATTTCAACAAGGATTATGAAGCTAGTGTTTTTGAGACAACCATAAGGTTGTATTAGAAGGTTTGATCTTATTTTTGTTTGATAATTTATTTTCTCTCATGTTAAATAGAGGTATATTTGGAATGTCTAGTACTTCCTATTTGTCTCATCTACTTTTGCTAAATCCAGAGTTGTAGGCGGACTCCTCAGTGCATATGATCTCTCTGGGGACAAAGTCTTCCTTGAAAAGGCTAGAGATAGATATATTGCAGATAGGTTGCTGCCTGCATGGAATACACCTTCTGGAATTCCCTATAACATAATTAACTTGGCGTATGGAAATGCGCATAACTCTGCGTGGACAGGGGTAAGTTCTGAAGTTTTTTTTTATTAGCTGAATGATCTAACTTAAGTTGTTCCTGCAGTACCATTTATATAAAAAATCTTTTTTTTTTAGAACTCAATCCAACAAGGGTATCATTTTTACTGATGTGACATTGTGACCTATAGAGAATAGTGAAGTTGCTTACCAATTTGATATAAATTAAGCATTCAAAACATGGTTGACATAATGATTCCATTCTTTACATTGTATTTGTTCCAACCAATGTTAATTATGAGTGTTAAATAATGACCTATAATGCGCATATATTTGTTCCAGCATTTTAGGGTTTAGGAGGTTTGATAGTAGACTTTTGTCTCTTTTTTTTTTTTTGGTTGCTGGATGATGTTAGATTGATAGTGACTAGCGGTTTTGTTTTGTTTTCTAGTAGGTTTACTTGGTTGATTTTTTGTTCCTTTTTTGTTCCTTTTTATCTTTGTGTGTTAGGACATCTTGTCCTCAATATTTTTACTAATAAAATTTCTTATTTCGTACTAAAAAAAGAAAAAAAGAAAAAGATTGCAGATTATAAAGAAAATGAGAAGAGGAAAAACTGGCCTAGCCCCATGAAATTGGGACTTGGATTATAAATCAGTTGTGATGGTATACAATTTATATTTTGGTTTTGATAAAATAGTATATGGAAATTGTTTTTAGTTCCAAGTTTCCTTTCAATTTGTGGTTTGTTTTCTCATGAATAAAAAGATAATGTAAAACTAGAGCTTAGCTTAGTTTGAATGCCAAAGATTGGAACTTAACATTGAGAGTGATTTTTGTTTTCTATTTGTCATTTTTTAAAATTCTTGTTAAAATTGCTGTCATGATTGAAAAAATAATGAGAGATTTTTGGTAATACCATTTCAAGAAACATGGCCTTACTTATGAAATGGTTATGGAGATTTCCTTTGGATAGTGATTCTTTATGGGCTGCAGTACTTCATATTCTCTATACTTCATATCTTGCATATGACATCTTTATTCTTGGGATGGTCTCTTCTTTCTCCTCTCTATATGGTTGGAACTTCCAATTCTTTGGAAATCTTAATGACAGAGAGGTTTCTGAGTTTGCTATCATACTTTATCTTGTAACGGGGGTATCTTTAAGCCATTCTTTCCCGAATAGAAGAAGTTGCCTTCCTCTTTCCTTTGGTTTGTTTAATTGTAAATCTTACTTTGATTGATAATTCTAATGCTCTCCTTTTTTCGTCCTATAAGATGATTTGGAAGTCATCAGCATGGCTTTAAGTATTGGGTAACAGGTCCGTAAGGGGTAATGGTAAAGGTGTAACGGGTATCGGATGTTTCGGGTGATATGTAACGGGTAACGGGCGCTGTGGTCGTGAATTTTTTTTTGCACACCAACCCCAAACGCAGTGATATGCATGTATTGACCTCTTAGTACTATATATTAATGTTTTCAAAGAGTTTTAGTGTATTTATTTCAAGTTATCAAGTCTTCAAAAACATATTAATCAATTAAAATTTTATACGGTGATTCTAATATCAGGTGTCCTCTTGTAGAGCCACTTACGGTGAAATTTTGAAAAACTGACCGTTGGATTAGATACTCTTATTATTTATGTTATGTCTGCCGAAAATCACAGTGATCCAATGGTTGGTTTTTGAAAAATGTAACTTTGAAAAACTGTGACTTTTTTGTTCTTTAAAATGTTATCATTTTTTCACAGTCAGTTTTCTCATAAACCAACCGTTGGATCACTTTGATTTTTGGCAGGCATGACATACATAATAGGAGTATCTAATCCAACGGTCAGTTTTTAAAATTTTCACTGCAAGTGGCTCTAGCATCGATCAAGTGCACCTGATTATAGTAGTAATTTTATATATTTAATTATTTTTATCAATTAGTAATTATTTATACAAAGTTATATAAGATTAATGAACATTTTTAAAATTATTAAAAAATATCTTATACTTTATTTAAAAATTAAAGAGAAATAAGGTTTTATTAAAAACAAAAATATATTAATCTTTTTTTATTTTTGGTAAAAAAACATTTATTAATCTTTTTATATTATATCATTGCATTTTTTAATTTGTTTGACACTTTGACCGATGAGCATCAACTTAAAAAGGAGAAGTCCTCGTGAGGAGGCTTACCTGCGTGCGACTCTGCGAGTGGCTTCTCGGCGAGGCTGGATCTAAAGCTCACGAGGAGGCTTACTGGATGCGAATTTTGGAAACTTGGCGAAGATGGGGATCTTCTCACCGGCAGCGACGGCGACGACAACACAAGTTTTCTGCAGCAGAAATTCTGCCTTCTCTCTTCTTCTCTCTTTTAAGCTTCTTCTCTTATGATTTCTTCTTCAAATCTTCTCCAAACCAACTAAAAGGGGTATACTTTAGCTTCTTTTTTTTTTTTAAAGCCGATTATTTTGTTCTGGATTGTTGGATTGTCAGGAATCTCTAAGAAATTTGACTTTGGGATAAATCATGTGATGTATCAGAAAGGTGTACAGGGCTGATACTCCCCGTTACGTATCGTATCGGCCCCGATTCGATAGGAATTTCATTGCACATACCGTATAGGGGCGTATCGCGTATAGGTACCTTGGGATTCCGATACCACTCGGGCGATATGTATCGTATCGTCTGATATTTTAAACCTTGGTCAACAGTGTCTCTTAAAGTTCATATTTTTGTATAGACTGTTGTTTTTAGAAGAATTAATGTTAGTTTTAAGGCTTCAATCCAAGATTGCATTAGGGTTTTGATGATACCAAACATTATTAGGAAAGCCTTTTTGATGAAGATTAAAACATTGTAATGGATTAATCTTCAGCTGCTGTGATGAACAATAAGCTTGTCTAGTTTGCTTTTGAATAAGTCTACTTAGGATAGGATCTCAAAGAGAAAATCAAGATCGGCTCTTGAGAATCAAGGTGGAAGCATCTAGAAAGCAGGAATTGTGAAGCGAAGTCCGACATCGCCTAAGTATGAAAGTAATGTGCTGTATATAAGCGTGAGGGCACCCTCACCTCTAGAGCTAGCTTTTGGGGTTGAGTTCTACCCAAGACCATGTAACATGGTATGAGAGCCGGCATACCAAGGGATGGGTAGGGTGTGTGTCCTTGGCCTACACGCGGTAAGTGCTGCCAAGTGAGCATGCTGCGCGTGAGGGAGGGTGTGAAGCGAAGTCCCATATCACCTAAGTATAAAAGTAATGTGCTCTATATAAGCGTGAGGACACCCTCACTTCTTGAGCCAGCTTTTGGGGTTGAGTTCTACCCAAGACCGTGTAACAGGAATAACTTGAAAACCTCAATATTATATTAGAGCAACAGTAGCATCAAGGCAGCAAGAAGACAAAGCTGAAATGGGAAAGCGGGACCCAATGGAGGAACCATCACCAAGTCAAGAAGGATATGGTGAGAAGAATTCACAAGAAAATCAAGATCTCAGTTGAAGAGAATCCTAGAAGATATATGACCTTCACAGGTGATGAATCATGTAAGCACAACCTTTACCCAAAACTTTATAGAAGGTGCAAACCGAAAAATCACACTTGAAGCAGTTTGCACTCGAAGAACACAAGTGCAGCACTTGGAGTAAATTTGAAGATCAATCTAGCTCAAGTGGATTGAAAGATCAAGAGCAAGGATACCCAACATAGAAATGAAGACCAGAGATGGCAACCATGCTTGAGGATCAGGGATGAAGAACCAATAGCTAGAGACCAAGTGCAGACAAGAAAATCAACATGGTATTAAGTTCAGTTGGTTCGAGAAGACTATGATCAAGAGTAAGAGGTTGAGCACAACTGAAGAAGATTAAAGTCAACAACCAAACTCAAGATCACGAGGAATGAGATCAAAAGCTATTGGTCGAGCATAAAGAATGAAGATCAATGGTATTGTGAGTCAGAAGCTAAAAGCACAAATGTTGATGATCATCAATGGCAAAGCTTAAGATTGAGGAGTTGCAATAAGCCACTGCACCGACAAAGTAGACGACCAAGCTGAAGATCAAGACACATGAGAGTGAGTGTTTTGATTTTTTTTTAGGTCTCTATAGAATAGATTTAATTATGGCCTATCTTGCGTTGCATGTCAAATGAACCTTGGATAGCCTAAGTTGTCATTTAGTGGCTAAGGTTTCATTTAGTAAGACCTAGGGATGATTGTATTGTAGAAATCTCTTTTGCTTTGGCCATGGACATGCAAGAGAGAGAGAAGAGTACTATTTGGTTTACCAAGTGTTAATTTTCTGGAAGAGTTTGAAAAGTATCGGGAGTAAGTATCTGTATCTTAGGCGACTGAAGAAGCTACTGAAGGATAGACAAATTGCATTTCTTTTAGTGCAGCACTTTCAGTCGACCGAAGGAGCCTTAAGTCGACTGTAGGACCTAACAATGGTAGTTCTCAAATTGCTAGTTTTGTAGATGCTGCAGATGCATTTAATGCTTTCAACAGCTAGTTTTCTTACCATTCTGACCTCCAACTATCATTTGCAACAAGGGTCTCTAAAATGAGCCATTGGGAAGATTTGAAAATAATGAGAGTCCTATTCATAGTTCATATAAGCTGTTAGGGCTCTCATTCGAACTATCTCTTTGATCTATTTGATCCCCATGAAACATCATTGATCAATCTCGGTGAGATCATTTAGAGTGAGCGCTTTCTTGTAATATCAGCACAACAAAGGTAGCATAGTATTCACCTACGCATTCCAATTATATCTTTCATATAATTGGTAAAAGGGGTTTTTGGAAAAACCTGAGTTGTGGACTCTTGGATTAGGTTTTTTCGCTCGAGGGCTGTTACATGCCTCTTTTCTTAATTAGATCATATTTGAAAGCTGTTTGCTATTCATAGTTGTATTTTCTTTTCTTTCTTTTTTTTCCTTTCTTCACATCTTTCTCTTCCAAGGACTTCTCATCCTTTATTGTACTTTTGTTTTCCTATTAATATATATCTTTTGCTGGTAATAAAAAACATTGAGTTCATGGCATCACTTCATCTTGAACTATTAATCTAACATTGTTGTTATTGTTGCCACCATGAAGGCGGACAAAGATGAATCTTTGAAGCATAAAGTGGGTTTGAGGAACTGACAAGGTTTCTCTTTTTAAGAGATTACATGCTCTTATGGAACCTGCACATTAGAATGTTGAAATGCTGGCCCCTTGGGATATAGAAGCCCAATTATACAGCCAGAAATCCATTGCTGCATAGCAATTGGATCTGTGCTAGTTATATACTTTTTGGCTCTTTCCTACTAAAGCTATACTTATATGATGGGAGGATATCTGTCAAACAATTGATGGAAACTGTTTGAAGAATTGTTTTTAAATATTTTACATAGGTTTGAGTGAAAAGTTGTAGAGAAATTGTGTCTGCTTTTAGGTTCTTTATTGCATTATGTCCATTCGATGATCACATCTCTTTGTTTAACACTCCCCCCCGCCGCGCGCACGCAAAAACACGCGAACACCCCCCCAAAAACAAAAAATCTCTGTTTTTCCCCATCTTTAAATATTATACTGAATAAAAAGCATACCTTCATATTCCTCACAGCATTACCTACTTTAGAATTGCAAAATTTTTCACGTGAATGGATGTAGATGTTGCTGATTCTTATGTTAGTTTCTATATGTTGGTCCAAAGCGTAAACTTTTGTATGCTGGCCTTGTTAGAGTAGACATTTATTACATGACATATGCACCCTTTTGGAATGTTTTCCTTTCTGCTTTTGTTAATTAAATTTTCCTTGTCCTAGGGAAACAGTATCCTGGCAGATTCTGGAACAGAGCAGCTTGAATTTATTGCTCTTTCTCAAAGAACAAAGGACCCCAAGTACCAGCAGAAGGTATCTTCTGTCATGCTTTGAAATGGTATGTGAAGGCCTCACAGCATTCTTTCATCAATACTTTCATTATCTTTCCTGTTTCAAATTGTTAAAAACTCTCTTTATTATTATCCTGAAGTTTTTGCGAGTATCCACATTTTTATGCTTATGAACAAGATAATTTCTTTTAAAATGCACAGTAACTAAGAAGTATTTAGTTTGCTCATTTTCTTGTTATTATTTGTTGAATACTGATGTTTCAGGTGGAGAATGTCATCGAAGAACTCTACAAAACCTTTCCTGATGATGGCTTGCTTCCCATATACATCAATCCTCACACCGGGACAACATCATACTCAACAATCACATTTGGTGCCATGGGTGATAGGTATTAACACTTCTGGTCATGTTTAATGTATTGAACTCTTGAAGCCTTTATGAACTCATATTCAGTGCAATGAGCTTTTAGTCTTTATAATTTTTTAATTTTAGATTAGAAAGAGTGGATCTCAAGCTAGCTTTACATAATTTATGCAAGAAAATGTCTCAAGTCAATTTTATATTTTGAGACCTTAGAATATTCAACCTTTAAAAAGTGAGTTACATGGTATTTAAATAAGGATGGGCAGTTGAGCCACAAACCTTAATGATTATCCAAAGAGTTAAAGTTTAACTTTGGAGTAATCATTGGTGGATTAACTCCTGGTATGAATCATGAAAGTATATGGAAGCTTTTAATAAGTAAACACCAATATGAGTTATGCAAAGTTCTAAACTTCAATCTTGTTCGAATTTTAGTTGCTCAAAAACTGGTTTATGTTTATAAGGTTCTATGAATTGTACTATTGTCGAGCTAAAGTTGTAAGAGTACTGGTCATAACCTTGTTAAAAATCCCTCAATCATGCTGTAGGGAATTCAATGTCAATTGCCTGCTCCTTCGTGAAACTTGATAGTTATTGCCTTTGCCATGTTTGGGTATGTCTAGCAAGTTGTATGGTTTTCCTTTCTTCCGTTCTGCTTCTCAATTTTAAGTGTTCCTTTCTATTCTTGGAAATTAATAGCAGATTCTGTCCAATTTATCTGTATTTGGAATTAACTCACTTTGAAAAATCTGGCCATTGCTTTAAGGAGAAAGTTAGTTAATCCCCCTATAGTCCCTAAATAGAACCCAAAGTCCACTTTCTTAGCTTGTCAAATTTATTTTTCTTGAGCACATAATACAAGAGGCCCCAAGCCATATGATCATTAGCTTTTTTTCATTTTTTCTTTCTTTTTTCAATTTTTATTTATTTATTTATTTTTATTGAAACACTTATTCACTTCCTAGATCATCTTGCTTATTTAGTTTTGCACATTGAATTTCTTTAAATCTTAGAAGCATGAAGTGAGATTAGGTACGCAAAATGGATTTGGAAGTAGGAGCAAGGTAGTGGTTGTTCTTGAGAGGTCAGTGTATATATATATATATGCATGTTCAAGCATTTCCTCCACACTCCACAACACTGACCTATACACACACACACAAACTTGATCTATTAAGGTCCGGACCTTAAATTAATTTGGGGTCCACTCACCATTTCTTACACAGCCTATGGTATTTTGAAAAAACAACCGTTGGATTAGATAATCTTCTTATGTATGTTATGCCTATAAAAAATTATAGTGATCCAACAATCGATTTCCAAAATACAGTCCGTGAAACACTCTAACAGTATTTACCATTGGATGCTGTAACAACTGTTTAACAGTTTGTATCTTGAAAACCGACCGTTGGATTAGTATGATTTTTGACAAACATGACATACATTAGACTATGATCTAATCCAGCGGTCGGTTTTTAAAAATACCAGAAAAGTAGACCTTAAATTAAGCTTAAGGTCCGGACCTTAATGGACCATCTCTCTCTCTCTCTCTCTCTCTCTCTCTCTCTCTCTTTATATATATATATATATATATATATTGTGAGATGTATTTTATGTATACTAAGGGTAGCTTAGTCTTTTCGCTATTGTATATTTATTATTTAATCCTTGTAGCTTCTCTTTTATCATTATGATTGAATAGACAATAGTTTTTCTATTTTTTCTCTCTAAATCTAACACGGTATCAGAGCCCTAGGGCTTTTTGGAATAAGATCCCTCTCCCTCCTTTCCTCTCAGCACTATGATCTCCCTCTCCTCTCTTGGCATTTCAGTCTTCTCTCTCTCTCACTGGACATCTTACTCACGGTTGGACATCTCTCTCGGCATTCGTAATCTGGTTTTTTTATTTTCTATCTTTTTATTTGTTTTTATTTTTATTTCTATCTCTTAGTCACGGCTGCTGGACATCTCTCCCTCTCTCTCCCTCAACACTATTGGAGACTTCTCTTGGCTGGATTTCTCCTTGCTGTTTAATCTCTTCCTTGGCTGGATTTCTCCTACGGCACTGCTTGATATTCCTTTCTCCACAACAGCCCCATTCCCTCTCTCTCTTGGCTGGATTTCTACCTTTTTTTATTGGCAATACAATCAAGCTACTAGACTGCTGCTACCAGCCTTGGCAGACCAAAGCAGTAGCTATTTTTTCTAGTTTCGGCAGTAAGACTCTTTTGGCAGCCCATCTTTAATCCTTGTTTGTTGAAATATTATTTGAAGTTATCAAATTTAGTCATGGCAGAAGAGAAAATTTAGTCGATTAACGTTCGTTTGAATGGAGATACTGCGAAGCGTTGAGCTCACAAGTTATTTTCAACTGATTAGCTATATATCTAGACATGCTCAAACCAACCCACCCCCTCCTTTTTTTCTCCCAAAAAAGGAAGAAAAAAGAAACAGTCCAGATTCATTTATCTTGTACAAACCAGTGAAATAATTTATTTCTTCTTCCCCATATAGTATGTCATGCTGACCAAGAGTGAGATACAGGTAATAAGTGTTGACATTCCTGCTTTTCAACCTGAAAGTACTGGACAGCCTAAGCTGCCCCAAACCCCCCAAAAATGAATAGCTATGCTTATTGGTCCAATTTCATGAAGAATTTCTTGCTTGGTCATGGAAGATGGGGATATGTCATTGGTAGTAGTCTCAAACCTTTGGTGTTAGCTTCTGGAAGACAAAGAAAACCTGATGTCTCTTGATCTTGATTAATAAAAAAGATTACAAGAGTTTATATACTACAACCCTAAGAACATAAAAGACTAACTACCCTCAATAGTAAAAGAACAAATAAAATACAAAATAAAATTCATTAGGGCCTCTTTGGTTCATGAAAACATTTTCTATTTTCATTTTTTATGAAAATTTTCTAAAATTGATTTTCATTTTCAATTTTAAAAATTTTAAAAATATGTTTGTTTCATCATTTCCATTTCTTTTGTTCCCTATTTTATGCTGGCTACATCTATTGAGACCAAACATCAAACACATTCCAATCAATGCAATATACTCTAAGAAAAAGGGGCTAAAACAATCCAGTAAGCAGTTCGGTTAAATGGGTGTGTAAACCTAGGAAAAAGAAAAGAAAAGAGAAGTCGATAGATCAAGGATGGCAACTTTGCCTTTGAAGTAGAAATCGGTACATGACTTTTTAACACTCCTTGCCAAATCGGTAGATATTGGAACTCCTTGATCTTGTTTGCCTCTTCTAGCACTCCTTGCCAAATCTGATTTTTTCCGGTACATAACTCTACAAATATGAAGGGAAAAGAAAAGCAGGAAGAAGCTGTCAAGAAGGAGAAGACCACAAAGAAACTGTGAAGAAGAAAACGAAAACGATCCCAAACTGTGGAGAAGAAGAAGACTCTAACTCTGTCTTTTTCAAATATGAAGTAAAAAGAAAGGAAAAATTGTAAACAAAAATTTTAAAAAGAAAAAAGAACAAAGAAGAAAACAAAAGAACGGAAGAAGAAGAAGAAGAATTAGAAGAGGAAGAAGGAGAGGATGGATTTATGGCTGTGCGTGAGCTGGGAACAGAGTGGTGAGAGGATCAACTTAGGGCTTTTATCAAGAAGAAAAATAGATCACAATGTATCCCTTTTGTTTTGTCCGACGAGACTCCGTCAGTTTTAAGTGATGAATTGTTGTGTTTTCTTTTTAAAACAACTTTACGAGGTTTTCAATTTTTTCTAAAAATTTGAGTTCATTTTCCGACAAACAGTTTTCATATTTGACAAGCAAACGTATTTTACATCCTGTTTTCCATTTTTTTCTGAAAATGAAAATGAAAACACTGAAAATTTCAAAGAATCAAACAGACCCTTATTTCTCTCAAACCCCCCCCCCCCCCCCCAACAAACTCATGATGCTAGCCTGGAGAGCATTGAGAGTTTGTCAAGAAAGCGAAATCTAGTAGAAGTGTGAGTCTTTGTAAAGAAATTAGCAAGTAGCAAGGAAGACGTAACAAAGGGAACAACAATAGTGCCAAGTTGGAGATGATGGCGAACAAAGTGGCAATCAATCTCAATATGCTAGGTGCACTCATGAAAAACAAAATTATAAGCAATTTCATCGGCCCAATCAACATTAGCATACCCTTATATTGAATGAGAAGAGGTAGAAGACAAAAAATAAGGCTTTGAAAAATCTTACCTCTAGCATAGCGCAAGATACGTAACAATGCAACCCAATGAATTGTCCGAGGAGCAGAAACAAACTAGCTAACCACGTGCACAGCATAGGCGATATATCGACGGGTAACAGTGAGATAAACTAAACACCCAGAAGCGTGAAAGTTTCTTAAGCATAGTCCCACTGTTCCCTTCCTAAGAGAAAAATTTTCATCACAGTGGCCCAATAATTATAATTTTCTCCATTCAGGCGAATGCTAATGGCTCGAACTTTCTCATCGGCCATTTTTGGATTTATCAAATCCACCGTAGATGCACAATCAAAAACTGGACAACAAGCACTTCATAACCAAAGCTGGACAGCAAGAGAGAGAGTGAGAAATTGTAGAGAAGCTGGACACTTGTAACTGTAGAGAAGCTGGACAGCACTCTAAGTGTTGCCAAGTTTGCCAAAAAAATCAGACAACAGAGGGTGAGAAATAAGGATAAAGAGAGGAGAAATTCAGCAAAAAGGGACCCCACTTGGCCCGTGAGTGAGAGAAGATAAGGATAAAGAGAAAGATCCCTGGAGAGAGAGATTGCTGAGAGGAGAGAGAGAATCCCCCAAGAGAGAAATAGAGTGCCGAGAGAAGATAAGGATAAAGAGAGGGTGCCGAGAGAGAAAATCCTTAGAGAGAGAGAGACTGCCGAGAGGAGAGAGAATCCAAATATGAGATAACTACTGTCGAGAGAGGGATATAGAGTGAATGCCGTGACGGAGAAAACCACCAGAAGATTGCTTGAAATCCAATCATAAACCAACAACAGAAGCCAGCAGAAAGAGAGAGAAAAAAGAAAAAGAAAAACACTACCAGCAGTACCGCAGTCTATTAGGGCTCTGATACCATGTGAAAGATCAATCTTATTTAATACAAAAAAGTGATTACAATGAGAAGATTTATAGACAACCTAAACTAGCAAACATAGAAAGTCAATTCTACAATATAGAAACCAAATAAAAATAGAAAACAGAATATACAATAAATATAAATATACAGCGCACAGTGAATCCCAAGTTGCTTACATTCTTGCGAAAGGACTTCCTTCTACACATTTCCGCGCTTTATGTGGCAAACTCACCATCTCAACAGTGCCAACCTCACCGTCTCCGTGCTGATTTTGAGGGAGGGTGTTAAGGAATCAGCAATCAGCCTATCTTTGCTAAGGAATCATTGTGTTGACTTTGAGTGATTCTCCATATCTCACCAGATCTTATTCTATATTATTTTGTATCTCACACAATATAATCTTGTATGTAACAGCATTATACACGTGTATGTACACCATAATCTACTGCTATAAATACATGTTGTCCTATACCATTTGGTGTGTGAGACTTCTCATTTTCTCTTGCTCTAATATCAATGACTGGTAACATCGACAAGTTTGTGTCTATGCTACCTCCTCCCTAATTAATTTTAATTGTTGATTTGCTAAAATTTAAACAGGTTTAGAAATATCTAGAGTTGTAATGTGACTAACAACCTATAGTATGATTATGTACTCTTTTTTTTATTTTTTATTTTATTTTTTTTGTATCTATTTATATATTTAGATATGCACACTAGTTAATGCTTCCATAATTAATTTTTTGTATCTTTTTGAATTTTGAGACTCAGTTGAGCTTCTTCATTTTCTTTTAATATTCAATGAAATTTCAGTGAAAGTTGCTATGGTTTTTCCGGACATAAAACTCCCATTTTCCTTATCTTTCGACATGTGACGATAAATATTTTCCTGATATGTTCTATAGTATTTCCCCCTTTTTTTTATTTGTGTGATGCGTCTTGCTGGATAGATAGAACCTTGGTTGGACTAGAAAAATATTAATATGACCCTCAATATTTTCGTAAAAATGCCAACACTGCCTACAATTGTCATTTAAAATTCAATGTCATGTCCAAGGGGCTAAAATTGAGACTATTATTTTAGAAAGGAGAGGGAAGACTTTGTTACAGTGACATTTTTGGGAAACCGACTGTTGGATCAATGTGTTTTTTGGCATGCATAACATATATAAGAAGAGCCTAATCCAATGGTTAGTTTTTCAAAATACTTATTCCACATTGGCTAAAAACAAGTCACCTTATGAAAGGTTGTGCAATGTGCATCTTATAATAGCATGCCTTTGTGTGTGTGTGCATGTGAGTGTGCATGTGCGTGTGTGTGTCAACCACTTCATTGACTTCATTGTGTGTGTGTGTCATGATCCGTGTTTGTGTGTGTGTGTGTGAACCACTTCATTAAACGTTATACCCAACAGTGTCATGATCCATAACCGAAACTTTTGAAAATGATCTCGTAGGTATTTAGGTACTTGTCTGTAAAAGTCCCTCTCTTTTCCTTTTCGAAAAGAACAGCCAAAAGAAATATTTCTGGACTGTTCTTGTTTTAAGTGTTTGTCATTAAGATTGAATTTTTGTAAATCATTGTCTTTTAACTTGCAATTAGTTATGATTCGGGAAGTATTTTCATGGTCTTCTATTTCTTTCCAAAATTTTGTGTTCAAGCATAAACCTAGGGTGTGTTTCCCTTGCCTGGAATAGGGGCCCGCCAAGAAGGGATTGCACATGCTTTATGGTGAAGAAAGTGAACTAATCTTTTGTATGGTTCATTGTTCTTGCCTACTTTTTAGGGAGATGAGCCATCATCCAATGGAAGGCAGTTTAAATGTTGAATACCGGAAGTTAATAACTGTGTTTTAAGATTGGGTTCCTGTTTGGCAGGCCTGATTTCATGGCTTCGTAAACAGTCTCTTATCCTTGTGTTGTGTACAATTGGTAGTTGATGATCAGCTTGTGGTAATTATGTTATATTTCCAGCAGTGACGGTTTTGATGGTTATTTGCTGTTCATCCTTTAATTGGGGTTTTTTTTTTTTCTCACTCATGATGTAGCTTGCATGGACGTGTTATAGCTTCTACCAATCAACAGCGACAAAATTGGCTGGAGAGAATTATTTCTTTCATGCTGGACAGGTTTGATACTTCCGTTCTCTTGATATTGCCTTGTACAATGAAAGTTTAGTACTTGTTTAACATGTGGAAAATTCGCAGGACATGAGTGTTGGTACATCTTGGAACATTTTGAGGCCAGAGAAGGTGGAGTCACTCTTTTACCCCTGGCGTTTCACTGGGAATAAGACATACCAAGAATGGGGTTGGAATATTTTCCAAGCATTTGAGAAGAACTCCCATATAGAGGGGGGATATGTGGGACTCAAGGATGTAAGTGCTTCTCAAACCCAAAATTTTTTTCTTATTACTCTAATTTCCTTCAAATTCAGTTCCCCACATGTTTTCTCCAAATTTCTTCATTTGATATGTATAAAGGGAAGTGGGATTGGCATTATGGCTTTTTTTTTTCCTTCTCTAAGTGCCCCTAACTTCCCCTTCTCTTATTACTTTTGTTAAAGATGGTATAGTCATAAGCTTAAAGGAAAGCTAAGTTAGTTTTGTAACTCGAAGACACTTCACCCACGTGTATGTAATTCTCACAGCTCCCTTGCCACTCCCCATATCTGGGTGGGTGCCATTGCCCTTGTAGGTGTATAGCGCGTGCACCTCTCCAATGATATCCTATAGGCAGGGATGGTAACCCTTCAGGTTTATCACTTACCCCCCTGTTACTATTTGATGGATTTGAAATTTATATAATCATTCCAGGTGAATTTGGATTGGGAAATTCAACCTTGAGTTTGGTTTTACAGATTCTAGTTTAATTTGAATCCTTTATGTTGTCTCAAGTATGACTTTAGAGGTGGGGTGAATAAGATCTTGGCAAACAATGCAAAACAATTACCCAATAAAATTGATTCCAATTAATATGCAACTCACAAGCAATGCAATGAATAAATGAATAAGTAAATAAAAGAGTAAGGAAAAGAAATTGCAAACACAAGATTTTAATTTGGTTCGGTCTCCGCTTATGTCCACGCCTCAGGAGCTATGCTTAAGGATTCAATCCACTATCACAAACCTCCTTCCGGTGGAGAAACCTTCACAAATGCAAGAGACAACAACTCTTAATCCCAAGCTTGGATTTGAGCACAAATTCCAAACTTCTCAAGTGTTATACCAAACCCTAGCTCACAAGAGAATACAATAGAAGAAGGGAGGTACAATAAATGCTTCAATAAGCTGAATAGTACACCAATACAAATTCAAACTAATGGCTTCTTAAGAGATTAACTAAGTTGACTCAAGAATATTGCACTAAGGAAGCTCAAGCAATGAAAGCACAATTAATACACTTCAGTGTTGTTGGTAGAGATTCATAAATGAGAGGGAGAGGTGTATTTATAGTGCATTTGGTCTCAAATGACCGTTGTTAGTCATCCATGGCCTGATGGGGGTAGATTGGAGCATTAAATGCTTCACATTCTATAAATAGAATTAGCCGTTGAGAGGTTCAAGGTTTGATTAGTCGACTAGTCGAAAGCATTAGTCGACTAGAGCTTTAAAAATCAAACTAAAATTTTCCCGCAAGTCGATTAGTCGACTAGTCCACTATGCTTAGTCGACTAATTAGCATATCCAGAGATATCAACTTACTGCCTTTAATCTAGTCGACTAGACTAGATGGTTAGTCGACTATCCACTATCAAAATTTTGATTTTCAATAAAAACCAAGGCTAGAAATAACAAATGATCCCAATTAAGTTTAAATACAATTTTATCTCAAAATTAAGCCCTAATGGTTCATACTAAGATCTCAAGCAAGGTCTTAAGGCCATGAAACAATTTTGTCATGAGCCACACAAAGTTATATCAATGAGAAACCTTATATTAAAGTCTTAGTAGGTAAAACAATGAAGTTGCTCTTGATCGAAGCTTGAGAGGGCTTCTCCACATAATTTAAGCTCCAAGAATTTGCTTGATTATGAATGATATCCTCCAATTTTAATAGTGCTTCCAAGCCTCTGAATACAAACACTTATCCAACCATTAGTAGCACAAGTAATACTTTGTTATCATTAAAACCTAGATCATCAAATGTGACCTTAAGTCTAACACTTTAATTTATGTTTACTTTTATGTATTTTTCTGGTACTTGCGTACATCAGCAAGGCACAGATAAAAATGTCTAATTGACTGATCAATTTTTTCTTTCTCTTGTTTGGAGCTCATAGTTACTAGCTGAGAGACTAATACAAAAGAGCTGTGTCCATGGATCTAACACAAGGCACATGTATATTTTAAAATAATTATTTTTGGAAAGAAATTGGGAAACTCTTTCTAACTATTCATGCATTGGACATGTTGTAAAAACTTTGGGATATTGTTTTCCTTTCAATTTGTAGATAAGAATATAATTGTAAAGAAAAGAAAACCTTGAGTGTTTTCGAACAATAAAAGGAGACATAATGGTAGTTTTAATAGGACTTATTGATATATACACACATGCGAGCATGCGCACACGCATGACCATGTATTTGGCGTGTTTATGTCATTCGTCCATGTTTGTGCAACATAGATTGAGGAGGTAATTAGGAAAAATTTTACATGGGTGCTTAATGTGCCCTTGTCAAACACATATGATGGGTGTGGATATGGGGTATGCATACGACATACCTATTGTTGGACACTTTCCCAGTAGGGTGCTGGATAAGAATAGAGAAACATATTCCTAATTTATTATTGTTAGACTATATTGTATATTTTTCATTTCTTCAAGGATAGTTTACTCTTTTTGTGTGTTAAGGTAAACGTATATATAATTTCACCCGTATTGTATTTGAGTTAATGAAATTATTCATTATTTTATGCAAAATCTCGCATAATATCAGAGTGTTAGAAATCGTCAAGACCTTAAGCTGTAGTTGAAGGCCATCGCACGCAGCACATTGAAGCACAACTTTTTGTTCTCTTCATGTTGCCTCTACTAGTCGCAATCAGTCCTCTCGTAACCTTAACTAGCCTCTACCACCTGCATCACTGTCAGGACAGTCACACCAAAGTCGAATTCCAGCTGCAATGCCATCACACTACCTTGCATCCAGTCATATCACTGTTAAGAATATAGTAGCCCATTTCACCCTCATCTCACCCTGTCGAACTCTAACAATCAGCTGAACCAAACCAGTGGCGCCAAATTGCTCCATCGCTCCATACTGCACCACTTGAACTATTTGAACCCATCCCAATCTCACTTTATCTTAGTCCCAATCAGATCCAATCGTATTTTCACACCCTCGTCGCAACACCCAAAACAATCAAATCCATCTCAGCTCTCCAACTCGTGGTATCTCGTGGCATCTTAGCAATTCACCTTGGCATTTTTAATGATATTTTTAAAATTTTATAATAATTTGATAAATATTTTAAGAATTATTATTATTATTTTTACATATTTTGACATTTTAAATATTTTTTATAATTTGTTAAAATGATAAAAATAATTACATAATAAAAAATTATAAATAATAAATAAAATAATCAAAAACAAAATTCATATTATGAAATTTTTATGAACTTTGACTTCTCAAAAAGTTGAAAGACTGAAAGAGTGCTTTAAGTTCTTTTAGGCTTTTATAGGGAAAAAAACAAAGAAGAAAAAAAAAACATTAAACTATTGATTAGTGGAATATTGTTGGAAAGCAACTACTCTCATGCTGTTCTTATACATACATACATACATACATACATATATATATATATATATATATATATATATATATATATATACATATATATATATATATATACAAGAATTCTATTACAAGGCCGACCGTGTATAACCTATATCCTGCCATGAAATAGCAATCGTTCGATATTATCAAGGGCCAAGATCATTGCAGAGGGACACGGGTTTCAAAAAAAAAAAATTAGAATTCTTGTAGCAGCCTTGAAGACTTCGATCCCTTCTTCTCTCTCTCTCTCCTCTCCCTTCTCAGGATAGCAACAGCAGCCTTCTCCCTTCTTTTTCTCTCTCTCCTCCCTTCTCGAAGACTCGCTAGTGTGCTCGCCAGTGTTCTCGCTAGACGTCACCTTGCCGGTGTTCTCACCAGCCTCAGATTTGGCCGCCTAACATAGTCCGCATTAATAAGCTGCTTAAATTAGGACCAAAGTGTTAGGACATATAACATTTTCTCATGTTACATTCCGTGTTACGTTGCTTAACATGGCAGATTGATACTTTTCCTGATTTTTTGTTTAGAAAAACATCAATTGATTGTATAAAAGCGCCATTTGTTTTTGCAATTTTTGTCAATAGCGTGCATGTTAATACTATTCAAGGCTCCATATTGCAGAGACAGGCCTAAATGGGAACAAAATGATACCTGATCAAAACTATATGTCTTGTGATTTTGACCTTTCATAGAAATAGGATAAAACACCTAAAAAAACACATTATCCTGGCCAATCCCATTAATATAATAGCTAAGAAACCAGAATATGTGAAAATATACCCCTTCTTCAACAATTTCAATCTTAGAGAATTTCAGTGCAATGATCTACAGATATTGACAAGATCAAAATATCAAAACCAATCAACAAAAATATTAAAATGTAATGACATAAGAGACAATTATTGAATAAAGTTCAATACCCAACTAGACTTAAGTGCATTCCAACATTCTTTTTAATTGATCTACCTCTATATATTTGAGAGCATCTCGTGGTTTCCCACTAGGCTGTCAACATAAGAAGAGAAAAATGATATTCCATGGATAATTTCCATAAACTTGAAACTAATCTTAGTTTTACATACAATAAAAGCACTTTTTTTTTTATGTGAAATATAATGAAAGAACATCTTTGAGTTTTCAATCGTATTCTTCTCTGTGATTGTTTTTTCTCTCCTCTTTGTGCTTGCTCCTCTTCTGTACTAATTCTGCAACTTTTCAACAAGGGCAAGTGATGCATGGACAGCACCCAAAACATGATCCTTGGCCTTCAATGGCAATCTGCCCTACTTCCTGGGTCTCCATATTGTACCAAAACAACTGAGAATGAACCCAAACGAACATATATATGGGCGGCCAGATCTGAGGGCGGCGATCACACCAGCGAGTCTTCGAGAAAGGAGAGGAGAGAGAGAGAGAGAGAAGGAAGAAGGGAGAAGTTTTATGAGATCAATGCAAAAGGCTGCTGCTGAGGTGACGTCCAGCGAGAACACCGGCGAGCACACCAGCGAGTCTTCGAGAAGGGAGAGGAGAGAGAGAGAGAGAAGAAGGGATCAAAGTCTTCGAGGCTGCTGTAGGAATTCTGATTTGTTTTTTTTGAAACCTGTGTCCCTCTACCATGATCTTGGCTCTTGATAATATCGGACGGTTGCTATTTTATGGCCGGATATAGATTATACACGGTCGGCCGAGTAATAGAATTCCTGTCTATATATATATATATATATATATATAGAGAGAGAGAGAGAGAGAGTTATGATTTAGTTAGCAAATGTTGCCTTAGCTTAAGTTAGCAAACACTTAAATGGCTGTTAGATCTTTCAAGTGGCCTAAATCATCACTCAAATGGCCGAGATGTAACAGTCATTTAAGTATTTGTTGACTTAGGCTAAGTTAGCAAATGCTGACTTGATCATTCCACTATATATATATAGAGAGAGAGAGAGAGAGAAGTGATCTAGTGAGCATATGCGCACTTTAACTAAAGTCAGCAAATAACACAAGCCCTTGGATTCTCATTCACTTAATGGAAGATTCATCTCAAGATTCCAATCCAAGGGTTTGTGTTATTTGCTTACTTTAGCTTAAAGTGCGCATATGCTAACTAGAACATTTTTCTATATATATATATATATATACACACACACATGAATGCTAAGGTCAGGTTGACCTGATGCAAGTTGCATCAGGTCACCTCAATTACAACCATTTACATACTATGTTTTTGTTTTGAAAAACCGACCGTTGGATTCGATACCCCTCTTATGTATGTAATGTCTGCCAAAAAACACAGTGATCCAACGGTCTGTTTTTGACAAATGTCGATGTCAAAAAATGACTTTTTTGTTCTTCAAAATGTCACCATTTTTTCATCGTTTTTTTTTTTTTCTGAAATAGATCGTTGGATCACTGTGATTTTTGGCATACATGACATACACAAGAGGGGTATCAAATCCAATGGTCGGTTTTTCAAAATAAATTGTGCAAATGGTTGTAATTGAGGTGACTTGATGCAAGTTGCATCAGGTCGACCTGATCTTAGCATTCCTGTACATATATATATGCACACACAGTCCAACTATTATAAGGTGCACCTTATGTAAAATTGCATAGGGTGGCCTCTATAGAACCAATTGCATAACATATTTTCAAAAAATGACCATTGGATTAGATAAATTGTTTATGAATTTCATGTTCACCAAAAATCATAGTAATCCATCAGTTGGTTTATGAAAAGACCAACTAGAAAAAACTGGTGGCATTTAAAGAACAAAAAAGTAACAATTTTCCAATGTGACATTTTTTAGAAACCGACCGTTGAACCACTGTGATTTTTGCGAATATGAAATTCATAAGCATTTCATCTAATCCAACGATCGGTTTTTCAAATTTCATCCTAAAATGGGTTCTACACGGGTCACTTTATGTAGAATTGCGTAAGGTGCACCTTATAACAGCATGGTTATATATATATATATAAAGAGAGAGAGAGAGATGATCCTATCAGCATATGCTTACTTTAGTTAAAGTAAACATAAAGCTAATTGGTAACTGTGAGATACGTATTTTGAAACATTGACCATTGGATTAGATACCATATTTATGTATGTCATGCATGTCAAAAATCACAATGATCCAACTGTTGGTTTCTTAGAAATATCATTAAGAAAAACTATGACAGTTTTTAGGAGAGTCTGTATTTTGAGATGACATTGGATCCTTGTGATTTTTGGCATGCATGACATCTATAAGGAGAATATCTAATCTAATGGTTAGTTTTTCAAAATAAATATTCCACAATTAGTTAAAGGCATTATGCTGACTTTAAAATCGGTATTTATATATAGTCTTGATCCTATCAGCATATGCTTACTTAAGCTAAAGTAAGCATGAAGCTAATAGATAATTATGGCTTACTATTTTGAAGAACTGAGTATTAGATTAGATATTCTCTTTATGGATGTCATACATGCCAAAAATTATGGTGATTCAATGTCAACATCTTAAAATATAGATTGTGAAAATTTGTGACCGCTAAAAATTGTCACAGTTTTTCTGAGTGACATTTCTAAGATTAGAAACTAACCATTGGATCGCTGTGATTTTTGGCATGCTTGACATGCATGAGTATAGTATCTAATCCAACGGTCAGTTTTTCAAAATATATATCCACAATTATCTATTAGCTTCTGCTTACTTTAGCTAAAATAAGCATATTGCTAACAGGATCATTTCCATATATATATATATATATATATATATATATATATATATATATCTCACAATAATCTATTAGCTTCATGTTTTAGCTAAAGTAAGCATATGCTAACATGATTGGGACTGTATATACATATATATGTATGTGTGTGTATATATATATAAGGAATAGGGGCCTACTAGTTACCAGTCACGCTACAAAGATTCACCTCACCAGTGACCTCGACGGTGATGGCAACAAGGTTTGATTGGCGGCTCCTCGACGACTACACTGGCAATTGCACAGTGAGTTCTTCTCTATTATAACTCTCGATCCGCGGCTCTCTTCTTCTCTTCTCTTTTGATTCATGATTGAAGTCTTCAAATCTAAAAAGGTGCATAATAATCTCACCTCCATAATTCATATTTTCTTTTCTTTTGTTTTTGTTTATTTTATTTATTTATTATTTATTTTATTTTTTATTGAAAAAAAGCTAAATAAATCCATTATGCATTGGCTGGTGTAATGAGATATCGCGCCGATAAACACCAATACTGTACCATATTGGTCCGATATTGTGAGAATTCCTGTACACAGTGAATCGCCCTTATTGCGTACTAGGGCCTACAAAATCCATTACGTATCAGCCGATATGATACATAACAGCCGATTTTTGAAATGTTGTTCAAGACCTAATGCAATATCAGTTACTCCTATAGGTTTTTCTTCTTCTCAAGGTATTTCTCAATGTACTTGGATATTTGATCCAAGTACTGCATATCATATAAGTCATGATTCTTCTGTATTTCCTTCCATTGTCTCTCTTCTATCCTTTAATAATGTTATGACTGTCAATGGCAATTCCATGCTTTTGCTGGTAGGATCTTTGATTCAGGTACCACTCATCGTATGAGTCATTATTCTTCTATATTTCCTTCTCATGTCTCTCCTTTATTCTCTATTAGTGTTATGACTATCAATGGAAATTCCATGCCGTTGGTGGTAGGTGTTGGCTCACTTGTAACATCTTGTGTATCTCTCTCTATCGATCGTATTCCTTAATTATCTATGAATTTGATTTTCTCCGATCAACTTTATGATATTGGATATGTTAGATTTTAGAGAGAAAACAACATGAAGATGTTCTATCGTTCAGTAATATAAAAAGATACAAGATACAAGAGATTGAATAATAAAACCCTACTAAAGGAAAATACTAAACTACTCCTGATACTAAATGAGACATGAAATACATAAAATACATCTCACACCCCCTCAAATTCATGATGCAAGCCCATAGTACATCGAGAGTTTGTCAAGAATAAACTAATAATGAGCTGAGGTATGAGTGTTGGTGAAGAAGTTAGATATTGAAGAGAGGACACAATAAAGAGAAGCTGAATGGTCCCAACTGAAGATGTTGAAGGACAAAGTGACAGTCAATCTCTATATGTATTGTACGTTCATGAAAAACTGAATTGTGAGCAATCCGGATGGCACTTTGACTATCACAATAGAGAGAAGTTGGAGAAGCAATGGAGATACCTTGAGCAGAAGGAAGCCAACAATCTCAGCAGTAGTTTGGACCATAGCATGATACTCAGCCTCAACAGTAGACCAAGCAACTACAGTCTGCTTCTTGCTTTTCCAAGAAATGAGAGAATCGCCTAAAAAAACACAAAAGTCAATAGTAGATTTTCAATCATTGACATATTTGGCCCAATCAAAATTAGTATACGCACATAAAGAGAGACTAGAGCTAGAGGATAAGAATAGTCTTTAAAAGATAATACCCTGAATATAGCGCTAAACCCGTAGCAAAGTAGCCTAATGAGTAGTACGAAGTGCTAAAACAAACTAAGAATTGGTACAACATAGGCAATATCAGGAAGAGTCACTGTGAGATAAACTAAACAACCAACAAGCTCATGATATAAATTAGGATCATCCAAACGAACACCATCAGCAGAAAATTTAGCATGCAACTCAGGAGGAATATCCACTATCCACCACTTAAGTATTAGTGAGCTGTGCCCAATGAATCAACTCATTGGGATACTATACTTTTGCTCTATTTTCTGCCAAGAAGCGGCTACATTCACTGTTTCTCTTGATGACAGAACTAAACATCCAGATAATTCAGTTTTTATTTTTACTGATTAGTTTCTTTAAATCAATCCATTGATTCCCCATATTGATGACCTTTGCTATTATTTGGATTAGTACCTCATCAACAAATATAGCAATGCTTGCATGTGAGCTTTAGAAGAAATGAAATCCATATATTTGATGAAATCCAATGGAGTCCTTTTCTAGGCCAGCCTTGAATGCCTTTTGAGGCATTCAGAAGAAAAAAAAATTATGGGTGTGCACTTTTAAAATCTTAGGTTTCATTAACATTTCTCCTGTTCTCAGCCCACACTATGAAATGAATGCCACACCTAAAATTGTACATCTTTATATCCTTGAAACATTGGATCAGTATTCATTCATTTTGTATGTATTTCTTGTGTTATAAATATCAGAAATAAGGTAATATTTTGCAAAATTTTCATCATCTATTGGAATAAATAAAAAGAAATTTAGGTGCCTAATATATTTTCAGGTAAAATGTCTGGTAGATGAATTGGTTCCCATATGATTATCTGAATTAGGTAGCCAAGTTACTGAAAATGGAACACTTTTGCCCCCCTTTGATATGAGATTTCTCTTTTATAAGTTTTACATGTTTTAAAATTTTCACTAGTATATTTTTGCAAATTTGTGCTCAGGTTAATACAGGTGTCAAGGATAATATGATGCAGAGCTTCTTCCTTGCAGAAACGCTCAAGTATCTCTACCTTCTGTTTTCACCTCCATCAGTCCTCTCTCTAGATTTATGGGTATTTAACACAGAAGCTCACCCTTTGAAAATTGTGAGTCGACACACTCATGAAGATAATTTTAGTGTAAATGGACAACATAAACCAGAAGTCCGGATCCGTGGTCGGAAGGAGGGTTGATCAAGATATAATTAGTCCCAATCCGTTGCTAATTTTGGGTTAACCACATCTAGTTCCTGGAACTGGATTGACAGTGATCGATTTGGAGTTGCCATCTACTTTTAAATGATGTCACTCAACCAATCTACTGAGTTGAGGCTGTGTCCACCATCGCTCTCCTTCGGGTGCAAGCTGCTCAGCTCCTTTTTTTCATGTGTAACAATGGATTGTAGATTATTGCTTCCAATTTTTGTTCTTCAAGAATGAGGGACATATAATATATGCCTAAGTGTTGTAAATGTGTCCATTCAGTGAGAACCAGAAGCCACTAGATAGAAAATCTTTTACACAGGAAAAATATTATTAAACCAATTCATATGTTAGGCTTTGTTGACCAGTAGAGAAAACCAAAAATAGGAATTTGTATTGTTGGATGTTGTGTTGGGATTTTGATGTTCCAGAAGATGAACTTTTAAAAGATACAAATTTTGATATTTTGTCATATGGGATGAACCATTTTTTTTTTTCCTTTTTTTTCTTTTTGACATACAATAAGATTGAAGCTATGTTGTGGCACTATAATGGTCACAATTTATTGCTAACCAAAACAACTGTGATAAATGGTCCGTTCAAATTTGAATGCATTTAACAATCATGATGGTGTGCAACTTTCCTTCATAATTATAAAATTATTGGTGACTACAACATTGAAAGTATATTCTCAAAGTAGCGGAGCAAAAAATTAGTAATAGGAAAATGCTACTTCATCCATATATTTTATTCATTTTGATCAAGTGTTTCATGTGTTCCAATAATTTTTATGATGTTTAAAAATAGACATATTACTTTTATTAGTGTTAAAGATGCGATATAGGTCTGGCTCCTACCCCTCCCAGGCACGACACTGGTGCAACCAATGCCACTGCAATGCCATCACCATTGCCTCCACCGAACCAGCATCTCTTCCATAAGCCATTAGACCATCCCAGTCATATTTTTCTTACACAACCACCTACGTGTGCCCCATCCCCTAAACCCTAGCTATCTAAATTTATATTACCATATTATATAGAACTGTGCATTCTGCAGTACTTTAATTTGTAATTTTTTAGTCTAAAGCATGATGAGGGATAGGTCTATCAGTGTGTAATGAAAAAAGTGAAAAATGGTATTAATTAAAGATGTACAGTTATTAGCAGGCAGCCAAAGGTTGCGTTTAATTGTTTCTCCATTTCACACACTGTAAAGGTATTCAAGTCCAAGACAAGTGGAGGCAAAAAGATACATTTAAGAGAGAGAGAGAGAATTTACAAGCTCAAGCAAAGAGACATTCCTTCAACCCTACTAAAAAAAAGAGAGAGAGAGAGAGAGAAACTGAAAAAAGCTAAAAGCAACACATCCCCACCACCACCTCAGCTGCAATGATGGCAGTTAGAGTGGGAGTGGGGTCTGAGAGCTTGAAAAGAATTGAGAGGAGGATTACTTTCTAGTCATTTAAATCAATTAATCCCATGCAAATCAAATACCAATTATATAGATATATCTCTCTCTCCCACTCTTGAGTAATATATATTAAAAATAATGAATGAAGAAAAGTATGAAAGTAGAATCTAGTACTATCTCTTGAGATAAGTGATGGGTTTTGCTATTGCAAAGAGAATCCATGTTGGGAGATTGAAAAGGTGAGAGAGAGAGAGAGAGGGAGGGGGAGGTGTGGGTGTCAGCTTGATATATAGGGCATGCGTTCTTTCAAACTTCAGACATTAATAGGGTATTTGGGTTCTTTCCTTTCGGCGTTTTCCCACATTCCCTTCTATTCTCCGGGCAATGTCATTGCATGCTATTTTTGTCAATTATAATATTTGACGTGGTGTTGTCTGGGTATAAACACTCAAATCAACACACACTCTCCCTTTTTTTTTTTTCCTTTGTCATCTTAGTGGGTAGTCCTGCATGTTTAAATATATATATATATATATATGTATATATATAATATAAGAGAGAGAAAGAGAGAATTAAGTTGCCAGTGGGAGGCCAATCAAGACTCAAAGACATAAATGTGAGATACGGACAAAGCTTTTGCTGATACGGTCCTCAATTCAATGATTTAAATAAAATTTTTTATGTATATTGAACAAAGATGAAAAAAGGTGAAGAAAACTTTTGACTATAATAGTGATATGTACACTACTACACCTTTTTACTATCTTTAATGCTAGTGTGACTTCCAAAAGCTTTTTGCCTCAAAGTTATTGCCATATGAACTGTTCAGTTCTTACCCACCTACTGTGGTCCTCCATCTATATTCTATACCAGTCCTTAATTTATTACTTCTCTATGTTTTTCACTTTTATTTATCTCCCGCACTTCACTCCATTGAGAGAGAGAGAGAGACTATTATAATGTGCATTAAGGTGATTTGGTTAGCTTCAATTGTAAAATTAATTCTAAAAAATTAATTATTTGATTAAATATTTTTCTTATGTATGTCATGCATGCCAAAAATTACAATACGTGATCCAACAATCAGTATGAGAAACTACGATTTTTTTGTTCTTCAAAATATCACTACTTTTTTCCGAAACTGATTGTTGGATCACTGTGATTTTTGTCATGCATAACATACATAAGAAGAGTATTTAATCCAATTGTCGGTTTTTTAAAATCTATTTTGCAATTAGTCTTAAACAGGTCACCTTATGCAACTTTGTATGCTAAAAATCATAGTGATCCAATGTGATCGACCGCTAAAAATTATCTCAGTTTTGCTCAATAATATTTATGAATTAATATATATATATGCTAAAAATCACGTTCCATACATATAAAGAGAGTTATATATACCAAAAGACATGAAAAAAATAATAAATGAAATTCAATAAAAATTAAATTTAAAAGCAATACAAAGAAAAATAAAAAACAAAACAAAATCATATAGAATCATACCAAGAGCAATAAAAAAATTATCGATAAGCAAATTGAGCTATGAAAAAATGATAAGCAAATTCAATACAAAACAATTTTAAAATCCATACAAAAAATCATATGACATGCATATAAAAGAGAGTTATAAGAGAGACATGAAAAAATGATACGTCAAATTCAATAAAAATTAACTTTTAAAGACACAGAAACTAAAAACTTACTATTAGAGGACCTATGCCAGCGACAATAGGCGTTTAATCTGTGTAATTTGCCAAAACAATCAAAATACTGAGATCCAAAGAGTTTTACAAAGAAATATGAATAAATTTCTATATTTTTGTCTTTTGGAATATTTAGACAATACAAGAAATCGAACATTTAGTAACAAATTTATTAGTGATGAATTGGATTTTGTCACTAAAAACTCTCCTTTTGCGAAGAATTTCATGATCGTCACTAAAGGTCCTGAAAAAATTAACTTTTGTGATGAATGTACATAAGAGTCACTAAAAGTCATCACAAATATTCTCCCACCAATAATTTCCCGCCATAATAAGGTGGGAAATGTTTTTTGTAACGCACTTTTATCATTGTCACAAAACGTATTTAAAAAACGATGTCGTTTTTCCATTAATTGGGGTCTTTTGTGACGATCCTTAATTCGTCACAAATGAAAACCTTTTGGTGACGGTGTGTGATAACCCAATTTTTTTTTTAAAAACCCATATTTATGTATTTTCTATAAAGTTTGGGATGTTTTTATAAAATGAAGAACTTGTTTTTAAAATCTTTTGCAAAATACCAAATGTGTCCCAAGCTTTTATACATAAAAACCCTAAGTCAACTTGTTTCTCATTCATTTTAACATTTTGCATTTGAGAGTTAGAGAGCCCGAGAGAGAGAGTGGCCGTGAGAAAAGTGCAGCCACCGGATTCTTGCCGGATCTTCGCCGGAGTTCGTTGGACTTCAACCTTTTCAGTGATAAGGTAAGCTTTATGCTTGTCTATCATAGTTTTTCATTTCATTCTTTGAGTATTTTCGGATTTGGTGAGGTTTGGAAGCTTAGATTTGGTTTTGATGAGTGAATCTGGTATTTTGAAGAAGGGTTTGAAGAGTAATGGGCCTAAAACAGACTGCATGTTCATTTTTTCTTTTGTTTCCTTTCTATATGTTCGGAATTGTGGTGCTTGGGGAGTTCTTGGTGTAAATCTTTGAATATAACTTGTGTCTTTAGTGTTTAAAAAGGTTTTGAACATGGATTTATGCTTGTGAGTGATGTTTTGTTAAGGTTTTGGGTTTTTGAAGCATGCATGCAAAGGTTATGGGTTTTTAAAATGGGTTTTTTAAGTATGCATGATAAAATTCTTGAAGGTTTCTCTTATATTTCAAGCTTGGGTGTTTTGTGAGTTTCTGAGTTGTGTAATGGTGGGTTGGAAGTATTTTCAAGGTTAGAAATGGAGGAAGAAGCCGCTGTTGCTCGAAAAAACTCTGCAGAAATGGCCATTTTCGATAAAACAGTCGACTGTCTAAGGCAGTAGCTAAAACTTCAATATTTTAGCTAAAACCGTCGATTGTCTGTCCCTAACCGTCGACGGTTAGAGCATTATCGTTAATGGAGAGGAAATGGGCACTCCAAGGTAGATTTTGATGTCTTTTCTCTTAAATCTTGTTTTTCTCATAACTTTCACATCCGGTCTCCGTTTTGGGCGTACTTTATATGCACGAAAATATTATGAAGTCTAGTTTCTAAATTTTGTGGTTTTGGGGTCAAATTACTTTTGGAGAGAGAGATATCTTGGAAATACCAGATTTGCCCCTCTTGTGTGCACTATGTCTTTTTTGGCCTATTTCTTATAATTCGCTTTATGTTTGGCCATGGAATTCAACGTGTAGCATCTAGACATACTTGGGAATATGTCTTCGAAATCTTAAGGCTTTGGTTTTGTGTTTTGGGGTTTTGAGCAATAGAATCGCGAGTGAGCGGTTTTAAGAGATGAGTTGCTTTACTTTTGAGATTGTAGATTCTTTGTGCTTTCTTTTGATTCCTCGCTTGCATTATTTGTTATTCTCAGTTTGGAAGGTCCTTTGGAGGACCATTTGCATTGGATGCATTGAGCATTGCATTTGGGGGAGGCTCGTGGAGCCACAAAGGGTTGGAAACACCGTTGCATTGAGGTACGGATAAGTAACCTTTTACTGTTAATGATGATATACTTGTTTTACAATTGTTTTGAGAACTATATGTATTCTAAACACCTTGGAAATGTTATGATTTATAAATGCTTGTGAACCTTACAGTTTGTTAGATTAACAAACAGATACATGGAATATACTGATTTAAGAACTGTTAGTTGTGTGGCATGTTTATGAAATGAAACCAAGGCACGTAATTGAAATGTTTAAGAGCTTGTTTATATTCCTCGGCCAATTATCTGGAAATGGATATGATGTGCATATAAACTGGGGAATAAACTCTTTTATTACATGTTTTATGGAAATGTTTAAAAAGTCATATAGTGGTGGTGTTTGAAAGAATACCATCAGGGAATGCAGTGAAATGTAAACAATAAAAATTTATCATGGTATTCATCCCAAGGATGAACTCAAACGATAATAAGAATCAAAACAATTAATTTGACAATAAATTAAAAGCTTATTTGATGTTCTTTTGCTATACACTCCTCCAATTCTTCAAGCTCCAAAAGTATGGTAGCCTCCAATGGTATCCACACGAGCACAAGATCACTTGAAGCTTTGCACCTTCACAACACTTGAGAAGGAACAAACATAGAGAGAGAGAGATGGTGGCGGCTAGGAGAGAGACTCCCTTGAGTGCACACGGCCCTAGGGTTCCTTTCCTTTAGGTTTAGCCTCCTTCTCTTCTTATGATAATGAGTAACTTAGTGCTAGCTTGACTATCATCATATATTTATAGTAAATATTCTTGGTATTTATTATTTGATCCCTCTCTTATTAGTTCTTAATAACAAGTGTCTAAACAATAATAAATAAGAATATTTCACTCCCCTAATTCAAGTAACTCACTTATGCCCTTACGTATGTAACCCATTGGGTTCATCCCAACCTAGTAGTGCCTCGGGGACATCTCATATCTCCCAAAATAAAAACTTTCTATTTATAGTTCGATTGGAACAATTCCAATTTTGCCCTCAATAATAGCACTTATCATTAGGCCTTCACTAGTCATGAGTGACCTCTAGCAACATATCATGACGTACCCTAGGTATGGGTGAATATAATAACATATAAATGAACCCTTCGTGATATAAATAATCTTTCACCATACAATGTCATGATTAAGTTAATTGGGTATGGAAACATGTCAAACCCTAACTTAATCCTGTGTTACAAATTCATCAAAGTATAATCTCAATCAGGTAAACCCTTGAAAACTTTTTTCTTGGTTTCCCACTGCTTTGGCCAAAGACTTCATTGAGATTGTATATTTGTGAATTAACTTTGACATTCTCCCTTTTATATCAAGGGTGGTGATTCCCTATTGCACACTCACTTATCTTCATAGATAACTCACTAGAGCCAATGAGTACCGATTACATTTTGATGATTAAGAACGTACGAGATACTATCAAACTCTAGTAACCTATGTATAAGATAACTAGTGGTGTCCCAGGTCTAAGGATTACAATTGTGACTATACACATGAGCAGCTTTTGACATACAGATAAAACTCCATTAGCTATACTCATATTGATCACGTTCAGCATACTTGTTCTTAACAAGCACCCATAGGTTAACTATAGTGTCACTACACAGATGTCATGAGACTCATCATCTTCCCAAAGGAGCTAGTATAACCCGTGCTAATATTTACGGTTTATAATCGCCCAATTATATAAACCTATGATCAGGAACTGATCTAGGATAGATGTTCTTGAAAGTTGTAAGTCTTTCTATCTCAACACTCAAGATACAACTCTCTATCATGCTATCCAAGGACTTTATCATGAACAGTAATTAAACTCAAGTTTACATGATAAATAAGCCAATTCATAAATGAATAAAGTTTCATACATGAAATATAATGAAATATAAAGTTCCCTAAATACAACCTCTCAATTGGTTTTAGGGCATACATCTAACAGTGTTTATGTAAATACAATGAAGATTCTCTGTTTTATACATATATGCCTGGTTTTCTAAACTGATTTATATTTAAGGTTGTGAGATATTCTAAGCAGTTGTTCCCTCAATTTTGTATGGAATTAAATGATTGGAAATGATATACACAAGCCATGACATGAAAATGTATTCATACTTAAAATGTAACTTGCCTTTGAACTGTTTTTATGAATTATGATGGAAATAGATGTTCTTTGAGAACGGTTTATGTATCAGTATCTAGAATATGATTCTGGCTCGGTTTATATCACAGTGAGGTTTTTATAAAGGCCCATGGTCCTGGGTGGAGCCTTAGTCCGGACCCGAAATTTATAGCCTCGTAGTGGCTCGACAGTTGACCATGCAAGGTAGTAGTCGGTTTCCTCGAGAGGTCAGACCCCGTAGTGGTTGGTTTTGGTTACGCTGGTACCAGAGGCTAGCTTGTTAGCCAAGAACCAGTAACTTGTAATATGTTCGCAAGCCTGGTTTCGATGGATATGTGATGGACATGGATGATATGTGAAGCATGTGCTGTTGGTTTGATATGATGAGATGTTTGAGATGGATCTTTGATACTTGGATCTTTATGGGATTTATTTTTACTAAAAGACCACACAGGTTTATTACTGTTTTACTTACTGGTTTATAATTTGAGATAGAAACTCTGTTTATTTAAATATTCCATGTATCACTGTATTATTATTAGTAGTAGTAGTAGAGGCTATATTATTCCTATTAAGCGATTCGAGGCTCACTCCTACTTTTCATGGAGCAGATTGCAAGTAGACGTGGGAGTTTGCATTGGCAACTTGGTGCAGCCTCGTAATTGGAGACTGTTGACCAAGCACTTGGTAGTTTCTGCATTAGTTGCATTTGATTAGTAGTTATGTTTTATATGCATGTATATATATATATATATATATATATATATATATATATATATATATTTTGGATTCAAGGATTTGAGATTGATTGTTGTACTGCCTACTTGCCAGGATGTTGGCATTATTATTATTATTATTTGTTTTATAATTTTATATAAAGCATTTTGGGACATAATGTATGTACATGTTATTTCATATTGTTATATATATTTCTTGTCTCTCATGAGGAAATATGAATGAGCAGAACAGGTTGTAGCTCCATCTTGACACGTGTCGACCAATCTGGAAGGGTCAGTACGGGTATCAGGTTGGGGCGTTACACGGTGACTTTTTGGTCACTAAAAGTCTAAAATATTATTTATTGAGTTAAGCTCGATTTAGTACCACAAACATTTTTAAAAGTTTCAATGTGGGCCACAAACTTTTAATCATGTCAATTTAGTACCAATTTAACAAGATGGATTCAATGTTGGCCAAATCATGTCTGCCGTCAAAGAACTCAAACGGAAGGATGATGTGGCAGTTAAGTTTAGCTTATGTGGCATTGATGTGGCATCTCAGCCCATTTCCCTCCAAAATAACACTCACGTGGACATCACATGACCAAACAAGCCATGATCCACATGAATTAGGGCAGGGAAAGGGGTTCTTGCACATTAGCAAACCCTAACCCAAAATCCATCCCCTGTTCGTCCTCCATTAGAGCTCACGTTTGTGGGTTAGGTTCATCATTCGCCCCATTAGAGCTCTATCGGTTCATCATTCGTTCAACAAAGTAAGGTAACTTCATTCATTTGTGGGTTAAAATCCTATAACGGTCGACTCTATTGTTTATGTTTGAGAAATTTTGGGCGCAGATGGAAGCTACTGATGGAACGCAATGTCACTGTGGAGCAAGGGCTAAAATGTGGACATCGTGGATAACCAATAATCCTGGGCGTAGATTTTATGGATGTCCAAACTATGGTTCACGTGGCTGTGGTTATTTCGGATGGTTTGATCAACCAATGTGTCAACGTGCTAGGCAAATCATACCCAGACTGCTGAGAAGGAATGAGATAAACCGTACGAGGGAGAAGATTTACTGGACAGTGATCATCATCTCCTGGCTAATCATAGTTGGGCTAATTTTCATTTTGTTTTTTAAGAAAGGTTATAAAACTGTAAATAGGGGTATGCTTTTCATTTCATGAAAGGTTATACAACTGTAAAAGTGAAAATGGTTCACGTGGTTAGGTGTTTTTTGGATGGGGGTATACAACTGTAATTGTAATGGGGGTATGTTTTTTGGATGTGGTTGGCCATGTAAAGGCCTTATCATGTTTTTGGGATCACTGAAGTTAGGTATTTTGGTGAATATGCCATGGTGTAATGGTGACTTGTCATTTTATGTATGAGTATAACAATTGTAACTGATGTTTATGGTTTACGAAAATTTATTGATATTGTTTGGGCACATTTTTCTACTTCAATGTCTTTTGCATCTATTCTTGAAAATATATATATATATATATATATATATACATACACACACACACACACACACACACACACACAGAAGAGCTAATATAAGGTGCACCTGATGCTTCTTGCATCAGGTGCCCTCTTGTAGAGCCACTTGCGGTGCAGATTTTAGAAAACTGACCATTGGATTAGATACCCCAATCATGTATGTCATGCCTGCAAAAAATCACAGTGATCCAACGGTTGGTTTATGAGAAAACTGACTGTGAAATTATGATAACATTTTAAAGAACAAAAAAATCACAGTTTTTCAAAGTTACATATTTTAAAAACCAACCGTTGGATCACTGTGATTTTTGGCAAGCATGACATACATGATTGGAGTATCTAATCCAACGGTCATTTTTCTAAAATTTACACCGCAAGTGGCTCTACAAGAGGGCACCTGATGCAAGAAGCATCAGGTGCACCTTATATTAGCGCTTCTGTATATATATATATATATATATATATATATATATATATATATA